>QRFJ01000244.1:311768-331740 GCA_006176705.1 Cocos nucifera
AGGACTTTGGTGAGAAGAAGCCAGCGAATCTAGGAGATCAGTGAAAAGATGGAGGACTGAAGAATGCATAACCTTCATTGAGGTAGATGCACGGAGAGTACAGTTTTTGCATAATGATGCGATTGTAATCTCTTTAAATATAGCGGACTATGATGTACGTCGCATCCTAGTTGATAATAAAAATTTAGCTGACGTCTTATTTTATGATACTTTCTCCAAAATGTTAATATCTAATAGTCAGCTTGGACTAATAAACTCTCCCTAATAGGCTTTGTTGGTACTGCAGTACCAGTTGAAGGTATAATGACTCTAGCTGTGGCTACCGGATAATATCCAAAAAAAATCCAGAGCGCAGGTAGATTTTTTGGTAGTAAAAGATCTCTCCACTTACAACGCAATTCTCGGCCGACTTGGTTTAAATGCACTTCGGATGGTGGTATCCATTTATTATTTGAAGATGAAGTTTCTGACAAGTTACGAAATCGGAGAGGTCAGAAAAGATAAAGCTCCGATAAGGCACTACTACTCAATTATCCTACAAAAGAAATATTAGTCTGACCCTTGTCCTGTTGATGGGCTAGATGCCCAGGACGACCTTATGGAAGAAAGAAGAGAATCAATAGAAGATCTTATGACCGTCCTCCTAAATGATAGAAACGTGGAGCATATGGTGCAAATTGGCTCCAATCTGGAAGATGAAGTTCGGGAGTAGCTCATCACCTTTTTATGGAGGAATGCCGATGTCTTCGCCTAAGTTTTGACGAATATGCATAGGATTGACATCGAGGTTATGAAACATCGACTGACCGTTGATCACAAGCATCGACCAGTGAAAGAAAGAGTTCGAGACCATGCACCAGAAAGGTAGAAGATAATAGCAGAAGAAGTCGACAAACTTTTCAACGCTGGATTTATCTGAGAAGTCAACTATTTGACTTAGGTCTCTAACATGATCCTAGTCAAGAAAGCCAATGGTAAGTGGAGGATGTGCATCAACTTTAAGAAGCTTAACAAGACCTGCCTAAAAGACAGCTATCCTTTGCCTAGAATCGATCAACTAGTGGACACGACTTCAGACTATGAGCTCCTCACCTTCATAGATGCCTTATCTGGCTACAACCAAATTTGGATGGCATCGGAGGATGAGAAGAAGACTACTTTTATTACTAACCGCGGTCTTTACTGTTACAGGATCATGCCCTTCGGGCTTAAAAATGCAGGCATGACTTATCGGCACTTGGTTAATAAAATTTTCAAGGAGCAGATCGACCGCAATATAAAAATTTACGTCGATGACATGCTGGTCAAAAGCTGAAAGACTGTCAATCATGTTGCCGACCTTGAAGAGGCTTTCGATGCACTCAGAAAATATAAGATAAAGCTGAACCCAACCAAGTATGCCTTTGGGATAGCCTCAGAAAGATTTTTGGAATTCATGATCTCGAGATGAGGGATCGAGGTCAATCCGAAGAAAATTCGAGCTATCTAGGAGATGACTGCTCCGAAGTCCATCAAGAAAGTTCAACGCCTAATAAAAAATGTGGCATCTTTGAATCATTTTGTCTCGAGGTTGGTCGAATACTGTATGCCCTTCTTCCAAATCCTCAAGAAATCAAAAGATTTTCACTAGACTCAGGAATGCCAAAAGACGTTCGACGAGCTCAAGAATTACCTCGGCTCGCCCCCTACTAGCCAAATCTGAATCTAGAGAGGAGCTGTTTCTCTATCTCACAATCTTTCCTACGGCACTAGCGATAGTCCTGATCAAAGAAGAGGTAAAAGTACAATGACTAGTCTACTACATAAGCTAGATCCTAAGGGATTATGAGATCAGGTATATAAAGTTGAAAAAATTGACTTTTGCTCTTCTGATTGTAGCAAGAAGACTTCGACCTTACTTTCAAGGACATGCTATAATGCTCCTCACTGACCAGCCAATCAGAGCAATCCTTCATCAAACAGATGCTTTCGGAAGAATTACAAAATGGGCCATTGAATTAATGAAATTCGACATCAACTACCGACCTTGACTAACAATCAAGGCTCAAGCACCGACCGACTTCATAGTTGAGTGTACCATTCTAGATGAAGTCAAGCTTAAGCAGAATGAGATCGGCATCCCATGATTGCAATCGAGTCTCTCCGAAAAAAGTGCCAACCTTTTCGAAGATTTTTGGATCCAGTACATGGATGGTTCGTCCAACTCCACTGGAGCAGGTGCGGGTTAGTCTTAGTCAATTCTAAGGGAGTCATCGTCGAGTATGCGCTATACTTCAAATTTCCTATAACTAATAACGGGGCCGAATATGAAGCACCGATTGTTGGATTAAAAATAGCAAGAGAGTTAAAAGTAGATCAACTTTAAGTCTACAGTGATTCTCAATTGGTGGTCGGTCAAGTTAGTGGCAACTATGAAGCATGAAAGGAAAGTATGATGAAATATCTTGAGAAAGTAAAGGATTTAACTTTGGTCTTTGATAGTTTTGGTACTCGATAAATTTCGAGGGCAGAAATATAAGAGCCAACATTCTCTCTAAATTGGCCACTTCAATCTCAGCCGAACTATCCAAAAAAATATTTTTTGAAACTCTAAAATATCCAAGCTCAGAGAAATCGCAGCTCGTTATGAAGATGGGGCTCAAGTCGAGCTGGATTGACCCATTAGTTGCTTATCTCAAAAAGAAAGTTCTTCCTCATGATCCGAAAGAAACTTGAAAACTCAGGAATCAAGCTTTTCAGTATATTTTGTATGAGGATAAGTTGTATAAAAGATCGCATTCGCTACCGCTGTTGAGATGTCTTCGATCTTCAGAGGCAGATTTTGCATTATAGAAAGTGTACGAAAAAATTTGTGAAAGTCATGTAGGAGCCAGATCCCTATCACAAAAACTACTTGGGCAAGGATAGTATTGGCCGACCTTATTATGATTCTATGGAGTATGTCAAAAAATGTGACCGCTGTCAAAGAAATGCAAACATACAAAGATAGCTAACCTCCGAGCTTACTCCACTAAGCACATCTTGGCCATTTGTGCAGTGAAAAATGGATATACTTGGCCCTTTTCCAATGGCATCCGGATAATGAAAGTTTCTCCTGATTGCGATTGACTACTTTATCAAATGGGTCGAAGCCAAACCACTAGCAAAAATTATTGAGGCCAAGGTATAGAACTTCGTCTGAAAGTCAATCATCTACCGGTTTGGTCTGTCTCGAACTCTCATAATAGATAACGAACGATAGTTCGTTGGGATGAGGTTCGCTGAGTTCTGCGAAGATCTAAACATCTTCCATCATTTTACGTCGGTAGCTCACCCACAAGCAAATGGAGAAGCTGAAGTAACTAACTGAACTCTATTGCAAGACATCAAGACAAGGCTCGATAGAGCCAAGAAAGCCTGGGTGGATGAACTCTACCACGTCCTCTGGATGTACCGAACTACTCAAAGGCTACCAATTGAGAAAACATCATTCATCTTGACCTTTGGAACAGAGGCAGTCATCCTAATCGAGCTTAAACTTTCATCAGCATGGATCGTGGCCTTCAATGAGTAGCGTAACTCGCAGGACCTCAGAGTCAACCTCGATCTGCTTGAAAAAAAGAGAGTAGAAGCCCAAGTTTGGATGATGGCCTACAGACGAAGGGTGGCCCAATATTATAATTCTAGAGTTAGAGGTAAAATATTCAGAGTGGGAGACTTAGTACTTCGATGAGCCACCATCTCTCAACCTCAGAGCCAGAAAAAGCTTGCCCCAAATTGGGAAGGACCCTACGAGGTTATGAAAGTGTCCGACCCAAGATGTGCTACTTGAAGGAACTCGGGGGGACAGATCTACCTCGACCATGGAATTCAAAAAATCTATGAATGTATTATTGATAATTTGATTATAATGAAATTCCTCTACTCTAATATCTTAATTTTTATTGTGTACCAGTGATAAAGGAGGACTTCCCCACGAACTTAATTTCATGATAAATATAGCCCGTTAGGAATAGGAGAAGAACCTCATCCTAATATGAGTAAAGTCGAAGATCTCGTTCATTTTAGATGAGATGAGGGGAGAGGTCCTGACAATGACCCTAATGTGCCCCTACAGCCCATTAGGAATAGGAAGAGAACCTCATCCTAATATGAGCAAAGTTGAAGACCTCATTTATTTTAGATGAGATGAGGGAAGAGGTCCTGACAACGGTCCTAATATGCCCCTATAGCCCATTAGAAATAGGAGGAGAATCTCGTCTTAACGTGAGCAAAATTGAAGGCCTTATTCATTTTAGACGAGATAAGAAGAGAGGCCCTGACAACGATCCTAATGTGCCCCTACAGTCCATTAGGAATAGGAGGAGAAGCTCATCCTAACGTGAGAAAAGTCAAAGGCCTCATTTATTTTAGATGAGATGAGAAAAAAGGCCCTGATAATGGCCCTATTGTGCCTTTACAGTCCGTTAGGAATAGAAGGAGAATCTCATCCTAACATGAGCAAAGTCGAAGGTCCTCATTTATTTTAGATGAGATGAGGGAAGAGGCCCTGACAACGGCCTTAATGTGCTCCTACAGCCCGTTAGAAATAGGAGGAGAACCTTGTCTTAATGTGAGCAAAGTCGAAGGCCTCGTTCATTTTAGACGAGATGAGGGGAGAGGCCCTGACAATGGCCTTAATGTGCCCCTACAGTCCATTAGAAATAGAAGGAGAACCTTATCCTAATGTGAGCAAAGTTGAAGACCTCATTCATTTTAGATGAGATGAGGGGAGAGGTCCTGACAACGGCCCTTAATGTATCCCTACAGTCCATTAGGAATAGAAGGAGAACCTCATCCTAACATGAGCAAAGTCGAAGATCCTCATTTATTTTAGACGAGGTGAAAAAATGAGGCTCCGACAATGACTCTTATGTGCTCCTACAATCCGTTAGGAATAGGAGGAGAATCTTGTCTTAACCATGAACAAAGTCGAAGGCCTCATTCATTTTAGACAAGATGAGAAGAGAGGCCCCGACTCGGTCGAAGATAAGATCTCTCCTAAGCTTTAACTTTAATAGGAGATAGGATCTTCTTCAACCTCAACTGAAGATAAGATCTCCTCCGAGCCTCAACCTCAACAGGAGATAAGATCTCTTTAAACCTCGGCTAGAGATAAGATTTTTTTCGAGCCTCAACCTCAATAGGAGATAAGATCTCCTTCAACCTCGACTGAAGATAAGATCTCTCCCGAGCTTCAACTTTAAAAGAAGATAAGATCTCTTTCAACCTCGACTGGAGATAAGATCTTCCCTGAGCTTCAACTTCAAAAGAAGATTAGATCTCTCTAAACCTTCACGAGAGATAAGATCTCTTTCGAGCTTCAACTTCAATAGAAGATAAGATCTCCCCCGAGCTTCAACCTTAACGGGTGCATAGCCCAGAAAAGAACTTCGACAATTATCTTTTTTGTACTCTTTTTCTTTGAATTTTGAACTCAGGAGTGGGAGGATTATTATTGGGGATAAATCTCACTCCCATCGAAGTTCAGTCTGATGCTTAGCCTAATGTAACTGATAATCATAGAAGAGCTTCGATCGAAAATTCTTCAACAGCCAAACTCCTTTCGAACTTTTTCTTCAATCGGATTCCTACAGGAGCCAAACTCCTTTCAAACTTTTTCTTCAGTTAGATTTCTCCAGAAGCCAAACTCCTTCTGAACTTCTCCTTCAGTCGAATTTCTCCACCAATCGAACTCCTTCTGGACTCCTCCATTAGTCGAACTCCATCCGAATTTCCTCAGCAGATTACTTCCAGATTTCAAGTAGTATTCCTCCTAGAAGATCCCCTCTAGCCGTATTTTCTTTAGGAGTCCAAACTCCTCTGGAATTAATATATGTCAAAGATCTTCACCAACTAATGCCTACTTCCTTTGAACTTCAACTATTAAATCTCAACGAATAGACGACCCCACTATCGGATAGTTACAAATGTCATTATCAGTCTGCTACAGACGACCCTACTACTGGATGGTTATGACTGTCATTATCAGTCTATTATGAGTGACACATCTCTCCATAATAAATTTCACATGGCCTCAAGCGGTCCATGATCGGATGGTTACGACTGTCATTATCAGTCTATTACGAGCGACACCACTCTTTATTATAAATTTCATCTAGCGGCCCATAAAAGACTATCAATGTGATCCTCTAGATACGTTTTCTCTAAGCTCTCTTCTTCTTCCTAGAATTCTACTGAATTTTTTTCTGAGCACTCTATTTTTGTTAGCCAGAAGAGCTGACTTGATCATCAGAGGATCCTGTCGGAGCCATCACCATCGACTCTGGATGGAACTTTATTTTGTAGGTCACCAACAGCGACTTCTTCTTTTCCAACTCCAGCTCGATACGATGTCAACCAGATTCTACACCAATAATTGTATATTATGAAACCTCCACTCTCAAAAGGTATAATGAGAATAGGGGTTGATATCAGTCTTCATCTTTTCAATTCTTGAAAACTTCTTTCACACTCTTGGGACCATTCAAACTTAACTCCCTTTTAAGTCAACCGGGTCAAAGGTGCTGCAATTTTTAAAAATCCTTCTATAAATCTTCAATAATAATCAGGCAAACCTAGAAAATACTAAATTTCAGACACATTGGTCGGCCTATTCCAGTTCACAATAGCTTCTATCTTATTAAGATCCACAGAATTACCTTCTTTAGATATGATATGTCCAAGAAATGCTACTTTGTCTAGCCAAAACTCATATTTGCTAAACTTGGCAAATAGCTTCTTTTCTCTTAAAATTTGAAGGATATAGCTTAGATGCTTTTCATGCTCTGCTTTACTTTTGGAGTAAATCAAAATATTATCAACGAATACCACCACAAACTGATCCAAGGAAGGCTTGAACATTCTATTCGTCATGGTCTATGAATGTAGTTGGAGCATTATTTAATCCAAATGGCATCACCAAAAATTCATAATGTTCATATCAAGTTCGAAAAGTAGTTTTAGGCACATCCTCTACTTTAATCTTTAATTGGTGAATATCCTGATCTGAGGTCAATTTTAGAAAATACTTGGGCTCACTGCAGCTTAGTCAAACAAATCATCAATCCTGGGTAAAGGATACTTATTTTTAATAGTCACTTTATTCAATTTTCTATAATCAATACAAAGTCATAAACTCCCATCCTTCTTCTTCACAAATAGAACTAGAGCTCCCCAAGGTGATATGCTAGGTCTAATAAAATCTTTATCTAGTAATTCTTGAAGCTAATTCTTTAACTCTTTTAATTTTGTCCAGGCCATTCGGTATGGAGCTTTAAAAATTAGCTCTATACCAGAAACTAGATTAATGAAGAATTCAATCTTCCTATCTGGTGGTAATCCTGATAAATCATCTAAAAATATATTAAAAAATTCATGTACAATGGGAATATTTTCTAATTTTTGTTCATCCATTTGTATATCCCTTACATTAGCCTAGTATCCTATGCAACCCTTCTTTAACATTCGGCTAGCTTGCAAAGCTGATACTATTTGTGGAGAGGCAATTCTTGTACTTCCTATAAAACTGAACTTTGGCTAATGAGGAATATGAAAATTCATAATCTTTTTATTACAATCAATTGAGGCATAATAGGTAGCTAACCAATCTATTTCTAATATCACATCAAAATCCCTCATGTCTATTGCTACCAAATCTGCCACCAACTCCTTATTTCCTATTTTAACAATACAAGACTTGCAAACATAATCATTGACTAATACATCTCCTACTGGGGTTTTAACACATACTATCATCTCTAAAGGTTTAAACAATATACCATGCTTTGCAACAAATGTGGTGGATATGAAGGAATGAGTGGCATCAGGATCAAACAAAGCATATACATAGGTGTTGAGTACTGGAATAATACCTGCCACCACTGAACTAGAAGCTTGGGCATCTTGCTGAGTAATGGCATATACTCGCTTCTGAGTTTGCACTACTACATAATATGACTACGGTAGTACATACTATGACAACAATTTTTGAAATAATCAAATAGAATCTATGGCATTGATTAATCCTAATCGCTATCGTAGGTTTAACCTATGGCAGCGGTTAGGATTAACTGCTGCCATAGATCGAACCTATGATAGTGGTTAGGTTTAACCGCTATCATAGATTAAACTATGGCAGCGGTTCTTTGTAACCACTGTCGTAGGCTCAATCTATTGCAGCAGTTAGTCATAACCGCTGTGATATCTTTTTTCATATTTTTTTTTAAATATTATATAATTTTAAAATTTAATATCCATCTTCATCATTCATTATCTAAATAATTATCATTATAGTATCGTCTCAAAAGACCACCTCAATCTGATGGCCCTAGCTTTATTGATTAGAAAAATTCAATTTCGATGATCACGAACGATGATGCAATGATTTGATAGATGGAGATCTTTGATGTATTTAAAAATATGCAATAATGATCTCGGTGATATTTATAGTATACTATCAAAATTTTACTTCAATCGGATATCATTATCATGATCAATTAGCATAGGATGATTTTGGCCATTAAATAAGAAATGAGTGATCAAAGGACCAGATGGCATCTGATTATGAGATAATTTTTTAGATAAATAATCTTAACTACTATTTTAATAATTTTTATGGTGGTGATTGTAAAATTTAAATTATTTTTATAAGAATCATTCACGTTAAGTAGATCTTGCAAAAGCACGAGCATAATTTCCAATGGAGTTTAAGAATGGGTATCAAACGACGTATAGTTTTGGATCATTCTTTGATCCATGATTTAAATTTTATAATTATCACTATAAAAATGATTAAAATAGTAGTCAAGATCATTTATCTAAAAAATTATCTCATGGATGGATGCCATCTGGTCCTTTGATCACTCGTTTCTCATTTAACGGCTGAAATAACTCCATGCTAAATTGACCATGATAATGATATTAGATTGAAGTAAAATGTAGGTAGTATGCTACAAATATCATTGAGATCATCATTGTAGATTTTTGAATCCATCGAAGATCTCCATCTATCAGATCATCGCATCATCATTTGTGGTCGTCAAAATTAATTTTTTTAATCGATGAAGCTATAGTAATCGAATCGAGGTGGTCTTTTATGATGATACTCTAATGATAATTATTTAGATAACGAATGATGAAGATGCATATTAAATTTTAAAATTATATAATATTTAGAGCAAAAATATAAAAAAAATTTAATCTATGGCAGTGATTACTGAAAATCGCTGCCATAGGTCTATGGCAGCAGTTTTTAGTAACCATTGCACTAGCTTATGGCAGCGGTTTTGCTCCTAAATTATTTTTTCTCTTCGTCGATTAGTCTCTCTCTTCCTTCTTTCCACCATCGGTGAGACCTCACCCCTTGCTTTCCTTCTCCGACCGGCATCGCCTCCTCCTCCGCCTTCTATTGGCTCTCCAGTCGGTGCCGTCTCTTTCTTCGCCTCCTATTGGCTCTCCGACCGGCGCCGCCTCGCCCCATGCCTCCTCCTTCTTCCCCAGTCAGTGCTACCACCTCCCCCTCCTCCCTTTCCTTTCCCTTCTTCCCCAGCCTAGGCCCGTGGCTCCTCCGTTGGGCTGCTGCCTACAACCCACCCACCTGCCCTCCCTCGGGCTCTGCCCGTAGCCCACCCCCTGGCCTCCCCATCACCGTGCCACCCCTTCCTCCTCCTTCTTCCCCCTCCTCCTCGACCACCAACTCCACCACCTCTCTATCTCTCCTCTCTTCCCGCAGCTCTATCACCGACCTGAAGGGAATCCTGATTTTTCGGTCCAGGTTCGTTCAGATCTGATCAGATCAAGAGATATATTTCAAAAATTTTTCTCTTGATCCCAATCAGATCTTGATATGTTTCAGATCTGATTCTTATTATTTTAATAAAATAAAATTAAAAGATAAATTAAATCAAATTTAATTTACCTGATCTGGGTAATCCTATTACCCTGTTGATGATCCTGTTTGCAGCGGAAGGTTCTGGATCTTAGCCACGCAAGCGCCTGGCCTCTACCGGTATCCACTCGGGTTGGATCTGGAGATCCTCTTCTTCTCTATCACACCTCCAAAAATCAGATCTGGATCTGATCTGGAGGATCTTCAAAACTCTTTTGAAGATGAGCAGTCGTCCTTTGCAGCAGCGCAGCCTTCTTATTTTTGATCGCCTTTCTTTGATCTGAATCGCACCAACCAAGGTCCAAAACTCCTTTTGGACGTGGAGAGCAAGGGGAGAAGAGACTATGGCATGGAGAAGGAGGGGAGAGGCAGCCTTGGGGCATGGAGAAACTATGATCTCATCATATCTCTTATCTCATACAATCTGAGTTGGATACAGGGTCTTATTTATAGACTAGCTGTGATCCAACTCCTCTTCTTCCCAACCAATCACAACCCTTTGTGAAATCAGATCTAAATCTGATTGGTGGGAATAGAGTCCCCTGGATTCCTCCTTAGAGGGCGCCTAAGACCAGTCAAAGTTGGTTCTTAGAAGAACTCTAATTGGAATCCAAAAAGGAGATGGAGTCCTTGTCCAACAAGGACTCCTAGGCGCCTCCAACTTGGGCACACGCCTAGGGTGGCGTGCGCCCTTCTCCTTGCCAGGTTCTGGCAGGGGGACAGGCCCCCACCAGCTCTCCAATAGGTGCATGACATGTGGTCAAAAGTCAAAGTGTCAATGGTCAACGTTTGACCAGTCAAAGGTAGACTTTTGACCAAAGTCAAAGAACAAGAAATGGCAGGTGACCAAAAATGGCAGGTAGTGTCTTACAAATAAGACAACCTTTTCTGACTTGGACAACCTCCTGTCAGACCATATGAAGGCCTCTGTTTGAGCACAAACTCCTTTGGCTCAGACAGGACAACTTATTTATGATAGCAAAAGAAGAACGTTAGGTTCAATCGAGTGCTAGCACGATTTCCTTGAACCTAATTGAATCTCATTCAGATCAATTGAACTAGATCAGTTCAATTGATGATCACCAGATTCAAACCCTTGTTTGTGTGACCCAGTTAGGTTCAGTTCTGTATGGTAATGGGATATGTCATGATCTCTATCATCGACATCATCGAAACTCCTTTCGATGGATCAGAACTCTTCTGATTCGAACAGCTAGAATGATCGATCATCTAAATCATTCTAATTGCTCCCAAAATCCACCAGTGACACCTAGCAGTATATGGTGGCAACCCATCAGAGCTGAATGCGAACCTCTTGGTGCAGCTACCTGTGTGATTCAAGTTCTTCTATCTTGAGCCCCGATCAGATTAGGGTTAAGGTGAACTCGTCAAACCCTAGTCTCTGTCATATGATGTAATCATTCGATTCGAGTCCAATGTGAAAATCTAAATAGAAACTCTTTCTATTATTTCACTCTACCATGGCCATGGATTTCTGGACTTGATTCTCATGATCATCATAGGGCTACTCCTCTACCACCGAGGTAGATAGATTCCATCTTGATGCAATCCAGTTCCTACAATGAACATGTCATAGCCAACATACACCTCAGGGTTCCATATGGCTAGGAGACCGAGTAATGGTGTAGTCAAACTATAACACCCTCAAGGTGAACTGCCGATGCATCTCAGGTCAAAGAACCAGACACACTACTGCAGCATCGAGTCAGTCATTGACGAGAAGGTAGACTCCCTAATGACTACTCGAGGTGGTCACGCTCAGTGCCCTCGTTCTCTAACGAGTACCTGTACTCTCGCTCCGGTGTCTCCACACCGTAGACTCAAGACTCATCTACTAAAGAGAAGCGATTGTACACCAACCTTCCGGATCAATCACCATCCTCGTGATGATCCTATGGTCGGAGCAATTTATGAGTTAATAATGATTATTCATGTCTTAAATTTTCAACTCTTGAAAATATGAATTATCATTACCATTAACTCAAAGGATGTATCACAGACACTAAATACACATATGTGATAGAAAATAACCCATTTTATTGATTTTAGTCAAAATTATAATTTTGCCCCTAGAAGTGTATTACAAGTGTCAGCCAATTCTGGCTTCTAGGGCACATATATCTAACAATCTCCCACTTGTCCTAAAGCCAATTGGCTACAAGTCTAAGTCCCATCTTCTCAAGGTGGGCTTCGATCTTCTGCTGGCCCAACGGCTTTGTAAGTGGGTCTGCCACATTATCTGTGGAGTTGACTCTCTTGACCTCGACATAACCCTTCTCGAGGTAATCGCGGATGAGGTGGTATCACCGTTTGCTATGGAACTCTTCAGCACAAACAGAATGCTGCCAGATGTCGACTTTCGATCATCTATATCGGACATGAAATCCGAGTCTGTGTATCCCTGGACTTGGAGTTCTCCGTTACCAAAGACCAACATCATATCCTTAGTTCTTCTCAAGTACTTAAGGATACATTTCACAGAAGTCCAGTGTTCTTCACCTGGATTTGACTGATATCTGCTTGTGACACTCACAGCATGGGCTATATCAGGTCGTGTACATAGCATGGCATACATGAGGCTCCCTATTGCAGAAGCATAAGGGATCTTGCTCATGCGTTCTATTTCCTCAGGTGTGCTGGGGCACATCTTCTTGGAAAGATGAATACCATGTCTGAAGGGTATTAATCCCCTCTTAGAGTTTTCCATACTAAACCTCTTTAGTACTTTCTCTATGTACATCTTCTGTGAAAGTCCTAGCATCCTATTCGGTCTATCCCTATAGACCTTAATTCCTAGAATAAAGGATGCTTCACCTAGGTCTTTCATGGAGAATTCCTTGGACAACCACATCTTGACTGATGTCAACATGGGAATATCATTCCCAATAAGGAGGATGTCATCCACGTACAATACGAGGAAGACAACAGCGCTCCCACTGACCCTTTTGAAAACACATGGTTCCTCTTCATTTTTGATGAAACCAAACTTTTTGATCACATCATTGAAACGAGTGTTCCAGCTCCGAGATGCTTGCTTAAGTCCATATATGGACCTTTGCAGCTTGCAAACCTTGTGATCAGTATCACTGGATGTGAAACCTAGCGGCTGTTCCATATAGATATCTTCCTCAAGATATCCATTTAAGAATGCCGTTTTCACGTCCATTTGCCATATTTCATAATCGAAATAGGCTGCAACAGGCAAGCAATGTGCGGATGGATTTTAGCATAGCCACTGGGAAAAAGGTATCCTGATAGTCAATGCCTTCGCGTTGACTATAACCTTTTGCCACTAGTCTAGCCTTGAATGTCTCCACATTCCCATCTGCACCAATCTTTCTCTTGAAGATCCATTTACATCCCAATAGGTACTATACCTTCTGGTGGATCTACCAAGGTCCAGACTTGGTTTGAGTGCATCGAGTCAATTTCTGACTGCATGCCTCTAGCCATTTCTCGGAGTCGATATCTGATATCGCCTCGTTGTAGGTTTTGGGATCATCACCATGAGCACCATTACCTACGAGGAACATTTCCTCTACATTCCTCTGAAATAATACCTAAGTATCTTTCAGGGGGACGGAAAACTCTTTCCGATCTACGAGGTGGAGGAGGTAGTGTTCTTATTGGCTCAACCTGATTTGGTTCCAATTGGTCCTTAGCTCGTTCTGCTTGTGAGACTTTCTCATCAAGCTTGATCTGCTTTCCAATGCCGCTATCTTGAATAAACTATTTTTCAAGAAAGATGGCATGTCGACTCACAATCACATTGTGGTCTTCTGGAATGTAGAAATAGTATCCTAATGACTCTTTAGGATATCCTATGAATCGAGCTCTGAAAGGACCTAAACTCTAACTTGTCCGCTTGTTGTCTTTTGACATGAGCCGGACAACCCCAAATTCTGAGATGACTCAGACTTGGTTTCTTACCGTGCCATATCTCATACGGTGTGGTAGGAACGGTTTTAGAGGGAACCCTATTCAGTAGATAGAATTGAAGTTAACAATGAGTGTCCCCAAAGAAAATCAGGGAGGTCTGTGAAGCTCATCATGGATCGAACCATATCCAATAGAGTCCGATTTCTCCATTCTGAAACCCCGTTGAGTTGAGGTGTTCCTGGTGGAGTCCATTGAGAGACTATGCCATTTTCCTTGAGATAGTCTAGGAATTTCCTGGCTAAGGTATTCACCTCCTCGATCTGATCGAAGAACCTTAATGGGTTTTCCAGTTTGTTTTTCTACTTCATGTCTGAATTCTTTGAACTTTTCAAAAGCTTCAGACTTGTGTCTCATAAGATACACATACCCATACCTAGACAGATCATCGGTAAAGGTAATGAAGTAGACAAAATTGCCTCTAGCCGGCACATCAAATGGGCCGCACACATCAGTATGTACTAGGGCAAGGAGATCTGTGGCCCTCTCCCCATGTCCAACAAAAGGGAGTTTAGTCATTTTGCCTTGAAGACAAGATTCACAAGTTGGATATGACTCGGAAAGTCAATGGACTCAATAGCCCATTTTTCTCCAATTTGTTGATCCTATCTTCTGCTATATGACCTAATCTCAGGTGCCATAGATATCTGTCGTTTGGACTATCCCTAGGTCGTTTGGCATTCACGTTTTGCTCGATAGTTAGAATAGGTACATCAATATGTAGCTGATAAAGACCATTAATAAGGAAACCATTTGCAATTTTATTTCTTTCATAAAGAATGTTACAATGGTCCTTAAAGAAGGTGATCACATAACCTTCTTGTGCTAAGCATGAAACAGAAATCAAATTCCTGCTAGCTGCAGGCACATAATAACAGTCTTTCAAAACTAAGTCTAAACCAGATGGTAATCGAAGAGGGTATGTTCCCACGGCTACTGCAGCAACTCTTGCTCCATTACCGATGCGTAGGATCATGTCTCCATCCCTCAGCCTCCTGCTATCCTCAAGACCCTGCATAGAAGTGCACAGATGAGCACTAGAACCAGAGTCAAGCACCCAACTGGATGCAGAAGAAACCGTAAGGTTAGACTCAATAACGAGCATACCTCCAGAAGGACCTTCCTTCTTGTTCTTCAGGGTGGCCAGGTAAGTAGGGCAGTTCCGCTTCCAATGGCCGTCGCTGTTGCAATGGAAACACTTTCCTTTGCCATCGGCCTTTTTCTTCGATTCTGCCTTCTTCTTCTTTGATCCTTCCACCTTTTGCTTTTTCACAGACTTCTTTTTCTTTCCATAAGACTTTCTTTTGGAAGAAGTCCGTTCCATAGCAAGAACTGAGCCTTTAGAACCTTTCATAGAAAGCTCAGCGGTAACCAGCATATTCATTAACTTCGGCCAAGGAATTCTTGAAGTTTATGCATGTGGTAATTCATGATGAATTGCCCATATGCATCAGTCAAGGATTGCAGAATAATATCGTTCTGCAGATCCAAGTCCAACTTCACACCGAGCTTCTCAAGCTCTTCCATGTCCTTGATCATTGTCAGACAGTGATCTTGGACTGACTGCCCATCACGCATCTTAGCCTTAAAAAGTCATTTTGTGACTTGATATTTGGCTGCGCGACTCTGTTCACCAAACATCTCCTGCAGGTGAGCCAACATTTGGCGAGCAGTCCCGATATCCTCATGTTGGCGCTGGAGCTCATCAGACATCGAGCCCAACATGTAATATCTGGCCTTATTATCTTCGTCAATCCATTTTTCCAGAGACGCTCTCTGTTCAACAGATGGACGGGCTGGTAATGTGGGAGGGTCCTGGTCCAAAACATGGGTTAACTTCTCGAAACCCAAAATAATTTTGTAGTTCCTGAGCCAATCTTTATAATTGGGTCCAGTCAGTCTATGTGTGTCCAGGATACGTGCCAATGGATTTGACGCAGACATATTTCCTGTAGAGAGTCAAAGATTCTAGTTAGATACTGTAATTTTGACTTGACCAATTTATTTAGGGATTTTATTTTTAAACAAATTAGCTCCCACTATTTTCTCGGATCCCTACACTCCCTCTGTAGAGATGCAAAAATCTCCACGATTAATGATTTCTAGTGGGTGGTGCGGTCTCACCAACTGACTCATCACCTCACCTAACAGTTATTGGTGATGGGTTAGCCAATGAGTGAACAACTCTTGTTCAATGATTCTCTAATCATGGTGCACCCAAACTTGGTCTCTAATTCATGAATCTCACCGTATCCGGAAATATTGATCCACTCCTTAGTTAAGTCAGACCCACCATTTGCATAGACTGGGTTCCTAATTGAGTCTCTCACCGTATCCGAAATATTGAGCCCAACTCATCCTCCAGCCCATAGCATCCAATGCCTAATAGACATGGTTGCATCTTCCCGGTGCAACTGAGCCACTGTATCCAGCCGAGAACAATCAACCCCGGGAAGGGCCCGCACATCTACAATGGTGGAAGACCTCAGACTTAATCTTTTCTTAGGGAGAATTGATTCAGGTCTCATTAAACTAGACTTGGCTTAGTCATAACAATTATGACTAACCTAGTGGCATGGGTTAGCTCGGATTATTGACCACCTCAGATCAGAACTGTGTCAACAGATATGGCCAGGTAAGTGAGACCGGTGGAAGGAATATGCCATTAACTCGTACAAGAACGCATTCAGGTCGAGTAGCTTCCAATTAAAAACCAGTCGGTCGTCTGTGCCAAACTTACCTTAGACACCAAATTGTTGAGTCAGAACCAATTGGGTTAGCCTACAATCCAGACTCTAACCTCTGAGCCTAATTAGGTCTTGCTTGATCGTGACTCGATCTTGACCCAGACTTAATCCTATTAGGCTGGTCAATTTAAGCATTGTTGATCCCATCTAACCAACTCTTGATTCGGTTTGATCAACCGCTTAGACCTAATTGAGCTACCCAAGCCCGAACCCAGTATTATGAATATGTCTTAGATCTGAAATTCTCAATTTTAGACCTAATTAATATTCCATAAACTTAATTCTTAATTAAGTAGGGTTCATAAACAAAATATGCACAATAAATCCTAGGGTTTCAGGATCTAGGGTTTTGCAGAAAGTAAGTTTTGGGTTTCTGATTAAGGACGAACACGCAGCACCCCTACACATCATAAGAACACCCCATCGAATGGGAAGAGAGGGCCTTTAAACCCTTCTTCGTTCTTATGACCGGACGGCCAAGAGGAACGCCTTAATCAGGAACATTCAATACTACAAAACAATATCAGATCTATATCATATATCTCATATATAAAGTAGATCTAATCATGGCATATTTTGCATACATCTCATGTATCAAATCATGCATATTTTCAGATCTAAATTATCTCATAATAATCTAAAAAATTAGATTTAAATTGATCTAATCAAAATAAATTCTAATCTAGATAATTATGTAGAACTATTCTACAACTAGTCTAGACATGCATCAATCATATCTCATATGATATTCAAAAATTAAATAATTTTTATTTGCTATTTTTTAGATGTTATTATAACACTTATAATATCAAAAAATAGTAAATAAAAAGATCTAAAATATGATTTAATCAGATTAAATCAAAAATATGCAAGAATATTCTATAGAACTATTCTATTCTAGAACTAGTCATGCATATCTTCTAATCTTAGATCCAAATTATTTAATTTTAATTTTTTCTGATTTCAGATCTGATCACATCTCATGTGACATCTAAAATCAATTATTTTCTAATTAAAATAAATTTAAAATCAGATCTAAATAATTTAGAACCATGGCTCTGATACCAGTTGAAGGGAAATCCTGATTTCCCGGTCCAGGTTCGTTCAGATCTGATCAGATCAAGAGATATATTTCAAAAATTTTTCTCTTGATCCCAATCAGATCTTGATATGTTTCAGATCTGATTCTTATTATTTTAATAAAATAAAATTAAAAGATAAATTAAATCAAATTTAATTTACCTGATCTGGGTAATCCTATTACCCTGTTGATGATCCTGTTTGCAGCGGAAGGTTCTGGATCTTAGCCACGCAAGCGCCTGGCCTCTACCGGTATCCACTCGGGTTGGATCTGGAGATCCTCTTCTTCTCTATCACACCTCCAAAAATTAGATCTGGATCTGATCTGGAGGATCTTCAAAACTCTTTTGAAGATGAGCAGTCGTCCTTTGCAGCAGCGCAGCCTTCTTATTTTGATCGCCTTTCTTTGATCTGAATCGCACCAACCAAGGTCCAAAACTCCTTTTGGACGTGGAGAGCAAGGGGAGAAGAGACTATGGCATGGAGAAGGAGGGGAGAGGCAGCCTTGGGGCATGGAGAAACTATGATCTCATCATATCTCTTATCTCATACAATCTGAGTTGGATACAGGGTCTTATTTATAGACTAGCTGTGATCCAACTCCTCTTCTTCCCAACCAATCACAACCCTTTGTGAAATCAGATCTAAATCTGATTGGTGGGAATAGAGTCCCCTGGATTCCTCCTTAGAGGGTGCCTAAGACCAGTCAAAGTTGGTTCTTAGAAGAACTCTAATTGGAATCCAAAAAGGAGATGGAGTCCTTGTCCAACAAGGACTCCTAGGCGCCTCCAACTTGGGCACACGCCTAGGGTGGCGTGCGCCCTTCTCCTTGCCAGGTTCTGGCAGGGGGACAGGCCCCCACCAGCTCTCCAATAGGTGCATGACATGTGGTCAAAAGTCAAAGTGTCAATGGTCAACGTTTGACCAGTCAAAGGTAGACTTTTGACCAAAGTCAAAGAACAAGAAATGGCAGGTGACCAAAAATGGCAGGTAATGTCTTACAAATAAGACAACCTTTTCTGACTTGGACAACCTCCAGTCAGACCATATGAAGGCCTCTGATTTGAGCACAAACTCCTTTGGCTCAGACAGGACAACTTATTTATGATAGCAAAAGAAGAACGTTAGGTTCAATCGAGTGCTAGCACGATTTCCTTGAACCTAATTGAATCTCATTCAGATCAATTGAACTAGATCAGTTCAATTGATGATCACCAGATTCAAACCCTTGTTTGTGTGACCCAGTTAGGTTCAGTTCTGTATGGTAATGGGATATGTCATGATCTCTATCATCGACATCATCGAAACTCCTTTCGATGGATCAGAACTCTTCTGATTCGAACAGCTAGAATGATCGATCATCTAAATCATTCTAATTGCTCCCAAAATCCACCAGTGACACCTAGCAGTATATGGTGGCAACCCATCAGAGCTGAATGCGAACCTCTTGGTGCAGCTACCTGTGTGATTCAAGTTCTTCTATCTTGAGCCCCGATCAGATTAGGGTTAAGGTGAACTCGTCAAACCCTAGTCTCTGTCATATGATGTAATCATTCGATTCGAGTCCAATGTGAAAATCTAAATAGAAACTCTTTCTATTATTTCACTCTACCATGGCCATGGATTTCTGGACTTGATTCTCATGATCATCATAGGGCTACTCCTCTACCACCGAGGTAGATAGATTCCATCTTGATGCAATCCAGTTCCTACAATGAACATGTCATAGCCAACATACACCTCAGGGTTCCATATGGCTAGGAGACCGAGTAATGGTGTAGTCAAACTATAACACCCTCAAGGTGAACTGCCGATGCATCTCAGGTCAAAGAACCAGACACACTACTGCAGCATCGAGTCAGTCATTGACGAGAAGGTAGACTCCCTAATGACTACTCGAGGTGGTCACGCTCAGTGCCCTCGTTCTCTAACGAGTACCTGTACTCTCGCTCCGGTGTCTCCACACCGTAGACTCAAGACTCATCTACTAAAGAGAAGCGATTGTACACCAACCTTCCGGATCAATCACCATCCTCGTGATGATCCTATGGTCGGGAGCAATTTATGAGTTAATAATGATTATTCATGTCTTAAATTTTCAACTCTTGAAAATATGAATTATCATTACCATTAACTCAAAGGATGTATCACAGACACTAAATACACATATGTGATAGAAAATAACCCATTTATTGATTTTAGTCAAAATTATAATTTTGCCCCTAGAAGTGTATTACAAGTGTCAGCCAATTCTGGCTTCTAGGGCACATATATCTAACAA
>QRFJ01000244.1:332740-359263 GCA_006176705.1 Cocos nucifera
TTTTTTAATATGCTTAAAATTATGCTTAAATATTTTTTAAATATTTATTATTTATTTAAATACTTGTTAGGCTACCTCTCATTAGAACTAAAAAAATCGGACAACCCAGGAGTACACGCACACTCTAGACTGTGAGTCTATGGCCAATCATGTGGATAGAGAGATAATAAATTTTGAATCTTACTAGATAAATTAAATTAATATTTTTTTTATATTTCTAATAAATTAATCCATTATTATAGCTGATGAGAGATGGTGTAATGTCCAGTCGTAGCGAGATCTTTCGATCCAGTCGTATAGATAAGAAAGGCAGGTCGATGAACACAATGATCGAAAGAATTTTATAAATAATAAATATATCAATATATATTATCACTATTATAGCATTTCTTATAAAATTTTATTTGAATTTATAATTACAGGAATAATTAGATGTGCTCGCGAGCGAGGGCCCGGATACTTCTGGCCTCCATGACCATCTATCTCGGGTCTTTAGGCTTGAGCACTCAGGAAGGATCCGATGCAGGTTTGGACATACGCCGATGAGCTACTGGTCTGAGATGAGTGTCACTTCACATGCTTCTAGTATCGTTAGTTGGGAGCAACTTGAGGCGGCATTGGTACAGACAGCTCAGACTACGGCACAGACAGATCAGGTCTAAGGCACGGGCTACCCATGCTGAGGAGCGTACATCTCATCTAGAGGATATCGTGAGCGCCATGGTGACAAGGCTCAGCGCATGTTTTGGAGCAAACTTCGTGGGGCCTTAGGGACATGTTGGCTAACGTTCCAGCTCCAGCCCCTCCAGCTCCAGCACCTCTAGCTCGTAATCCATCTTTCGATGATGATGATGATATAGATTTTGGAGACTTCTGATGTATTTTTTTTAAAAAATACTATAATAAATTTTATTCAGTAATAAAATTTGAACATTTCAAAAATATTCTTATATTTATAATTTTTTTTTATATTTTTTATTATGTTGTATGTATCTTTGCATTTATCAGATAAAATATATAAAAAATTAAAAATTTATATTTTTTATTATTTAAAAGCTACGACAGCGGTTGTAAAATCGTTATCGTAGGGATGCCAAGCGAGGCAGCAAGTTACGTGCTAACCACTACCATTTAGATCTATGGCAGTGATTAGGAAATCGTTACATTAGATCTATGGTAGTGGTTTCATAACCACTGCCATAGGTCGAGTTATAGCAACGATTTCATAACCGTTGCCATAGATCGAGCTAAGACAATGATTTCGAAATTGCTGTCATAGGCTATGTATGGCTGCGGTTCGTATAACCACTGCGATAGACCTATAGCAATGGCTACAGTGACAGCGATTAGCTAACAGCTATGGCAGCGGTTCCAAAATCGCTGCCATAGGTTGTGTATGGTAGCGGTTCGTATAACCACTACCATAGATTTACGACAATGATCATAATGGCAACGATTTTTTATACTACGGTAGCGGTTATAAATTACTGCTGTAGTCTTATTCTGTAGTAGTGTTGAGGTCTTTAACTTCTCACTCTACTCTATCTAGTAGAAGAAGTACTGCTTGCTGGTGCTTGAGCTGACCAAAAAATAGAAGATGTTGAAGCAGTCCAACTTTCAACTGGCATTGGACAACAAGTTGCTATCTTATGATCCTTCTGCCCACATCTAAAGCAAGCACCAGTATTCAAAGGATAATCCTTATTAAAGTGCATGATTCCTTCCACACCGAGGATAGTAAATTGAACTCACTTGAGATTGTCTGATCATTTCTCATTGAATTGGTTTCTTAGACTGTTAGGTTGAACTTTGCCCACTTTGTCTTATGGCTGGCCTAAGGATAGTAAATTGAACTCACTTGAGATTGTCTGATCATTTCTCGTTGAATTGGTTTCTTAGACTGTTAGGTTGAACTTTGCTCACTTTGTCTTATGGCTGGCCTAAATCTCTTTCTCTGACCCTCTCTTTTCTTTTGTTCTAAATTGCTCAATTTCTCTTTATATTATTAATGCAGTATTTATCATGTCTACATAGATGGTCAACTGTAAGGGTGCTACTCCTTTCCAGATTTTTGCTCTTAAATCCATTTGGAACTTATGAATTCTGGTCCCCTAATCTTCTACCTACTTAGGTGCAAACTTAGCAAGTTCATTAAATTTATTTTCATATTATGCCACTATCATACCTTTCTATCTTAAGAAAATAAATTCTTGCTCTTTTTAGGCTCTAATACTATGAGGAAAATACTTTTCATAAAAAGTTTTATAGAATTTATCCCAAGTGAAGAGCTCTATCTTAGAAGCATGCTTGGTCTACACTACGTACTCTCTACCAATTAGAAGCTTTACCCTGAAGCATATAAGAAGTATAAGTTATTTTATCTTCTTTTGAATATTTTATAATAGCAAAAGCTTTTTCCATCTCCTCCAACCAATCTTTAGCATCCAATGGTTCAGTAGTTTCTCTGAAGGCCGGAGGAGCCATCTTTCTAAATTTGGCTATACCACCATGTTGCATTGTCTGAGGCCCAATGCTGAAAGATTGTGATTTCTTTTGCTACAACATTTTCTATTGTTGCCGCAAAAATGATTCCTTCATTTGCCTTTGAAATTATAGCTGCTGCTTTTGGAATCACTTCTGTTGTTTTAACTGTTGCTCCCTAAATTGTTGCTACTATTTCTGCATTATTTCTATCATGGTTTCCACAATCTAAAGTACGATAGGCTATTGTGATTGCTCAATTATAATATTTTAAGTAGTTATCCTGGTATCCATTTGCGGGTCATTATTATCATTCAGCTGGTTTGAAGATTCACCAGTTTGGAATGATCCATAATGTTAGCAATCTTCCTAACACAGTAGGGTGCCATCCTATTTATATTGAGACAATAACAAAATTTAATTATAAGGACATGAATTATCATAATTTAGAGCTAGTACCTATAATAAATAAAAATATTTTTAAGTATCAGATAACTACCCCACCTATACTTAGCGTGTACGAATTCTAGGATCAAAATTTTTTATAAATATAAACCTAGGCTTTGATACTACTTTAACCATCATGCCCCTAAATTCGGGTTATAATATCGAAAACATGAGCAGCCACCGCATACTTATAGGAAACCATCACTATAGGCATGCAATGCATCTACCTATTAATGAATCAATATAACTTGTAGTTTATACTCTTCATATATAGGAGACAATAATATCAGAATACACAACCCATTATTTTATAAGTTTATATATGTATACTGCCACACTATCAAACATACTAATATGGAATTTTTCTGGCTTTTACAATTCAAAACTTTTAGTAGATATATTAATTACACAACTTAAAAAATACTATAATATATATATAGTTAAGCCAATTAGTTTTACTAACTACAAAAGCGGCCTTGCTTCTGATTAGTCCCAAAATGCCGATCTGATTAACCTCTGAGCCCTTGATCTGAAATAGTAAAGAAAGATTATGAGCTTTCTGACTCAGTAAGTAACAAGTACATGTATAATAATTTAAATTATGCTACACTGTAACTCAAGTATATCATGCAATAGGTGATATCAATCAGATAAGTATCAAAATCTTATGATAAATGATAGTCATATGCCAACCATCTAATACATAGAAACCAATAGATAATATGAAAGTCCAATATATATTCAATTTCATAACACCATAATTAAACATGGGTACCCAATTCTTTTAGCTCTACAACTCTTACAGCAGCACCATGATTGCCCCCATGGTAAGAGATCTCAAGTACATGTTTGCCCTAATAGTGGGGATTTCAATCCACATTTAACTCCATAGTGGGGATATCAAGTCTACGATTGCCTCCATGGTGGAGATCTCAATATTACCAATGATTGCCCTCGTGGTGGGGATCTCAATATTACCACATTTGCCCTTGTGGTTGGGATCTCAAGTCCGGACATTTGCATAGTAGGGCAAAGAGTCAAATGATGCATATATTAATAACTATATATAATTCAAATATTTCTTTGTTTTTCAATACATCTTTGATATAACTTGATACAACTTAACACAAATTGATACAACTATGATACCTAGATTTTAACAGGCAATAATCATAAATTATCAAGCCTAATTTGATCATAGCATATAATACCATTTACTTCAACTTATAACATTCAGCCCATAAATCATTTATTCATAATTATAGAAACTTTATGCAACATGCTATGTATGATGAAATCAAATGCAATAGTAATCTTTTGTATTATTTCAAATAGATGAGATATATTCTTATTTAGTTATATTTAAATATGATAAAAATATAAATATTATTTATCTAGTAGGTACCAACGACCAACAATCAATTGCACTCCTGAGATTTCTCAGGACATAATAATCCAACATGACATGCATATATCAAATAAATAGCATATCATTATTTTTAAAATTAATTTCTAAAATTCTTAAGAATTTCAACATTTTATTCTAGTTTTTACACTAACTATTATTATAATAGGGAATTTACTAACCTTGTCTGATTTTCTAACACAAATGGAACAAGGGCATGGCTTAAAGAAATCTAAGAAAAATAGTAAGAGCGCTGGAAGGGAAAAAAAGAGAGATTCCCCTATTCTTTCTTTTTCTTTTTTTTTCTCTCTTACTATTTTTTTCCTCTCTAATTCTTTTCTTTTCTTTTTTCTTTTCCTCCTCCTCCTTTCTCTATTTTTCTTCCTTCTCTATCTCCACTCACACCACACACACCCACATGCATGCATGCATGCACACTCACACATGAGGAAGCCTAGGAGATAGAAAGAGAGGAAAAGAGAGGGGGAGAGAGGGAGCACGGGACGGAGAAGGCATGAGGGAGAGAGAGCATACACGAGAGGGAGAGGGAGAGAGAGGGCATGGGAGTTAGAGAGCGGGAGAGGGGTTTCTGCATGGAGTGAAAATAGGGGAGGGAGAGGGGAGGACAAGGTGCCGAGAAGAAGAAGAACTGGGAGTAAGAGAAGAAGAAGAAAAAGAAGAAGGCAAGGAAGAAGAAGGCGGTGGGAGGTTTGGGCTTGGGAATAATTGGGAGAATAGGAAAAATTTTCCATCCTTGTTCTCAATTTTAAGAGTCAACAGGGCACAGCCTAAGGGGCGGGCCCCATAGGGGTTGGGTTTTGGGCCGGTTTAGGCCCAGATCATCATTTTTTTTAATTAAATTTTATCCTTGAAATTAAATACTTGAGTTCTTAAATAGATAAGGATACTTTTGTTTTACTTCTTCCTCTAATTTCCACGTGGCCTCTCGTATTAAATGATTGCTCTACTCACCTTAACATATGGAATAATACATCTTCACAATACTTGATCTTGTCGATCCACTATTTGTATAGGATGGTCTTCATAGCTTAGATCTTCTCTGAGCTGCAAAGGTTCATATTCTATAATATGATTAGGATTTGCTATGTATTTTCTTAACAAAGAAACATAAAAGACATTATGTACTCCAGGAAGTATAGGGGACAAAGCAAGTCTGTAAGCCACTGCACCAACTCTCTCCAATACTTTAAATGCACTGATATATCTAGGGCTCGACTTATCCCAAATTTCAAACCTTACGATTCTTTTGGTAGGTGATACTTTCAGAAATACATGATCACCAATTTGAAATTCTAATTCTTGCCTCCTGATATCTGCATAACTCTTCTATCTACTCTGAGCTGTATGAAGATGCTCTTTGATTAAGTGAATATTTTCTACTATTTGCTGTATTAGTTTCGGTCCTAATAATCTTTTCTCACCTACATCATCCAAACATATAGGGGACCTATATCTTCTTCCATATAATGCCTCATAAGGTGCCATTTATATACTGGACTGATAACAATTATTGGAGGCAAATTCTACTAAAGGTAAATGTTCTTCTCAAGAGCCTTTAAGGTCAATGATACAAGCTCTTAACATGTCTTCTAGTATCTAAATAATCCTTTCCGATTGTCCATCTATCTAGGGGGTGAAAAGCAGTACTAAAATTCAATTTAGTTTCTAGAGTTTTATGCAAATATTTTCAAAATTGAGATACAAACCTAGTATCTTTATCTGATGCAATAGTTATAGGGACACCATACAGTCTCATATTTTCTTTAATATAAAGCTTAGCTAGCTTTTCAAGGGTGTGACCAACTCGTAAGCCAAGAAATGAGCTGACTTAGTTAATCTATCAACAATTACCTAGATTGCATTATTACTATCAGGAGTTTTTGGTAAACCAGTCCAAAAATCCATTGTGATATGTTTCCATTTCTACTTAGGAATTGGTAATGACTGCAATAATCCTCTTAGTCCCTGATGCTCGATTTTCACTAACTGACATGTTAAACATTAAGCAACAAACTGTACCATTTCTCTTTTTATATTATTCCACTAGAAAGTTTCTTTCAAATCCCTGTACAATTTGGTGTATAGCTAGTATTATGAGCCTCTTTTAGAATTTTCCTCTTCAACTCTGGAGTATTAGGTACACATATTCTATTTCTAAATCTCAAAGATCCATCTTCATGAACTTAAAATTCTGATTGCTTCCCAAAGTTCACTTGCTCTATAATTTTTGTAACTCTAAATCATTATCCTGAGTTGCTTTAATTCTTTGTATCAAATTAGGCTATACTTTGAAATATGCTATCTGTGCCCTATGTTTATAATTCCATACTTCAATATCAAATTTCATCAAGATCTACCAAAATTTGCTTTTAAGCAGTAATTAATACTGCTAAATTAGCGATGGATTTTCTGCTTAATGCATCAGCTACTATATTAGCTTTTTCTGGATGATAATTGATAGATAAGTTATAGTACTTCATCAATTCTAATCATCTTCTCTGCCTCATGTTTAATTCCTTCCGACTAAAGATGTATTTTAGATTTTTATGATCGGTGAATATTTTACAATGCTTACCATATAAATAATGCCTTCGGATTTTAAGTACAAATATTACTGTTGTTAATTCCAAATCATGTGTAGGATAATTTTGTTCATAAGGTTTCAATTGCCTAGAAGCATATGCTATAACCTTATCATGATACATTAAAACACATCTTAAATCCTTCTTAGAAGCATCACTGTATATTATGAAACCTCCACTCTCAAAAGGTATAATGAGAATAGGGGTTGATATCAGTCTTCATCTTTTCAATTCTTGAAAACTTCTTTCACACTCTTAGGACCATTCAAATTTAACTCCCTTTTAAGTCAACTAGGTCAAAGGTGCTGCAATTTTTAAAAATCCTTCTATAAATCTTCAATAATAACTAGCCAAACCTAGAAAACTATAAATTTCAGACACATTGGTCGGCCTATTCCAATTCACAATAGCTTCTATCTTATTAAGATCCATAGAATTACCTTCTTTAGATATGATATGTCGTAGAAATGCTACTTTGTCTAGCCAAAACTCATATTTGCTAAACTTGGCAAATAACTTCATTTCTCTTAAAATTTGAAGGATATAGCTTGGATGCTTTTCATGCTCTGCTTTACTTTTGGAGTAGATCAAAATATTATCAATGAATACTACCACAAACTGATCCAAGGAAGGCTTGAACATTCTATTCGTCAGGTCTATGAATGTAGCTGGAGCATTATTTAATCCAAATGGCATCACCAAAAATTCATAATATTCATATCAGATTCGAAAAGTAGTTTTAGGCACATCCTCTACTTTAATCTTTAATTGGTAATATCCTGATCTGAGGTCAATTTTAGATAATACTTGGGCTCTCTGCAACCAGTCAAACAAATCATCAATCCTGGGTAAAGGATACCTATTTTTAGTAGTCACTTTATTCAATTTCCTGTAATCAATACAAAGTCATAAACTCCCATCCTTCTTTTTTACAAATAGAACTAGAGCTCCCCAAGTTGATATGCTAGGTCTAATAAAATCTTTATCTAGTAATTCTTGAAGCTAATTCTTTAACTCTTTTACCATTCGGTACGGAGCTTTAAAAATTAGCCCTATACCAAAAACTAGATTAATGAAGAATTCAATCTTCCTATCTGGTGGTAATCCTGATAAGTCATCTGAAAATATATTAAAAAATTCATGTACAATGGAAATATTTTCTAATTTTTGTTCATCCATTTGTATATCCCTTACATTAGCCTAGCATCATATACAACCCTTCTTTAACATTTGGCTAGCTTGCAAAGCTGATACTATTTGTGGAGAGGCAATTCCTGTACTTCCTATAAAACTGAACTTTGGCTAATAAGGAATATGAAAATTCATAATCTTTTTATTGCAATCAATTGAGGCATAATAGGTAGCTAACCAATCTATTTCTAATATCACATCAAAATCCCTCATATCTATTGCTACCAAATCTGCCACCAACTCCTTATTTCCTATTTTAACAACACAAGACTTGCAAACATAATCATTGACTAATACATCTCCTACTGGGGTTTTAACACATACTATCATCTCTAAAGGTTTAAACAATATACCATGCTTTGCAACAAATATTGTGGATATGAAGGAATGAGTAGCATCAGGATCAAACAAAGCATATACATAGGTGTTGAGTACTGGAATAATACCTACCACCACTGAACTAGAAGCTTGGGCATCTTGCTGAGTAATGGCATATACTCGCTTCTAAGTTTGCACTACTACATAATAGGACTACGGTAGTACATACTATGACAGCGATTTTTGAAATTGTTGGAATAGAATCTACAGCAGTGATTAATCCTAACCGCTATCGTAGGTCTAACCTATGACAGCGGTTAGGATTAACTGCTGCCATAGATCGAATCTATGATAGTGGTTAGGGTTAACTGCTATCATAGATTAAACTATGGCAGAGGTTCTTTGTAGCCGCTATCGTAGGCTCAATCTATTGCAGCAGTTAGTCATAACCATTGTGATATTTTTTTTCATATTTTTTCTCTAAATATTATATAATTTTAAAATTTAATATCCATCTTCATCATTCATTATCTAAATAATTATTATTATAGTATCGTCTCAAAAGGCCACCTCGATCTGATGGCCCTAGCTTTATCAATTAAAAAAATTTAATTTCGATGATCACGAACGATGATACGATGATTTGATAGATGGAGATCTTTAATGTATTCAAAAATATGCAACAATGATCTCGGTGATATTTATAGTATACTATCAAAATTTTACTTCAATCGAATATCATTATCATGATCAATTAGCATAGAATGATTTTGGCCATTAAATAAGAAACGAGTGATCAAAGGATCAGATGGCATCCAATTATGAGATAATTTTTTAGATAAATAATCTTGACTACTATTTTAATAATTTTTATGATGGTGATTGTAAAATTTAAATTATTTTTATAAGAATCATTCACGTTAAGCAGATCTTGCAAAAGCACGAGCATAATTACCTATGGAGTTTAAGAATGGGTATCAAGCGACGTATAGTTTTGGATCATTCTTTGATCCATAATTTAAATTTTATAATTATCACTATAAAAATGATTAAAATAGTAGCCAAGATTATTTATCTAAAAAATTATCTCATGGACGGATGCCGTCTGATCCTTTGATCACTCATTTCTCATTTAACGGCTGAAATAACTCCATGCTAATTGACCATGATAATGATATTAGATTGAAGTGAAACATTGATAGTATGCTACAAACATCATCGAGATCATCGTTGTAGATTTTTGAATCCATCGAAGATCTCCATCTATCAGATCATTGCATCATCATTCATGGTCGTCAAAATCAATTATTTTTAATCGATGAAGCTATAGCAATCGAATCGAGGTGGTCTTTTGTGACAATACTCTAATGATAATTATTTAGATAACGAATGATGAAGATGGATATTAAATTTTAAAATTATATAATATTTAAAATAAAAATATGAAAAAAATATTTTCAATCTATAGTAGTGGTTACTGAAAATCGCTGCCATAGGTTTATGACAGCGATTTTATAACGGCTACCATAGACCTATGGTAGCAGTTTTCAATAACCATTGCCATAGCCTATGGCAGTGATCCTGCTCCTAAATTATTTTCTCTCTTCGTCGATTACTCTCTCTATCCCTTCTTTTCACCATTGGTGAGACCTCACCCCTTTCTTTTCTTTTTCAATCGGTGCTGCCTCCTCCTCCGCCTTTTATTGGCTCTCCAGCTGGTGTCGTCTCCTCCTTCGCCTCCTATTGGCTCTTCGGTTGGCACCGCCTCCACCTGCGCCTCCCCCTTCTTCCCCAGCCGGCGCCGCCACCACCCGCTCCTCCCTTTCCTTTCCCTTCTTCCTCGACCTAGGCCCGCGGCTCCTCCATTGGGCTGCTGCCTACAACCCACCCACCCATCCCTCCTCGGGCTCTGCCTGCAGCCGACCCCTCGACCTCCCCATCACCACCCCACCCCCTCCTCCTCCTTCTTCCCCCTCATCCTCGACCACCGACTTCGCCACCTATCTATCTCTCCTCTCTTCCCACAGCCTGGTTGCAGGTCTCGACCTCTCCCTGCTCTCTCTCTCTCCTCTCTTCCCTCAATTCGAGCCCCCCTCCTCCTCCTTCTTCCCCAATCGGCTCGATCGTTGGCTCCGTCACCAACTCTCTTCCCTCAGCCCGACCTCCTCCTTTCTATCTCTCTCTGTCTTCCCTCTTTCTCCCTCTCTCCTCTTTCTCTTTCTCTCTCTTCTCTCTTTCTAACTCACTATTTCTCTCGATCATTTTATAGATGATTTCTAGCACCGTCTTCCTTTAGCGTTGCTGTCGGCGATCCTCGGAGCTCACTATGTGACCCCTCTCTATAGCCACAGATATGTTTTTTTTTTAAAAAATTATAGTATTATTTATTTATCATTTATAATATTTAATTATAATTTTTATAATAAATATTATAAATATTTAAAATAAAAATTATAATTATCCATCGACCGTGGGTCGTACTGATGGATAAGAGAACTTCTATCGGCTGATTCTGGATCATGTTGATGGATTCTGAGTCGGACCATGCCGTGTCGACGGTCATGGATGATCCTGGACCATACCATATCGACGATTGTGGATGGCCCTTGGATTGTGTCGATCAATAAGAAGATTTTGGTATTACCCATAGACTGATGATTGATGGATGCTGGTGTCAGAAATTAGGTGTGGGAGGAGATATGGATAAGCATATCTTAATTATATATGCATTTGATATGTTTATACTTTATTTGATTAGAATAATTTGATAACTAACTTTTGATAATTTTGTGCAGAAAAGGTACAACTTTTCAAATCATAAGAGGGCTCGAGATGTTCGATTGAAGAAGATTAAAAAATTATACCAGGATAACAAGATCAAGCTCCATAAAAGATGGCTCGAGCATCGACGAGATACTCCCAAGGAGCTTGTTTCTTGAATACAGGACTGTCCTGTGAGTCAGTGGGGGGAAATTGTTAGACATTGAAGGAGCCAGGGGTTTGAGATAAAATTTCTAGCTTTAAATTTTTTAATATATTTAAAATTATAATTAAATATTTTTTAAATATTTTTTATTTATTTAAATACTTGTTAGGCTACCTCTCATCAGAACTAGGAGAATCGAATAGCCCAAGAGTACACGCACACTCTAGGCTATGAGTCTATGGCTAGTCATGTGCATAGAGAGATAATGAATTCTGAATCTTACTAGATAAATTAAATTAATATTTTTTTATATTTTTAATAAAATGATCCATTATTATAGCTGATGAGAGATGGAGTAATGTCCAGTCATAGCGAGATCTTTCGATCCAACCGTACGGATAAAAAAGGCATATCGATGAACACCATAATCGAAAGAATTTTATAAATAATAAATATATTAATATATATTATCAGTATTATAATATTTTTTATAAAATTTTATTTAAATTTATAATTACAGAAATAGTTAGATGCACTCACGAGTGAGGGCCCGGATACTTCTGGCCCCCATGACCATCTATCTCAGATCTTGGGGATTGAGCACTCTAGAAGGATCCGATGCAGGTTCGGACATACGTCGATGAGCTACTGGTCTGAGATGAGTATCTCTTCACATGCTTCTAGTATCGTCAGTCGGAAGCAGCTTGAGGAGGCATTGGTGCAGGTAGCTCAGACTATGACATGGGCAAATCAGGCAAAGGCATGGGCTGCTCATGCTGAGGTGCGCACATCTCATCTAGAAGACATCGTGAGTGCCATGGTAGCAAGGCTCAGTGCGTATTTTGGAGCAAACTTCACGGGCCTTAGGGACATGTTGGCCGATGTTCTAGCTCCTCCAACTCGTACTCCATCTTCTGATGATGACGACGTTGTAGATTTAGGAGACTTTTGATGTATTTTTTAAAAAATATTATAATAAATTTTATTTGATAATAAAATTTAAATATTTTAGAAATATTCTTATATTTATAATATTTTCTTATATTTTTTATTATGTTATATGTATCTTTGTATTTATCAGATAAAATATATAAAAAATTAAAAATTTTATATTTTTTATTATTCAAAAGCTATGACAGCAGTTGCAAAATCATTATCGTAGGTGTGCCAAGCGAGGCAGCAAGTTATATGCCAACCACTGCCATTGACCTATGGCAGCAGTGACGAAATCGCTGCATTAGATCTATGGCAGTGGTTATGGAACCGCTGCCATAGGTCGAGTTATCCGTAACCGCTGTCATAGGTCAAGCTATGGCAGGGGTTCCAAAATTATTGCTATAGGTCAAGCTTTAACAATGGTTCTGAAATCACTATCATAGGCTATGTATGGCAGTGGTTCGCATAACCGCTACCATAGACTTACGGCAACGACTACAGTAGCAGTGGTTAGTTAACAGCTTTGGCAACGATTCCAAAATCGCTGTCATAGGCTGTGTATGGCAGCGGTTCATATAACCGCTATAATAACCATTGCCATAGATCTACGGTAATGGCCATAGTGGCAGCGGCTCTTTAGGCTACGACAACGGTTACAAACCGCTGTCGTAGTCTTATTCTATAGTAGTGTTAAGGTCTTTAACTTCTCACTCTACTCTATCTAGTAGAAGAAGTACTGCTTGCTGGTGCTTGAGTTGACCAAAAAATAGAAGGTGTTGAAGCAGTCCGACTTTCAACTGGAATTGGACAACAAGTTGCTATCTTATGATCCTTCTAGCCACATCTAAAGCAAGCACCAGTATTCAAAGGATAATCCTTATTAAAGTGCATGATTCCTTCCACACCGAGGATAGTAAATTGAACTCACTTGAGATTGTCTGATCATTTCTTGTTGAATTGGTTTCTTAGACTGTTAGGTTGAACTTTGCCCACTTTGTCTTATGGCTGGCCTAAATCTCTTTCTCTGACCCTCTCTTTTCTTTTGTTCTAAATTGCTCAATTTCTCTTTATATTATTAATGCAGTGTTTACCATGTCTACATAGATGGTCAACTGTAAGGGTGCTACTCCTTTCCAGATTTTTGCTCTTAAATCCATTTGGAACTTATGAATTCTGGTCCCCTCATCTTCTACCTACTTAGGTGCAAACTTAGCAAGTTCATTAAATTTAGATTCATATTATGCCACTATCATACCTTTCTATCTTAAGAAAATAAATTCTTGCTCTTTTTAGGCTCTAATACTATGAGGAAAATACTTTTCATAAAAAGCTTTATAGAATTTATCTCAAGTGAAGAGCTCTATCTTAGAAGCATGCTTGGTCTACACTACGTACTCTCTACCAATTAGAAGCTTTACCCTGGAGCATATAAGAAGTATAAGTTATTTTATCTTCTTTTGAATATTTTATAATAGCAAAAGCTTTTTCCATCTCCTCCAACCAATCTTTAGCATCCAATGGTTCAGTAGTTTCTCTGAAGGCTGGAGGAGCCATCTTTTTAAATTTGGCTATACCACCATGCTGCATTGTCTGAGGCCCAACACTGAAAGACCATGATTTCTTTTGCTGCAATATTTTCTATTATTGCCACAAAAATGATTCCTTCATCTACCTTTGAAATTATAGCTGCTGCTTTTGGAATCACTTCTGTTGTTTTAACTGTTGCTCCCTAAATTATTGCTACTATTTCTGCATCATTTCTATCATGGTTTCCACAATCTAAAGTACGACAGGCTGTTGTGATTGCTCAGTTATAATATTTTAAGTGGTTATCCTAGTATCCATTTGTGGGTCATTATTATCATTCAGCTGGTTTGAAGATTCACCAGTTTGGAATGATTCATAATGCTGGCAATCTTCCTAACACAGTGGGGTGCCATCCTATTTATATTGAGACAATAACAAAATTTAATTATAAGGACATGAATTATCATAATTTAGAGCTAGTACCTATAATAAATAAAAATATTTTTAAGTATCAGATAACTACCCCACCTATGCTTAGCGTGTACGAATTCTAGGATCAAAATTTTTTATAAATATAAACCTAGGCTTTGATACTACTTTAACCGTCATTTCCCTAAATTCAGGTTATAATATCAAAAATGTGAGCAACCACCACATACTTATAGGAAACCATCACTATAGGCATACGAGGCATCTACCTATTAATGAATCAATATAAGCTATAGTTTATACTATTCATATACAAGAGATAATAATATCAAAATACATAACCCATTATTTTATAAGTTTATATATGTATACTGCCACACTATCAAACATACTAATATGGAAATTTTTTGGCTTTTACAATTTAAAACTTTTAGTAGATATATTAATTATACAACTCAAAAAATACTATAATATATATATAGTTAAGCCAATTAGTTTTACTAACTACAAAAGCGGCCTTGCTTCTGATTAGTCCCAAAATGCCGATCTGACTAACCTTTGAACCCTTGATCTGAAACAGTAAAGAAAGATTATGAGCTTTCTGACTCAGTAAGTAACAAGTACATGTATAATAATTTAAATTATGCTACACTGTAACTCAAGTATATCATGCAATAAGTGATATCAATCAGATAAATATCAAAGTCCTGTGATAAATGATATTCAAGCATAGTCATATGACAACCATCTAATACATAAGAACTGATAGATAATGTGAAAGTCCAATATATATTCAATTTTATAATACCATAGTTAAACATGGATACCCAATTCTTTTAGCTCTATAGCCTTTACTGTGTCACCATGATTGCCCTCATGGTAGGGGATTTCAAGTGCATGTTTGCTCCCATGGTGGGGATCTCAATTCATGTTTACCCATGATGGGGATCTCAAGTCTATGATTGCCTCCATGGTTGGGATTTCAATATTACCATGATTATCCTTGTAGCTGGAATCTCAATATTACCATGTTTGCCCCTATGATGGGGATCTTAATGTTAGATATGTGTGCCCTTGAAGCTAGATTGGCTGACATTTGTAATACACTTCTAAGGTTAAAATAATAATTTTGACTATAAATAATAAACTAAATAATTTTCTATCATAATGTATATTTGAAAGTATCTGTGATACGTCCCTTGAGTTAATGGCAATGATAGTTCATATTTTCAAGAGTTAAAAATTTAAGACATGAATTTTTATTATTAACTCATAAAATGCTTTCGATCGTAGGATCATTATGAGGATGGTGATTGATCCGAAAGATTGGTGTACGATCGCTTCTTTAGGATAGATGAGTCTTGAGTCTATGGTGTAGAGACATCAGAGTGAGAGTAGAGGTACTTGTTAGAAAATGAGGATACTGAGTGTAACCACCTCGAGCAGTCATGAGGAAGTCTACCTTCTCGTCGATGATTGGCTCAAAGCTGCAGTGGTATGTCTGATTCTTTGATTTGAGGTGCATCGACAGTTTACTTTGAGGGTGTTATAGTTTGACTACACCATAACTCGATCTTCTAGCCAATTGAAATCCTAAGGTGTATGTTGGCTATAGCATGTTCATTGTAGGAATTGGATCGCACCAATAGGGGATCTATCTACCTCCGTAGAAGAGGAGCAGTCCTATGATTATCATGAGAATCAAGTCCATAAGCTCATGGCCATGGCAGAGTAAAATAGTGAAAGAGTTTCTATTAGAATTTTCATATTGGACTTGAATCGAATGATTAATTTATATGACAAAAATTAAGATTTGATGAGATCATATTAACCCTAATCCAATCGGAGCTCAAGATAGAGAAACTTAATCACATAGATAACTGCACTGAGAGATTTGCTTTCAGTTTTGATGGATTGCCACCATATGCTACTAGGTATCATTGGTAGATTTTGAGAGCAATTAGAATGATTTGGATGATCGATCATACTAGTTGTCTAAATCAGAAAAGTTCTAATCCATCGAAAGATGTTTCGATGATGTCGATGATAGAGATCACGACATATCCCATTACCATATAGAACTGAAATTAATTGGATCACACAAATAATGGTTTGAATCTGTATATCATTAATTGGATTAACCTAATTCAATTGATTTGAATAAGATTCAATTAGGTTCAAAAAAATCATACTAGCATACGATTGAGCCTAATGTTCTTCTTTAACAATCATTAAAACTTATCTCAACTGAGCCAAATATATTTAGACTCACTCAGAAATCTTTATTTAGTCTGACTGAAGCTTGTCCAGGTTAGAAAAGAATTATCTTAATTTATGAGATAAATTAAAAATAACATCTATCATTTTTCATCATCTGCTAAATCTTATCTTTGGACTTTGGTCAAATATTGACCTTTGACACTTAGACATCTGTCCATGTGTCATGCACCCATAGGAGAGAACTTTGGCTCTTATCCCCCTACTAAAAAGTAGACAGACAAGGGGTGCATGCCTAGGGAGGCATGCGGCCCAATGTGGATAAGGTTTGGAGTCCCATACAGATGGGACACCAATTACTTCAGAGAATCAACCTAGATGGCGCCAAGAAGACTTGTTTGACCCAATCTTGACACTATCTAAGGAGAATTTTGAGGGACTCTAATCTGATTAGATCAAATGATGTCATTTCATCAATTAAATTTAGATCTGATTGCACAAAGGATCGTGATTGATCGGGATGATGTGGCATTGCATGGCACAGCAGGGTCTATATAAACCCTATCTATGCCTAGAATAAAGAGCTTCTGCTTTAGCCCATACCATAAAGCTTTTCTTCCTCCTTCTCCATGCCACCCTCTAGTCCTCTCTCTCCTCTCCACGCCCAAGAGGTTTTAGGCATGAGTTAGGTGCGATCCAAGCAAGCAAAAGACGATAGGAAAGAAAGAAGGCAGCACTGCAGCAAGAGATAATGGTTATTCTTCAAAAGAGTTTTTGAAGACCTTTAAGATTAGATCTAGATTTGATTTTGGATGATTGATTGAGAAGGAGAAGATCTCCAGATCTTGTCTGAGTAGATACCGGTAGAGGCTAGGCACTTGCGTGGCTACGTCCAGAACCTCAGGCAAACATCAAGATCATCACAAGATAATTGGATTACCTAAAATAAGGTATAATTAAATTAGATTTAATTTAATTTTTATTTTATTTTATTTTATTAGATCAATAAAATTAGATCTAAAAAGTCTCACATTTGATTAGGATCTTAATAAAAAATTTTTGAAATATTTCTCTTGATGCAATCAGATTTGAACGACCTGATCTGGAAAATAAGATTTTTTTCTTCAATTGGTATCAGAGCTAGATTCCAAAATTTATTAAATCTAATTTTAATTTATTTTTAATTTAATAATTAGATAATTTTAGATGGCACATGAGATATAATTAGATCTAAAATTAAAAAATTAAAAATTAAATAAATCTAGATCTAAGATGTATGAGATGCATGACTAGACTAGGAATAGAATTATTCTATGTATAGTCTAACATGATCATAATTTTAATTTAATTAATTATAATTTTTAGATCTATTTATTTATTATTTTTTGATATTATAAATATTATAATAACATCTAAAAAATAGCAAATAAAAATTTATTTAATTTTGAATATCATATGAGATATGATTGATGCATGTCTAGACTAGTTGTAGAATAGTTCTACATAATTATCTAGATTAGAATTTTATTTTGATATGATCAATTTAAATCTAATTTTTTAGATTATTATGAGATAATTTAGATCTGAAAATATGCATGATATGATACATGAGATGTATGCAAAAATATGCCATGAGTTAGATCAATTTTTTATATATGAGATATATGATATAGATCTAACTAGTTTTGTAGTATTTATCATGTTTCTGATTAAGGCGTTCCTCTTGGCCGTCCGGATCATAAGAACGAAGAAGGGATTTAAAGGCCCTCTCCTTTCCATTCGATGGGGTGTTCTTATGATGTGTAGGGGTGCTGCGTGTTCGTCCTTAATCAGAAATCCAAAACTTACTTTCTGCAAAATCCTAGATCCTGAAATCCTAGGATTTATTGTGCATATTTTATTTATGAACCCTACTTAATTAAGAATTAAGATTATGAAATATTAATTAGGTCTAAAATTGAGAATTTCAGATCTAAGACATATTCATAATACTGGGTTCGGGCTTGGGTAGCTCAATTAGGTCTAAGCGGTTGATCAAACCGAATCAAGAGTTGGTTAGATGGGATCAACAATGCTTAAATTGACCAGCCTAATAGGATTAAGTCTGGGTCAAGATCGAGTCATATGACTGATTGATCAAGTTAAGACCTAATTAGGCTCAGTGGTTAGAGTCTGGATTGTAGGCTAACCCAATTGGTTCTGGCTCAACAATTTGGTGTCTAAGGTAAGTTTGGCAGATACGACCGACTGATTTTTAATTGGGAGCTACTCGACTCGAATGCATTCTTGTACGAGTTAATGGCATATTTCCTTCCACCGGTCTCACTTACCTGGCCATATCTGTTGACTCAGTTCCTGATCTGAGGTGGTCTAATAATCCGAGCTAACCCATGCCACTAGGTTAGTCATAATGGTTATGACTATATCAAGTCTAGTTTAAAGAGATCTAAATCAAATCTCCTTAAGAAAAGATTAAGTCTACAGTCTTCCACCATTGTAGATGTGCGGGCCCTTCCCGGGGTTGATTATTTTTGGCTAGTCACAGTGGTTCAGTTGCATCGAAAAGATGCAACCATGTCTATTAGGCATTGGATGCTACGGACTGGAGGATGAGTTGGGCTCAATATTCCAGATATGGTGAGAGACCCAATTAGGAATCCAATTGGTGCAAATGGTGGGTTTGACTTAACTAAGGAGTGGATCAATATTTTGGGCACAGTGAGATTCATGAATTAGAGACCAAGTTTGGGTGCACCATGATTAGAGAATCATTGAACAAGAGTTGTTCACTCATTGGCTAACCCATCACCAATAACTGTTAGGTGAGGTGATGAGTCAGTTTGTGGGACTGCACCATCCACTAAAAATCAGTAATCATGAAAATTTTTGTATCTCTATAAAGAGAGTGTAGGGATTCAAGAAAATAATGGAAGCTAATTTATTTAAAAATTAAATTTTTAAATAAATTGATCAAGTATAATTATAAAATCTAACTAGAAACTTTGACTCTCTATAGAAAAAAAAATATCTGCATCCAACCCACTAGCGCGTATCCTAGACACCCATAGACTGACTGGATCCAATTACAAGGATTGGCTCCAAAACTTTAAAATTATTTTGCATTTCAAGAAGTTGACTCATATATTGGACCAGGATTCCTCCACGTTACCAGCTCATTCGTCTGCTGAACAGGGAGCGTCTCTTGACAAATGGATGGATAAAGATAATAAGATCAGATACTACATATTGGGCTCGATGTCTAATGAGCTTCAGCATCAACATGAAGATATCAAGACTGTCCGCCAAATGTTGGCTCACCTGCAAGAGTTATTTGATGAACAGAGTCACGCAGCCAAATATTAGATCACTAAATGATTGTTTAAGGCTAAAATGCGTGATGGACAATTAGTCCAAGATCATAGTCTGATGATGATCAAGAACTTAGAAGAGTTTGAGAAGCTCGGAGTGAAGTTACATCAAGATTTGTAGAATGATATAATTCTGCAATCCTTGACTGATACGTATGGACAGTTCATCATGAACTACCATATGCATAAACTTTAAAATACTCTGACCGAGCTTATAAATATGCTAGTTACTGCTGAGGTTTCTATGAAAGGTTCTAAAAGCTCAGTACTTGCTATGGAACGGACTTCTTTCAAAAGAAAGTTTTTTAAAAAGAAGAAGAAGTCTATAAAAAGGCAGAAGGTGGAAAGAAGAAGAAGACAGAGTTGAAGAAGAAGGTCGTTGATAAAGAAAAGTATTTTCATTATAATACTGACGGCCATTGAAAGCAGAACTGTCCTACATACCTGACCACCCTGAAGAACAAGAAGGAGAGGTCCTTCTGGAGGTATGCTCGTTATTGAGTCTAATCTTACGATTTCTAATGCATTCAATTAGGTGCTTGACTCTGATTTTAAGTGCTCATTTGTGCACTTTCATGCAGGATCTTAAGGATAGCAGGAGGCTAAAGGATGGTGAGATGATCCTACGCATCGAAAATGGAGCAAGAGTTGCTGCTAGTGGCCATGGAAACCATATCCTCTTCGATTACCATGTTTGGCTTAGATTTAGTACTTGAAAGGACTGTTATTATGTGCTTACTGCAGCTAGCAGGAATTTTGATTTTCTATTTCATGTTTAGCACAAGAAGGCTATGTGATTAGTTTTCTTAAGGACCATTGTAACATTTTTTATGAAAAAATAAAATTATAAGTGGTTTTGTTATTAACGATCTCTACCAGTTACATATTGATGTATCTGTCTTTAAGATCGAGCAAAATATGAATGCCATAAGATCAAAACGATCCAGGGATAATCCAAAGGATAAGTATCTATGACACCTAAGGCTGGGTCATATAGCAGAAGATAGGGTTAACAAATTAGAGAATCTTGAGCTATTGAGTCCGTTAACTTCTGAGTCATATTCAATTTATGAATCATATCTTCATAGCAAAATGACTAAGCTCTCTTTTGTAGAACATGGGGAAAGGGCCACGGATCTACTTGCCCTAGCATATACTGATGTGTGCATCTCATTTGATGTGCCGACTAGAGGCAACTTTGACTACTTCATAACTTTTACCAATGATTTATCTCGATATGGATACGTGTATCTTATGAGACATAAGTCTGAAGTCTTTGAAAGATTCAAAAAATTCAGACATGAAGTTGAAAAGCAAACTGAAAAATCCATTAAGATTCTTCGATCAGATTGAGGAGGTGAATACCTTAGTCGGAAATTTCTGGACTATCTTAAGCAAAATGGCATAGTCTCTCAATGGACTCCATCTGGAACACCTCAACTCAATGGAGTTTCAAAATGGAGGAACCGGATCCTATTGGATATGGTCCGATCCATGATGAGCTTTACATACCTTCCTGATTTTTTTTGGGGATATAGTCTATTAACTTGCTATATATTTATTGAATAGGATTTCCTTCTAAAACCATCCTACCACACCGTATGAGATATGGCATGATAAGAAACCAAGTCTGAGTCATCTTAGAATTTGGGGTTGTTCGGCTTATGTCAAAAGACAACAAGCGGACAAGTTAGACTTATAGGTCCTTTAGAGCTCGATTCATAGGATATCCTAAAGAGTCATTAGGATATTATTTCTACATTCCAGAAGACCACAATGTGATTGTGAGTCGACATGCCATCTTTCTTAAAAAATAGTTTATTCAAGATAGCGGCATTGGAAAGCAGATCTAAGCTTCGATGAGAAAGTCTCACAAGCAGCAACGAGCTAAGGATCCTATGGAAACCAAATCAGGATTGAGCCAATACAATCACTACCTCCTCCACCTCATAGATCGAAAAAAATTTTCCATCCTCCTGAAGAGGTACTTAGGTACTATTTCAGAGAAAGTAGAGAAAATATTTCCTCGTAGGTAATGGGGTTCATGGATGATGATCCCAAAATTTATGACGAGGCGATATCAGAATATCGACTCTAAGAAATGGATTAGAGGCAATGAAGTCAGAAATTGACTTCGATGCACTCAAACCAAGTCTGGACCTTGGTAGATCCACCAGAAGGTATAGTACCTTATTAGGTGTAAATGGATCTTACAAGAGAAAGATTGGTGCAGATGGAAATGTGGAGACATTTCAAAGCTAGATTAGTGGCAAAAGGGTATAGTCAAGCGTGAAGGCATTGACTATCAGGATACCTTTTCGCCAGTAGCTATGCTAAAATCCTATCCGCACATTGCTTGCCATTGCAGCCTATTTTAATTATGAAATATGGCAAATGGACGTGAAAATGACATTCTTAAATAGATACCTTGAGGAAGATATCTATATGGAACAGCCACTAGGTTTCACATCCAGTGATGTTGATCACAAAGTTATGCAAGCTGCAAAGGTTCCATATATGGAACTTAAGCAAGCATCTCGAAGCTGGAATACTTTATTTTAATGATGTGATCAAATTATTTAATTTTATCAAAAATGAGGAGGAACCATGTATTTTCAAAAAGATTAGTGGGAGCGCTATTGTCTTCCTCATACTGTACGTGGATGATATCCTCCTTATTAGGAATGATATTCCCATATTGATCAAAGTTAAAATATGGTTATTTAAAGAATTCTCCATGAAAGACCTAAGAGAAATGTCCTTCATTCTAGGAATTAAGGTCTATAGAGATAGACCAAATAGGATGCTAGATCTTTCATAGAAGATGTACATAAAAAAAGTGTTAAAGAGGTTTAGCATGGAAAACTCCAAGAGAAGATTGGTACCTTTCAGACATGGCATTCATCTCTCCAAGAAAATGTGTCCCAACATATCTGAGGAGATTGAACACATGAGCAAGATTCCTTATGCTTCAGCAATAGGGAGCCTCATGTATGCCATGTTATGTACACATCTTGATATAGCCCATGCTGTAAGTGTCACAGCAAATATCAGTCGAATTTAGGTGAAGAACACTGGACTTCTATGAAATGTATCCTTAAGTACTTAAGAAGAACTAAGAATATATTGTTGATTTTTGATAATGGAGAACTCCAAGTCCAGAGGTATATAGACTCGAATTTTATGTCCGATATAGATGATCAAAAGTCGACATCTGAGAGTCTGTTTGTGTGTAATGGTGGTTGATAAGCATCATAAATTCACCAATAAAAGTATTAATTTATCAATTAATTCATATTAATTTTTAAAAATTAATGATTAATTTATATATAATTTTTAAGAAATTCATATTTTTATTAATTAAAAAAATAATTATAAAATAATAAAAAATAAAAAATAAAATTTTATAATCAATGGAAAGAGCTCATTTTTTTGATCATAACAAAATAAGTTCGGAGCAAAATGGAGCTAAAACGGAAAAGATATGAATTTCTAAAGAAATAAAATAAAAAATTTAAATGAAAAAATAACATACGGCTCAAACGGCTCAAGCCGCCACGCCGCAGCAGTCGGTGCATCCAAACGCATCGAGCCAAGCCGACCAAGCTGGTGCGCCAAGCCATCTATGCTAGCCGACTCAAGCCTAGAAGCCATTAGCCGGTCTACAGCACAGTATGGACCGCCAGCTCAGTAGACATCGGTGAATCAGAGCTTGCCATGTGGTGGACCTAGACCCCTAAAGGGTTTATAGAAAATTCATCATGGTTCACAGGGCATTTTGGTCTTCTCATCTGTCAATAAAAGGTGTAAATTGGTTGCGATGCATGATGTGGCCGGTCCACGCGGTCCATGGGAATAGTAAATGCGCGATCGTGCGGTGGTGGTTGTTTGCAGTCAAGATCGGATGGTCAAGTTTTTTTTGATTGCTGATTTCACTCGGATCACCATCGAACGACAGCGCTTGATTCCAGCTTCGATCTGACGGTCCAGAAGGCTCCTGATGGCGATCAAACTCTCAGGTGCATGATCAACGACCTAAATTCCTCCATCAAGCGTGATCCAACGGTCAGAAAGTAATCCAACTTGATCTGGGCCATTACATGTCTACTTTTGTTATTTTTGGAAGCATCGGATTCCCATCTAACGGCCAGAATTAAAAGAACTCAACAAGGGCTATTTTAATCTGAATTTTACTCAGATTTCTTCTTATTTTCATGATTAAAACAACCCTTAGTCCCACATTGCCTCCAGAAAAAATATCTAGCCTCCCTAGCTCTATAAATAGGACCCAACTCTTCAAAAATCAACATCTCAGATCAAGATAAAGCTTTGGTATAGGATGAAGCTAGGCTATGGGTTAATGGCTGCTTCAAAGCAATTGGTGCCGAGAAGAAGAGCTGGGCTTCTACACCATCTTTCCACCAATGTCGTTCCAAGATCAGAGATTACTCTATTTTATTTTTTTTTATTTTATATATTTAAATTATTAACTTTTTAATGCAATATTTATTTTTATGCTTTTTAATTTCATACTTTTTATTTTTATTATAATTTAATTTTTATATTTTAAATTATTACTTTTTATTTTATTGTAAGTAGATGCTAAGATCTAGCTAGTAGATCTTAGTACCAAGTTTAAATTCGTGCATCTTTTAATTTTCACTTTTTATTTTTTAACTTTACTTTTGATTTCAAAATTCTTTTCTTTTTTTTTGAAAAATTAAAGATTTTAAATTTAAAAATACTATCTTTTCTATGGATTCGATCCGACTCACTGCTATCTATACATTTTTAATTATTTTAAGAAATCAGATTAAACTGATAAATACGATGTTTTAACAACAACATCGCATCCTATCAAGTTTTTGATGCTATTACTGGGGAAGGCACGGGCATTAAATTTTTGATCTCTTTAATTTTTCTATAAATAAATTATAAATAAAATTTTTATTTTCTTATAAATATTACTTGCTAATTTTTTTATTATTTTGCAGAAAAAGAGATTAAAGAACAAAAAGAATGAGGAGTTTTGCTTGGTGAGATCATTCCTAACCCTAGTTCTCTTTCCTCTTTATTTTATTTATTTATTTATTTTATTTTTAAATTAATTTTAAAAAATATTCATTTAAATCTAATTAAAAATTTCATGATAAGATTAGAAATCCTAACTGCTTAGAGCATGCATCATATTATTTTTATTTTTATTTTTATTTTTTTTGATGATTGCTGGAGGCAAGGTAAGCCTTTCGAAATTCAATTAGTTGCATGCATCCAGTTTAAATTGCATAGAACCCTTTGATTGAAAATTTTTTATGCATATTCATATTAAACCAAATTAAGGGCACAACCCAATTAAATAAGATAAGGTGGAGATTTGATCACTCTTCTTTGGCTCACAAACAATCAACCAGCATCCTATATTGACCTAAGCCTTTAATTTTAAAATCAATTAGACATCAGCCCTAGGAACTCGAGCTCAATAGGATAAAGAACCCTAAGAGTTGAACCAGGTTAGGATTAGTCAATTTGATTGGTGTTTAGAAAAGTGGTTCAGGGACGATTGAGTCCGAAGGAAGATGGTTTCTAATTGGTTCCATTAGCTTACCTGATCAAGTACAATTGATGTCTAAGGCAAGCAACGGGGGGACTCCCACCGACCTTATACTTACCTGGCTAGTTGATTGGCTGATCTTACACTTGGAGGGCTTGAAGATGATCTTAGCAGTTAGAAGCTGTCTAGATCTAGGACAACCTTTAGTTAGGATTGATTGACCAACTTGATTGCTAACCAACATCAAAGCTAATTAAACTTAATTCTTCTGTCTCTTCTTAGTTCTAGGACTCCTTAGGACCTCTTCTTTAGAACTCTTCTTTTTTCTTCTTCTTTCTCCTCTAAAAATAAAATAAAATAAAATAAAAATTAAATTTAACTAACTAAAAAAATATTAAAAATAATAATTTAATTTAATTTAATTAATAAATAAAATAATTAATCTTTAATATAATAAAATAAAAAAATATAATTTTTTTTTTAAAAAAAAAATTTTGAACCACATGTTAGGGTTGCATTAGTGCATGCATGGTAGAAAATCGTTTTACCTAATCTAGTTGAACCCAACCATAAAATTAAAAGGTTGAATTGTATTAAACCCGATAATCAAATGGCTAAAAATTTTAGAGAACCACCTAAGCAGATGAAGCAATACTTTATTCCTTCCACCTATAATCCATCGACTTGTATTCAATTTTCTGAAATTCATGCTACCCACTATGAGATCAAGCTGACCACAATTCAGATGCTTCCATCTTTCTATGGGAACACCAATGAAGATTCTTATAAATATCTGGATGAATTCTTAGAAATCTGCTCTACGATGAGAATTCAAAATTTAACTAATGATGCCCTTAAACTAATTTTATTTTCCTTATCATTAAAAGAAAAAGTCAAGTACTGACTTGGAACAATAGGGAGACCAATTAAAACTTGGGCTGACTTGCAAAGTGAATTTCTTAAAAAATTTTACCCCATAGGCTGAACCAATGCTATGAGGTGAGCTATCACTGGATTTGGTCAGCTTCCAGGGGAACAGATTCACGAGTCATGGGAGAGACTTAAGAAATTTCTTAGAAAATGCCCACACCATGGTCTGTCTAAGTGGCAAATAGTTCAAGCAT
>QRFJ01000244.1:360263-477907 GCA_006176705.1 Cocos nucifera
TTAAACTGATAAATACGATGTTTTAACAACAACATCGCATCCTATCAAGTTTTTGATGCTATTACTGGGGAAGGCACGGGCATTAAATTTTTGATCTCTTTAATTTTTCTATAAATAAATTATAAATAAAATTTTTATTTTCTTATAAATATTACTTGCTAATTTTTTTTATTATTTTGCAGAAAAAGAGATTAAAGAACAAAAAGAATGAGGAGTTTTGCTTGGTGAGATCAATTCCTAACCCTAGTTCTCTTTCCTTCTTTATTTTATTTATTTATTTATTTTATTTTTAAATTAATTTTAAAAAATATTCATTTAAATCTAATTAAAAATTTCATGATAAGATTAGAAATCCTAACTGCTTAGAGCATGCATCATATTATTTTTATTTTTATTTTTATTTTTTTTTGATGATTGCTGGAGGCAAGGTAAGCCTTTCAGAAATTCAATTAGTTGCATGCATCCTAGTTTAAATTGCATAGAACCCTTTGATTGAAAATTTTTTATGCATATTCATATTAAACCAAATTAAGGGCACAACCCAATTAAATAAGATAAGGTGGGAGATTTGATCACCTTCCTTGGCCCACAAACAATCAACCAGCATCCTATATTGACCTAAGCCTTTAATTTTAAAATCAATTAGACATCAGCCCTAGGAACTCGAGCTCAATAGGATAAAGGAACCCTAAGAGTTGAACCAGGTTAGGATTAGTCAATTTGATTGGTGTTTAGAAAAGTGGTTCAGGGACGATTGGAGTCCGAAGGAAGGATGGTTTCTAATTGGTTCCATTAGCTTACCTGGATCAAGCATACAATTGATGTCTAAGGCAAGCAACGGGGGGACTCCCACCGACCTTATACTTACCTGGCTAGTTGATTGGCTGATCCTTACACTTGGAGGGCTTGAAGGATGACCTTAGCAGTTAGGAAGCTGTCTAGATCTAGGACAACCTTTAGTTAGGATTGATTGACCAACTTGATTGCTAACCAACATCAAAGCTAATTAAACTTAATTCTTCTCTGTCTCTTCTTAGTTCTAGGACTCCTTAGGACCTCTTCTTTAGAACTCTTCTTTTTTCTTCTTCTTTCTCCTCTAAAAAAAAATAAAATAAAATAAAATAAAAATTAAATTTAACTAACTAAAAAAATATTAAAAATAATAATTTAATTTAATTTAATTAATAAATAAAATAATTAATCTTTAATATAATAAAATAAAAAAATATAATTTTTTTTTTAAAAAAAAAATTTTGAACCACATGTTAGGGTTGCATTAGTGCATGCATGGTAGAAAATCGTTTTACCTAATCTAGTTGAACCCAACCATAAAATTAAAAGGTTGAATTGTATTAAACCCGATAATCAAATGGCTAAAAATTTTAGAGAACCACCTAAGCAGATGAAGCAATACTTTATTCCTTCCACCTATAATCCATCGACTTGTATTCAATTTTCTGAAATTCATGCTACCCACTATGAGATCAAGCTGACCACAATTCAGATGCTTCCATCTTTCTATGGGAACACCAATGAAGATTCTTATAAATATCTGGATGAATTCTTAGAAATCTGCTCTACGATGAGAATTCAAAATTTAACTAATGATGCCCTTAAACTAATTTTATTTTCCTTATCATTAAAAGAAAAAGTCAAGTACTGACTTGGAACAATAGGGAGACCAATTAAAACTTGGGCTGACTTGCAAAGTGAATTTCTTAAAAAATTTTACCCCATAGGCTGAACCAATGCTATGAGGTGAGCTATCACTGGATTTGGTCAGCTTCCAGGGGAACAGATTCACGAGTCATGGGAGAGACTTAAGAAATTTCTTAGAAAATGCCCACACCATGGTCTGTCTAAGTGGCAAATAGTTCAAGCATTCTATGAGGGTTTAGGAGACCAATACAGACAGATAGTAGATGCATCCTGTGGAGGTGCATTCATGAACAAGAGTGAGGACGAAGCCTATTTCTTATTTGAAATTCTGAGTGAAAACTCAATTAACCATGCTTCGTTATCTTTCTACCAAACCTGGGCAAGGATTCATGAATTTAAACATCTAGAATTTAGTCCTAAGGCTGATCCAAATTTGATAAATAAAGTGGACTTTCTTGCTCAGAAATTAGATCAAATCCTAACCCTAGGTCAACAATCTCCTGCACAATTCACATCATCTTCTCAGGAGATTTATTCAATCTATGCTAGCCCAACCCATCATGTGAATGAATGCCCTAAGGCTGCACAATTTTCACCTTTTATCCAAAAACAAGTTGCTCAAGGCTACTCCAAGCTGGTTAATGATCCATTTTCAAATTCATATAACCAACATTGGAGTAACTATAATTTTTCTTGGACATCTCAATAGACTTAGGCTCAGACCAAAATTTCATCTGTGCAAAATTATCAAAATAGATCTCAATACCAAAATTATACTTATAATAATGGCCAGCCTAGTCAGTTTACCCAGCCACCACATCATAATCAGCCCTCATACCCATCTCAACAAACCAATCTAGCTGATGATAGATTTAACCAACTTCAACAATTGATTCTGACTCAACAAGCAATTTATCACCAAGCTAGAAGTTCAAATAGGATAATTAGTTGAGTCTAACACGAGGAGAAAACTAGATCAACTATCAAACCTACCAATTTCAAACAATCCATCTAATATCCACCAACCACCTGGATCAAGTTATCAATTTAATGTCTCACTTAAGAATCCCCAATCTGAGAATACCAAAGTAATTTTTGAACTTAAAAGCTATACTTATGGATCCATACCAAGATCAGGTGAGGGAGGCTAGTACTGATGCTAGCCAAAAAAAAAATTTAGAGGAACAGGTTAGTACTGAGACTAACCACTTAGAAGAACATGAGCCAGAAACTAGTACTAATGCTGGTTCTAGTATAAATGAGATAGAAATAGGGAGAAAAAGAATAGATGATATACCCGAGACTTATAAACCTAATGTCCTATTTTCATCAACCCTAAAAGCCGGTTCTTCTTACAAAAATCAAGAGGTATGTAATAAAATATCAATGGAGTTGTTTAAGCAAGATCACATTAATTTACCTTCAGAATTAAAATCATCTTTAGTCACCATTCCAGCACCCATTGAATCAAACTTAACTCCTAATACAAAAACTCCATTCATGAGTTTTTTAGAAAAATAAATATGAGAAATTCTTAATAAACATGGGTCTGAGAATGAGATCATAAATTATATCTCTAAAATTAACAATGATTATATCAAAAATGGGATTATAAATCAACTTTCTGAGATTAGCAATTCAAAACCATTGGAATTTATCAATCCAATATTCGACACAGGATAGTAAGCTGCATTATGTCTAGCTGAAGATGGTAAACTTAGTGCTTGTTGGGAGGCAACCCAATATTTAATTTTCTTTAGTTTAATTTATCTTTTTAGTTAATTTTTTTTAAGATAATTTGAATAAGTTGGAGGAAGAGTTTAAATTTTCAAAGGCATGCTGGACCAAAAATATACCGAGTTAGGTGTATTCTTTCATGTTCTTTATTACATCCTTTATTTTCTTTTCTCCATTAAGGATAATGTCGATTAAGTTGGAGGGAGAAAAATAAAAATTTTTAAAATTTTAAGTCCTCGAAAAAGTTAGTATTTAGTATTTAGACACCTGATTATGCTTAAGAATCAAATTAAACTAAGCATTTTTAAATAAAAATTGATGCACAGATCAGAGAATCTATGAGATATTGAGGAATCAAGTATTAAAAAAATTTAATAAAGAGTTAAGTCTAGAATATAAAAAAATTTTTCTTGAAGCATTTCTAATTATTTCTACTAGCATCAAAGAAAAGTCTACTTTTTATAGGCTTGTGTAGGATAACTATACGTTTCTTCATATAAAAATTTATTTTAATAAAATAGTTTTCAAGTACTTCTCACTGAGTAACCGGGCCTCTTTGCCTAAGCAAGCATTGAGTTTCGCATCAAAAGATGGGAAGGGCAAAGAAGCTCGTTGTAAAGCTAGTCTTAACTCGTAGCCTATTTGATTCGAGCTAGTAAGCCCGAGGGGTATTCTATACCTAGTGCCCTAAAGCCAACTGGTTTGGGAGTCATTGGCCCAAGACTCGCTACATGGATCAAATAGAAAGTTTAAGGGGTTAAGATACTCAATAGTGGTACAATGTTAAAAAAAAAAATTATTGATTTTCCACCAAGTAATCGGGTCCCGTTGCCTAAGTAAGCAATGATATTCACGTAAAAAAATGGATAATATAAAAATAAATGAAGGACGAAAGTAGCGATACACTTATCTATATGAAAGTTTAGACAAATCAGAGATAAAGGTGGGATAATTTAGAAAAAATTCTAAAAAACTTAATATTCTTTACTTAATTTTTCTATTGATAAGTATTAATATCCTAATGATATGTCTCACTTAAGCTTTACTAAATATCAATGATCATTTTAAAAACTACTTAGGTAAAATTCGAAACTCTAAAGTTAAAAAATATTTAAAACTAAATTCTTTCTTTACTCGAGGATGAGCAAAGCTTAAGTTGGAGGGTGTGATAAGCATCATAAATTTATTAATAAAAATATTAATTTATCAATTAATTTATATTAATTTTTAAAAATTAATGATTAATTTATATATAATTTTTAAAAAATTCATATTTTTATTAATTAAAAAAATAATTATAAAATAATAAAAATTAAAAAATAAAATTTTATAATTAATGGAAAGAGCTTATTTTTTTGATCGTAACAAAATAAGTTTGGAGCAAAACGGAGCTAAAACGGAAAAGATATGAATTTCTAAAAAAATAAAATAAAAAATTTAAATGAAAAAATAACATACGGCTCAAACGGCTTAAGCCACCATGCCGTAGCAGCCGGCGTATCCAAACGCGTCGAGCCAAGCCAACCAAGCTGGCGTGCCAAGCCATCCACGCTAGCCAACTCAAGCCCAGAAGCCATCAGTCGATCTACAGCACAGTGTGGATCGCCAGCTCAGCAGACATCGATGAATCAGAGCTTGCCACGTGGTGGACCTAGACCCCTAAAGAATTTATAGAAAATTCATCGCAGCTCATAGGGCATTTTGGTCTTTTCATCTATCAATAAAAGGCACTGATTGGTTGCGGTGCCCGATGTAGCCGGTCCATGCGGTCCATGGGAACAGTAAATGCGCGATCATGTGATGGTGGTTGTTTGCAGTCAAGATCGAACGGTCAAGGTTTTTTTCAGTTGCTGATTTCACTCGGATCGCCATCGGACGGCAGCGCTTGATTCCAGCTTCGATCTAATGGTCCAGAAGGCTTCCGACAGCGATCAAACTCTCAAGCACATGATCAACGACCTAAATTCCTCCATCAAGCGTGATCCAACGGTCAAAAATTAATTCGACTTGATCTGGGCCATTACACGTCTATTTTTAGTATTTTTGGAAGCATCGGATCACCATCTAAAGGCCAGAATTAAAAGAACTCAACAGGGGCTATTTTTATCCGAATTTCACTCGGATTTCTTCCTATTTTCACGATTAAAACAACCCTTAGTCCCACATTGCCTCTAAAAAAAATATCTAGCCTCTTTAGCTCAATAAAAAGGATCCAGGCATTCAGAAATCAACATCTCAGATCAAGGTGAAGCTTTGGTATAGGGTGAAGCCAGGCTATGGGTTAATGGCTGCTTCAAAGCAATTGGTGCTGAGAAGACGAGCTGGGCTTCTACACCATCTTTCCACCAATGCCGTTCCAAGATCAGAGATCACTCTATTTTATTTTCTTTTTATTTTATATATTTAAATTATAAACTTTTTAATGCAATATTTATTTTTATGCTTTTTAATTTTATGCTTTTTATTTTTATTATAATTTAATTTCTGTACTTTAAATTATTGCTTTTTATTTTATTGCAAGTAGATGCTAAGATTTAACTAGTAGATCTTAGTACCAAGTTTAAATTTCTGCATCTTTTAATTTTTGCTTTTTATTTTCTGACTTCATTTTTTATTTTAAATTTTTTTTTTTAAAAATTAAATATTTTAAATTTAAAAATACTACCTTTCTTGTGGATTTGATCCGACTCACTGCTATCTACATATTTTTAATTATTTTAAGAAGTCGGATTAAACTGATAAATACGGTGTCTTAATGACAACATCGCATCCTATCAGTGGTGCTATCAATTGGAAGAGTTTCAAGCAGATACTAATAGCAGATTCCACCATGAAAGCAGAGTATATCGCTACGTAAAGAAACTACGAAGGAGGCATTCTGGTACAAAAAATTCACCGTAGAGATCAGAGTGATATCATCAGATGCCATTCCTCTATACTGTGATAATAATGATGTCATAGCTCTTGCTAAGGAGCCGATATCTCATCAAAAATTCAAGCACATCGAGCGATGATACTACCTCATCCGCGATTATCTTGAGAAAGGTTACGTCGAGGTCAAGAGAGTCGACTCTGCATACAATGCGGTAGACCCACTCACAAAGTCATTAGGCCAATAGAAGATCGAAGTCCATCTTGAGAAAATGGGACTTAGATTTGTAGCCAATTGACTTTAGGTTAAGTAAGAGTTTGTTAGATATGTGTGCTCTTTAAGCCAAATTGACTGATACTTGTAATATACTTCTAAGAATAAAATTATAATTTTAATTATAAATAATAAAATAAATTATTTTCTATCATAATATGTATTTGAAAGTGTCTGTGATACATTTCTTGAGTTAATGACAATGATGGTTCATATTTTCAAGAGTTGAAAATTTAAGACATGAATTTTCATTATTAACTTATAAAATGCTTCCGATCGTAGGATCATCATGAGGATGGTGATTGATCCAAAAGATTGATATACGATCACTTATTTAAGATAGATAAATCTTGAGTTTATGATGTAGAGACATCGGAGTGAGAGTACAGATACTCGTTAGAGAACGAGGGCACTGAGCATGACCATCTTGAGCAGTCATAAGAAAGTCTACCTTCTCGTCAATGACTGGCTCGAAGCTGCAGTGGTGTGTCTGGCTCTTTGACCTGAGGTACATCGATAGTTTACCTTGAGGGTGTTATAGTTTGACTATACCATAACTTGATCTCCTAGCCATTCGAAATCCTGAGGTGTATATTGGCTATAGCATGTTTATTATAGAAATTAGATTTCACCAATAGGAGATCTATCTACCTCGGTAGAAGAGAAGCAGCCCTATAATGATCATGAGAATTAAGTCTATAAGCCCATGGTCATGGCAGAGTGAAATAATAGAAAGAGTTTCTATTAGGATTTTCACATTGGACTTGAATCGAATGATTAATTCATATGACGAAAATTAGGGTTTGACGAGATCACCTTAACCCTAATTCGATTGAAACTCAAGATAGAGAAACTTAATCACACAGGTAACTGCACCGAGAGATTCGCTTTCAGTTCTGATGGATTGCCACCATATGCTGCTAGGTGTCACTGGTGGATTCTGAAAGCAATTAGAGTGATTTGGATGATCGATCATACTAGTTGTCTGAATTAGAAAAGTTCTGATTCATCGGAAGGTGTTTCGATGATGTCGATGATAGAGATCACGATATATTCTATTACCATATGGAACTAAACCTAACTGGATCATATAAACTAGGATTTAGATCTAGATATCATCAATTAGATTAACCCAGTTTAATTAATTTGAATAAGATTCAATTAGGTTCAAAAAAATCGTACTAGCATACGATTGAGCCTAATGTTCTCCTTTAACAATCATTAAAACTTATTTCAACTGAGCCAAATATATTTGAACTCACTCAAAAATCTTTATTTGATCTGACTGAAGCTTGTCCAGGTCAGAAAAGGATTGTCTTAATTTATGAGATAAATTTGAGACAACACCTATCATTTTTCGTCACCTGCTAAATCTTATCTTTAGACTTTGGTCAAATGTTGATCTTTGATATTTAGACATTTGCCCATGTGTCATGCACCCATAGGAGAGAACCTTGGCCCTTGTCCCCCTACTAAAAAGTAGATAGACAAGGGGTGCATGCCTAGGGAGGCGTGTGGCCCAATGTGGATAAGGTTTGGAGTCCCATACAGATGGGACTCCAGTTGCTTCAAGGAATCAATCTAGATGGTGCTAAGAAGACTTGTTTGACCCAGTCTTAGCACCATCTAAGAAAAGTTTTAAGGGATTCTAATCTGATTAGATCAAATGATGTCATCCCACCAATCAGATTTAAATCTGATTACACGAAGGACCATGATTGGTCGAGATGATGTGGCACTGCATGGCGCAGTAGGGTCTATATAAATCCTATCTACGCCTAGAATAAAGAGCTTCTACTTTAGCCCATGCCACAAAGCTTTTCTCCCTCCTTCTTCATGCCACCCTCTGGTCCTCTCTCTCCTCTCCATGCCCAAGAGGTTTTGGGCATGAGTTAGGTGCAATTCAAGCAAGCAAAAGACGATAGAAAAGGAAGAAGATAGCACTGCAGCAAGAGATAATGATTATTCTTCAAAAGAATTTTTGAAGATCTTAAAGATCAGATCTAGATCTGATTTTAAAGGATTAATTAAAAAGAAGAAGATCTCCAGATCCTGTCCGAGTGGATAACAATAGAGGCTAGGCGCTTGTGTGGTCACGTCCACAATCTCAAGCAAATATCAAGATCATCATAGGATAATTGGATTATCCAAAATAAAGATATAATTAAATTAGATTTAATTTAATTTAATTTTTATTTTATTTTATCAGATCAATAAAATCAGATCTGAAGAGTCTCAGATCTGATTAGGATCTTAAAATTTTTTTTTGAAATATTCCTCTTGATCCAATCAGATCTAAACGAATCTGATCCAAAAAATAAGATTTTTTCCTTCACTTAGGTCTGGACATCTACGTAGTAGGACTGCAAGTCAAGTGATACATATATCAATAACGATATATAATTCAAATATTTTTTATTTTTCGATACATCTTTGATATAACTTGATACAACTTGATATAACTATGATACCAAGATTTCAACAAGCAATAATCATAAATTATCAAGCTTGATTCGATCATAGCATGTGATATCATTTACTTCAACTTATAATATTCAACCCATAAATCATTTATTCATAATTATAGAAACTTTATGCAACATGCTATGTATGATGAAATCAAATGCAATAGCAGTCTTTTGTATTATTTCAAATGGACAGATACATCTCATTTAGTTATATTTAAATATGATAAAAATATAAATATTACTTATCTCAAAGGTGCCAACGATTGACAATCAAATGCACCTCTGAGATTTTTCAGGACCTAATAATTCAACATCACATGCATGTATCAAATAAATAGCACATCATTATTCTTAAAACTAGTCGAATACCAGTGCATTGCACAGGATCAAACGTACAAAAATAATTTTTCATAATTTAAATAACACACTAATTTAGATATTTTATTTTATTTTATTTTATTTACTTTTTTATTTTTTATTTTTTCTTATTTTTAAGCATTAAATTTAAAATAAATATAAAAAATAAAAAAATAACTTTATTCCTTCCTCCCAGCCTCCGTCATCAGCGGTCCCCATGCCCCCTCCCCCTCCATCCGTGTCTCCCTCCCCTCCGCCCCCACGCCATCCCCCTGGTACCATCGCTATCGTCACTCCCACACCCCGATCGGCTCTCCATTGTCGGTCACCACTGGCAACCACACCCCCTCCCATTTCGTACGTCAAAAAAGGAAAAAAAAAAACTACCTCCCTTTGCCCCGCACCCCCCGATCCCCATCGCCACCCCCACCCCACCCTTCTATGCCTCACCCCCCCTCGGGTACCCATCAACCCTACCCCTTCCATCTGCTACACCAAAAAGAAAAAAAAAATTCTCCCCTTCTCTCCTCCACTCCTTGCCCCACCCCTCCCCCCTCCACTGCTCGCATCCTCCTCCCTCCATCCTTCGTCCAGTCCCCCCATTGGGCATCCCCCGATCTCGACGCGCCCTCGATCTCATACGATCCTTCCCTTCTTTCTTCGATTCATCTGCGACCATCTCCTTCTTTCTCCCTCTGTCGCCTTCTCCGGTGATGTGGAAGATGAAAGAAAATAGAAAGAGAGAGAAGCTCATAGAAAATTATCAGTGATGTGAAAGACGAAAGAAAGAAATCTCTCGGCTATCCTTGTGATGAAAAACTACAGAACGGGGATGATCCTTGTGATGGAAACCTATGGGATGGGAGGAGGAGGATTTTTATAGGAAAACATCTTCCTAATCTCGTTGGAACAGAGAGGGAGGAGGACTCCAGTTAGAAGTCTTCCTCTTCCTCTCTTCCACATCATTCCGTATGCAGCTCGACATGTGGCACAACTAAAGTGATTTAAAACGATGTGGTGGCAACATCATAATATCCCTCCATAGCATATATATGTGTGTGTGTGTGTGTGATTACTTTCCAACATTTTATTCTAATTTTTATACTAACTATTACTATAATAGGGAATTCACTAATCTTGTCTGATTTTCTAACACAAATGGAACAAGGGCACGGCTCAAAGAAATCCAAGAAAAATGGTAAGAGTGCTAGAGGAAAAAAAGAGAAAGAGAGAAATAGAGATTCCCCTTTTCTTTCTTTTTCTTTTTTTTCTCTTACTATTTCTTTTTCCTCTCTATTTCTTTTCTTTTCTTTTCTTTTCTTGTTTTCTTTTCCTCCTCCTCCTTTCTGTGTTTTTCTTCCTTCTCTATCCCACTCATGCCACACACACACACACGCACACTCACACCTGAGGAAGCCTAGGAGATAGAAAGAGAGGGAAAGAGAGGGGGAGGACAGGAGGGAGAAGGCATGAGGGAGAGAGCATATGCGAGTGGGAGAGGGAGAGAGAGGGCATAGGAGTTAGAGAGTGAGAGAGGGGTTTCTGCATGGAGCCAAAATAGGGGAGGGAGAGGGGAAGACAACATGCCAAGAAGAAGAAGAACCGGGAGTAAGAGAAGAAGAAGAAGAAGAAGAGGAAGGTAAGAAAGAAAAAGGTGGTGGGGCTTTGGGCTTGGGAATAATTGAGAGAACAGGAAAAATTTCTCAACCCTATTCTCATTTTTAGGGGTCAACAGGGCACCGCCTAAGGGCCGGGCCCTGTAGGATTTGTGTTTTGGACCGGTTTAGGCCCAAGTCATCATAAGAGTGTTTGAAAAGATCTGTAAGATCATCATTGATGAAGATAGCTATGAGAACATCATCTTTCAAGAGACCGTCTCTAAGCTGAACCTGATCATAGAGAAGTATCCTCAGCCATACAAGCTATCATGGTTTCAAAAAAAGAGTGAGGTGGTTGTCACTAATCGCCATCTTATTTTATTTTCTATTAAAAAAAATATTTCGACGAAGTTTGATGTAACGTTGTTATCATGGATGTTTGTCATCTACTTAATTTTGAGGAGGCCTTAGCAATTTGATCATAGCGTTATCTATATATGATGATGAATCCTAAGTAAAATAGATAAAGACTAAGAGCCCCAACTCGACTAGAATGTTCCAGGCTCCTGTTGACCTGTCAAATAATTGAATTAGGCTCTAAAATTAATCAAGCTTGTAGAGCTCGAAAAATTTTTTTTGAATTAGGGTATACGCTTACTTGATCATCCACCAGGAGTGGAGTGTCAAGGCATCTTGGATCTATTACCATAGGCCACCAAAATATCTCATGACCATCTATTACTCGCTCTCTATTGGGTCATTTTTGGTAATCAGTTGGTAGAACTCCTCTATATAATCATCCACCAGTATTATTAAGGTGCTCGCCTAGGCGTGCCTAGGTGCTCAAGCGAGGCACCCTTGGCTAAAAGCGCCACAGCCTCCTCCAGGCAAGGCGCCTTCAGCTAGGCGAGCACCTCTGCAACCTAGATGTTTGCCTGGAGCAAAGCACTAGCCTTGGGCGTCCAATCAAAATTGGTTTTGCCTCCTATTTAGCTTTCAATTTAATAACTACAATTCACTTTAATATAAAATTACAACTATGATAATAGATAAATCCTTTAAAAGAATAAAAAGAAAGTGTACTTAAGTAATTTATAACCTATCTGATTAGTTTACATTCAGAGCCACCAGACTTAAATCATGAAGAAATTAGTTCTAGTCCAAAAGAAGAGATTGAGAAAAATATAGAGAATGACCTATCTGATGATGGAAGAGATGATCATTATTACAACTTAGGTGTAGAATTTGATAAAGTTTTTTAATTTTAGACATTTATAATAGAATAATAGATTACCCTCTATAAGTAATAGAGAAAACAGAAAACTCAGAAAAGTTTTTATTGTTTGGGTGTGGTGTTTAGACAAAAAATTTAATGAAGATATTTAGTTTTAAATTAGATCATTAGAATAATAGACTGGAATAAAGATTTTTAGTTTTAGAGTAGATTATATTTATTTTTTATTTTTTTTCTAAAAAAATGATGCTTGACTTTAATCAGGTGCTTGCTTTTTCAACGCGTAGCACCTTAGGCGCTAGACGGGATCTAACACCTTGAGGGCGCTTGGTGCCTGGCCTTAACAACCTTGTCATCCACATATTTAGGCCCTTGTCAAAGATTTTATAGATGCTGGTATAGTGGTCTGCGTGTAGTTAAAGGACAAAAATTACTTCCTCAATATCTTCTTCATCTTTTTCTAGTCCTAGATCTTTGGCTTGCCTATGTGCTCCTTAATTTTTTTTCAGTTGTTGCCACTAGGCAGAAGCCCGATCTATCAATTTTAGGATGACAAGCTTTAGTTTTTTTGTCTTTAGATACCTTCTTGTATTCAAAGATGCGCTCGATTTGATACAGCCAATCAAGAAACACCTCCATTTGTAGACTACCTAAATATTCAGGTAGATCTACTCTGATAGAATTATACCAGTGGGTTAATCATTCAAATGAAATGCCATAACTCCCACAATAGAGGATGAGAATATCTTGATGAAAGGGGTTTTCAAAATTTGAAGTATCTTCCTCAGATCTGCGATCTTCTGATTCTGCCTCGAATATCACATCTTTATTTTCCAACTACGTAAGACAGTTAAATCTATCATCTATCACCTCAAATCTTTACACTTCAACATTAGATCTCGTTCCCACTATGTGATTTTATCATGGACTGCCGCTGTCTGATTCATAGGTTGGTTCTTTTTACGACCATCACCTGCCATTTATACCATAGGAAGGAATCACCGCATAAAAAATCGCTGGGCTCTGATACCACCTGGCGCAGCCTAGCATAGCATTTGTTAGGGAAGAGAGAAAGAAGATGCATGAAACAAGAAAACAATAAAGAAGAAGAAGAAACTTTCTTCTGGAGTATTTTGATTTAATATCCCAAAGAAGACTGATTATAATATTAGCTTAATGGACCTTATTTATAGAGAAAAAATTCTAACAAATTTAAACTAGGACTCAAACTAAAAATCTTAAGTAAAATAGGAAAAGACTAAAAGACCCAACTCGTCTAAAATCTTTGGGGCTTCTATTGACCTATCAAATAATTGAATTACACTCCAAAATTAGTCATAATGATATAGCATCATGCTCGTAGGGCTCGAAAAGAGCTTTTCAAATTAGGATCATAATAAGATTCTGATATTGAATGAGAAAATTATGGCTATTCTAGCACGACTGTGTCAAAATCAATAGAGTCAGATGCAATTAGCTCGACTTCTTGACCTTTCGGGTCTGTTTTTTCAAATCACAATTTGCATCAGCTAAGATATTTGTATCAATCTCCCAGAGCCCGAAGCAAGCATACAACTTTATGAAACCATTACTCTGGACAATGTCTTCAGACTACAGCTGAGGACTATATCGTACCATCACTGACATGATGGTCTGGTTAAAGTCGATGATTTTTGAGTTCCTAGCAACAATCATTACAAGAAAAACATGGGCCAGTGCCACGTCTCTTCATTATTAGGCGATTATAGCAGAATGTGACATAGCAGTTAGTACCACTTAATACCCACGACACAACATGGTCATGATTTTCAAGGATGGTTATCAAAAATCAAGGTAATGGTATCTTTCCTCCCTCTATAAAAGAAAACATAGAGGATCTTTCAGTAATTTTTGTTAAAAAACTCAAGACACCTACTTGCTGCTTCTTTCTCCTCCTATTTCCAAAGCTACAGCTGACTTAATTATTGGAGGATTTTCTATTGAAGAATATCTAGTGATCGGACTTTTTGCAGATTCAAGGAGTATGTCCTGCGGTACTCGGATCCTAACCTCATAGCATCATCTTGGATATTTGCTGACCACCACTGCGTACTTCTCAGACCAGAGTGTTGCAGCAATAGAAAGTATTAGAAAATAAACTATATAAAAAAATACAAAACATAAAACAAAAATGCATAACATAAATAGAAAACAAATAAAGGAAATAAGAAATTAAAAAAAAAAAATTGCATGACCACCATGAGGAGTATAAAATTGAATAAGATGTAAAATATAAAGAAACAAATTTAAAAGATATGTAAGATCATTTCTTTCAAGCAATCAAGAAGGAGGACGTTTCTGGTAGCATGCTGAAAAGATCTTTTGTTTTGATTAGAAAAAAAAAACTGACTTCAATCCTATTTTAGTCTCATATCTCTTTGGGTTTCTACATATAATATTTCTTTGAGAAAAATTAACAAAATCTTATAAGAATTTAATGCAAACCGCTAGCTTCAAAAGTAGGGTTTGACAGAAAATATTTGACTTGAAACCTTCTAGTATTTCATCGAGTTTCTATCACCTATAAGGATCAAACACAAACTTCTTACTTAAAAAAGATGGTTAGAGAGAGAGCACAGCATTAAAAAAAATGGCTTTCATTTTAAATCTAAGATGTTTCTTTTTTATATAAAGAGAGGATTAAGGTTGAGTGCATGTGGCTTAAAATGCTTCTAAATTAAAAAAAATAAAGAATTTCTCAAAATAAAAATCAACATGATAGATCATGATCTAAGATTTATTAAATATTTGACAACTAATTTTTTAATATTATTTTTTAGGTCTCTTGCTTATACGGAAAAATGAAAGATGAAAGTATGGCTAGTGTCCAAAGACATGATGTAGATTACATAATTTGCAATTCTTAATTTTGATCTCACTCTGGATATTCTGAATATATATATATATATATATATAGATCAAATTTCAGCTAATTTTGATATTTAAAATGTAGATCAAACTAAAACATGACATCATATCATTGAAATTGTCAATTTTGTTTTCCCTTAATAAACTAGATAAGGGACATTAAAAATATATAACTTTTGGTTCGAGACAATTTTGATATCACGAATCATGATCAACAATGCTAATCTTTATTTTGAAAGATATATCATTAAACATTTGAAGCCAATTACTGTGAGAATCATCCTAGATCGAGTCTCTCTCTCTCTCTCTCTCTCTCTCTCTCTCTCTATGCGTATACTAATATAGATAGGCTAGGATGCACTCAAGGCCCAAAATGTGTTCTAGCAAAAATTAATGACACACCTTTCAAAATGAAAATTAATATATATAGTTCCAATGCATAGGAACTGAAAATCATTTAGTTCAGAGATTATCCAGCAAACATAAATTGAGTAGTTGCAATTTAACTAGCAAACTGAAGTATGTTATATACCATATAATTTGCAAATACAAATCATTGATCTTGATTTAGATATTTAAGATATATATATAGATTAAATTTTAGCTAATCTGGATGCCTCTAGAGTATTGATCACATGAAGACTTGTTGTCATAATGTTAAAATTATTCATTTCTCACTAATTTGATACATGCGTAAAGTTCTTAAATTTATGTTATTTTTTGTTGGTGGGTACTTTATGCACTATAGTTCATACTCAACGACATCTATTTTTAATTTGAAAGATTTATAATTGATTCTATTGGGAAGTGTTTGGAATCAAATGCATCCAAGTGTATCCTTTATAGCCTCTCTCTCTCTCTCTCTCTCTCTCTCTCTCTCTCTCTCTGTATATATATATATATATATATATATACACATACATACATACATACATACATAGTAGGGATTGCATGTAAAATTGCTAAGCGTACAATACAAGGCTACAATATATTCAACAAACTTAAGAAAAAGCCGATTATCAAATTTTCCTTGGAAAATGCCACATGTTAGTGTTTTAGAAAACTAACAAGAAGCTCCAAATACCTTTTGTTGAATCTCCTTCTCTTCATTCTTTTCATCCTCTTCAGTTTTTTCTCTTTACCTTCTTTTTTTTTTTAATGCTATTCAGTTCGCCTTCTTTGCTAGTTAGATTGAAGAGTTATTCTTGGACTACTGAATAGAGCCTTAATATTTATAAAAGAAGAATATATAAGGAAGTCAAATATAAAAAGGCAGCCATCTATTTAACAAAATGGTCTTAAGAAGAAAGCCGCTTATTAATGTTTTCTTAGAAAATGCCACATATCAGCAATCCCAAAATGAAATATCCTAAGAATCTCAACTTCTGATAAGGTCATTTTTCAAGCTTTTAGGCTTTAAGGCACTAAGAGTTCTAGCACCTTTCACACTCCACACCTTTTAAAACAAATAAAAGAATTCCGGCAGACTACCTTGATCTATTTGCCATGATAATAAATACAAAATAAATAGATGGATTACACAAAACTACCATGCATTTAAAGATATTTGTTCCATCTCTCCAATGCAATCCCATCACTCTTCCTTTTTTCCAAAGTAAGATCATACTAATTGCCTATTTAAGTTTCGATTTGAAAGCAAATATGGAGGTCCAAACGTCTTTCATGCCACATTAGCACATAGACACAGGAAGGGTTCTACCTCTTCAAAATCTACATAGTCAGTCTCCCTCTTCGTCTCTCGATTTCCTTCCTACCTCCATACTCTTTCTTCTATATAAGGCTAACTAGTATTCCAACATGATCAATTATCTCCTGCTCTTGCCACTTCTTTATCCTTGGAATCAAGAAAAATCAAGTGAGGGAATACTTAGGGAAAATATCATATATAGTCAAACACACAGGGCTCATTTTTCTTTTTTTACCTATTTTCTTACTTATCTCCTTAACTTTTCATTTTCTTTTTTTTATTCTATAATTCTTTTATTTTTTCATTCAATATTGAAAGAAACTTTTAATCTGTCCATCATTCTTTCCATCTCTTCTCCATTTGAATAAAAGAAAGGCAAAAATATCAAGGATGTAAGTTCACTTGTACACCTTGTTTGGGAGTTTGGGAAAGAGAAAAAAAAGAAAAAAAAATGTTAGTAAAGAAAGAAAAGAAAAGAAAAGAAAAGAAAAAAAAGTATATTTCTCTCTTCCTATTTGAAAGTTTAAAGAAAGAAAAAAAAATAATTTCTTTCCTACTTATTTGGAAGCAAGCAAGAAAGGAAAGAAAGTAATTAGATTCTGTTGTGCTACCGATGATAGGAAATCATTTCTTTAATATACCAAATGCTCTTTTTATTGCATTACGCAATGATACATGTCGAAGGTTAAATAACTCTTGAAAATTTTCTGGTATTCTAGTAGAATATTCTTTTAAGTAATAATGCACTTCTCTATAAGGTATGATAAGTCCACTTCTTAGTATATATTCCACATCAACAAGATAATATTTACCTAATAAAAATTAAAAAAATGAGTAATAATTATATTGTATTATAAAAGAATAAGAAACTTATTAATTACTAAAGATCATCTTTAGGAATCTCTAGCTTATCTTCTCTCCTAATTACATTTTTAATTATCCTTGAGTCAGATGCTGTCTCAATTAGGCAAGACATATATAAACTTTAAACTGAATGAGCATGCAGCCAACACATTCTGTGTTGGATAATCCTTCTTGCTACGATACCTTAGGGCATCAGATCAAGATACTTTCAAACGAACATATGTTCCATCAATAGCTCCTATACAATCCTAATATAAAAATATTATATGAATATTTATTTAAATACATATTTATATAATTAAAAATAAATTAAATAAAATTTAAATTATCTTGAAATATGGATAAAACCTATTATTATTGAGTATTTTTGAAGGAACTTGTTCTTCTGTGGATTAAACCAAAAATCGATCTTCTAAAAATATTATTGCTCTTAGTACACTGTGAAAATGATGACTAGTGGTCTCATTAGAGCGATGAAAAAAGAATCAAATCATACGAGTCCGTATATTATGTGATAACATGTGAAGAAACTTAGCAACTTGTTCTTCAACTATGGCTCTTTGAGTGGGTTGGAGACCACCATCTTTCTATAATATCTCACATAAATTTATAAAAGCTTGTGGTCCCATGTGAATAACGTCACGATACTTTTCATTTGTGCTTAAATATTGCATTATTTGATCTCGTACTAGTTATATTTTTATAGAAGATTGATTAATAAGCTAATTAATATAATTCTTACGGCGATGAAGCTTGTGTCACACCACAAAATTTATAACACAATAAATAACTTCAGCTGCAGCTAGTCTTCGACTTCTCTTCCATAAAAGAAATTCATCTATTTCTTCATTTTCTTACCTTTCTATCTATCATATATTTTAATTTTAATTTAAATAAAATAAGTCTATTATGTTATATGATAAATAGATAATAATAAATTATTGAAAGATAAACAAAAATAGTAATATATAATTAAAATATAAAAAAATTCATGTAATTCTAAACCATCATGCTACAACATATGAACATTCCCATACAAATAATTAGTAAAAGTGAATAAAATAAATATATTTTTTAAAAAAGATTTTTACAACTTTCAAGCCAAAAAGAATCTTTTCCTTTGGTGGTGATGTTTAAGATTTTTTCCTTTCATCCACTTACTAGCAAAGAAGGCATGTGTGTAGTTGGACACATCAAATTTAGTAGACCATGAAGATGATGCCCGATGAAGTCATGCATTTACTTGGACTATTATTCTAAAGATGCAGTCCATAGTTTGCATTCTTTTCTTGAGATGTGTAACGTAGCGGGTTTTGAATGCAGCAGGAGTGCCCATAGAATGAGAAGAACATTTTGTGGGCGACAAAGCGGACCTGGAGCAGAAAGCCTTCTAACATGGGAAAGTCTGGAGTCAGCGAGGAGAAATGGTGTGGGTTTGAAGGGTCCTATGGCTACACCTATTGGAAAGGGCCACAGGTCTTTAAACCTCACTCCGAGGAAAGAACTTGGTCTACATGCCAATGTCAGACCTTGCTACAGCCTTCCAGGTTACAAAACTCGATATGATGGTGTAAATCTTGTTACAAATCGTGAAAATAAGGAAGGGCAGTACGGTGGTCTTGAACACCAGGTAAACTTTCTGCTGGATGTGCATTTTATCATTTTCCTCGTTATTGGTGTGTGATTGGTGTAATCTGATTAATTACTATAAATTTGAATCCATCACTCTGGGTGGTGAGAGGTGTTGTACAAAGTCTTAAATCATCAGCAAACCTGCCCCCACAACTATAGATAAAATCTAATCTACTTCTTTTTGCACTTTATTGACAAGGAGAAAAAAATTTGAAATCAAAAAAAAAAAAAAAAACAGAAAGCTTCTTCCTTCATCTGAAAAAGAGAGAATGAAATGCAAACAAAACTTAAAGGAAAAAATAATCTACATGGAAAAGATTTTATCTTTCAATCTTTTTTCATTTTTCTATAATTTTTTTGAGTTTTCTTTCATTTTTTCTTTTTTTTTTTTGTTTTTTCATTCTTAAACATCTAAATCGATTGGAGGCTTGGAGCAGTTAAATAAAAAAAATTTTGTATTTTAAAATAGATGTAAATTAAATCTTATGGTTCAAATATAATATTAACTTAGTTCTTCATTATTAGAAGGATAAGATAAAAATTAAAAAAAATTATTTTTTTTTTTTCTTTCTAAATCCATTTGATTTGGAGGAGAAAAAGATTATGGATTTTAGAAGATTTATTTTCTCTCCGTTTCTTTTCCTTTTTTTTATTTATTTCATGAAAAAGCTTTCGAAAAATATTTATTTATTTTTTTTCTCCACTATTTTTTTCTCCCAAATAAGATGTTAGGTTTTATTTTGCCTTATTTTCCTTTTACTTTTTTGCACATAGCATAAATTTGGATTGTACGCTCGGTTGTTGAGGGTTTTCTTCAACTTCTTATACTTTAATACGTAGGTGAACGTCTGTACCACTACTATATTAAAGAGGAGTCCAAAAATCATTGGAGCGTGCAGCGTATCCTCTTCTTGGTTACACTAAAGGACCTTTCTCCTATATTTTGAAGGGGAGCACAGGGGCCATTGTGGTGCGTTATGCATCTCCTGCTTCACTACCATATGTTGAAGTGTCCCATGCCCAGCTTTTCTTGCCTATTGATTAGTGCAAAAAACACACAAGAGCATGGTTAGTCTCCACCATTTATAAACTGAAAAAAGTAATCGGTCAACGCAGCCATAGGAAAAGCCTTTTATTTATTATCGATCGATCATTAGTAGCGTGGCATGTTCAAAAAGAGGCTGCAGCGGTATTAGTAGGGTTGGTGCATGTTCCAGGCTCGATCCACATCCAATGGTTGAGGTATGGCGTGAGGAGGCTGGAGGGAATATAAAAAAGAAGAAGAAGGCTTATCTGATCCTGTGGTGCCCGGATCTGCTCGGTTATGGGTGGTAGTTTATCCGCACCTCCTCATATAGGAGATTTTTTTTAAAAAAAATAGCAGATGAAACGAAGAAAAACTTTGTAATATCCCAATTCTAATCCAAACCCCAAATCAAAAAGAGTTCAGCACGTATCTTTAGGCATTAAAAAAAAAAAAAAAAAACATAAGCCAGCATGTGATGTGCTGGAATTTGGGTGGGAATAAGAAAATACATGAAAAAAACTTCCAAAGAAGTTCTTCTCCAATTGAAAGACTCCATCCACCTAGAGATTAAGTTGGAAATGAACTCAAGATCTTTCCTTTTGAGATCTATTTAAAGGCCTAATCCCTTACTTCTTCCTCATCGAAAAATCATCAAAGATCGCTGCCCTTTTCTCTCTTTCTTCTCAGATTACCAATGGCTTGATCTTATTTTCGGCTGTTAGAAATCGAAATAAATTTTCATCAAAGGCAAGGTAAATTCCTTTCATATCTTCTTCTTAATCTTTTATGAATTTAGCTAAATTTTTATTGCTGAAAACCCTTTTAAATCGGCTATCGTTTTGAATTCTCCCTTTTTTTTTTTTGTATGTGTTCCATCATTGATTTCCGTCACTATCGACCATTGTCGATCATCGGAGCATGATGATTATCATTGTCGAGGACTACCCCTCCGACTGTGGGCGGTGCTGGCTAGGAGGAGACCTTCCTTAGCATCAGGAACAAGGGGAACGAAACCCCTGTTCCGTGAAGAAGGAAAAAAAATAGAAACAAAGGATGTGCGGGTCCTTCCTATGTTCCATGAAGGCAAAGCCCAAAAAGAAAAAAAAAGAAAAAATAAAAAAGAAAAAAGAAAGAAAGAAATGAGAGAGAGAGTCTCTCTCTTTCAACTTGAGTTTGAAATCCTCTTTTCTCTCTCTTATTTTCTCTCTTTATTTAAAAATTATTAGATTATAAAAAAAGAGAAAAAAAAATAAAAAATAAAAAAATATTCTCTCTCTCCTCTCTCTTTCTCCATCTTCTTTTCCTCTCCACTTTCTCTCTATAATTTTTTCTTTCTAAAATTCTCTCTCTAAATTGCTTGTGTTTCTTCATAATTTTTCTCTTCTAAAATTTTTTAAATCTTTAAAAAGATTGATGATAAGTTTAAATGATCCTAGTGAAGGAATCTTGATCCGTGATCACCGGACAGCATACCAGCACCCACTTTGGTCCGACTAGATACTTTTAGATTTTATCATCCATGATGATCTATTGAATTATCTATGTGATAACTTCATCATATTTTGATTAAATTATCTTGATCTGATTGATCAGATTATTGTTTGATTAGTTCTGATTCATATTCCTATCTCCTCCGACTTCACGTCTCTACTTGATTTGTAAATACAATAAAAGGTTTTCGATCTTACCACTTCGAATCTGATTTGATCTAAATAAATAGACTCTGAACCATCTATCTTCTAATCTAATCTTGATTGATGAAGTTAGGATGATTGGACCAATTTGGACTATTGGATATGACTACCGTCAATCTATTTTTTTAGACTATTCGTACCCTTTTTAATTATTGAAATTGATCCTCTATAGGAATATAAATGTTCGATAGTGGGATACTGCGATATGATCTATGAACAGAAGATTTTGAAAAAAAATTATAAGAATGAAATGGATTTATTGGAATGCATACCGGGTAAGTAATGATTCATATTTTCTAGATTTATTAGTAATTTATAATATATTTTCTTGACTTGATCTATAAAATGATGCATGAATTTGATTAATGATATTTTGTTATTAAAAATATCTTATTTTTAAAATGTGATGCAGCAAGATTAAAAGTATTGATCTTATTATGTATTACACTTGATTGATTTTGATATCACATGATTATGTGCATTCTTATCGAATTGAAATAAGAAGCATGAATTATGAAAAAAATTATGAATTAAGATGATTTGAACTCTCAGCCTGATTATACGGAGGACCCGTCAATGGAGGCTAATAGTTAGCAAAGATTTAATTCTGAGAATTTTTGTCATCCGCAAACCAGCGACTAACTATCAGCAGACCAGTGATTTCAAAGGATATTACTGCCAGATGATTCGTAGCTCACTGTAAGATGATACACAATATTATGATCCTACTGCAAGGATAATATGATCATAGCTCATGGCTGATGAGAATGATTAATAAAAATGATTGATAAGAATTTGATAATTTGAAAGAAAACTGAACTTTCTGAAAGAAACTCAAAACGATTGAATTTGGTATGATAGTATTTTGAAAATAATGCATACTCGAAATTAATTTTGAACTGATGAACTCTATATGCTTATTTTCTATAAGTACTGATGTATTTTATTGTCTGATAAAATCTAGTTGAAGTGATCATTACTTACTGGGCTATCTAGCTCATTAATTTTATTTTATTATTTTTATAGATCTTGAAAACTAAAATGATACAGGAGTATGTATGGAAGAATGATTAAAGACAGGCATGATGATGAGAAGTAGAACATTGATACTCTTATTTTAGATAAAAATTTTGTTGAAGCTGAGTAAGATCTTTTGAACATTGTTAAATTTTATGATATATTGAAATAGATTTTAATTAGTTAAATTTTAGATTTTATTTATTGATTAATTATTTTACTATTGCTTTATGATAGCATGATAAGATATCTTGCATGCTTGTGGAAAGAGTTTTCTATGAGTGTGTGATGGTTGTCATGATCTTTGGCTCGTGATTTCGGATTGGAGGCTTGACAATTATAGTGATATCAGAGCATAAGTAGAAAATTATAATATTTAGAATCAAACATAGGATGAATATAAGTGGATAGACACCGGAGACATCGGGATATTGATCAATGATAATTACAATATAAGTTGTTTTCATGATTTTTGACTAAACTTTGTGATTAAAAATAAAAAGATCATATAGGAATAATTATTCAGAGGATTTGATATATAATTGATAATTAATGGATCATGTTATCAATTATTTAGATTTTGATATAAAGAAGTTGCATGAGGATTGATTATGAAATTTTTATTATGAATTATAATTATTAATTTGATTTTTAGTTATTCAAGTAAATTGTAAGCAAAAATTCGATGTAAGAGTAATACTATGATATTGCTTCTAGTTGTGAAGATGTATATTAATGGCAAGATAAAGTTTGATCATAAACTATTGTTCTAGATTGAACTAAGAAAATCTTTTATAATATCTGATTAGAATATTTTTTGAAGTTGAACTTGGTATATGGATCATGTATAAATTGGTATATGAGGAGGAATATATAATTAGAAATATTACAAAGAAGTCTATTTTTTTTATTATTGAAATCGATTATGAGATTGTAGGATATTTATTTTGGTAGAATTTTTAATTGTCATCTTTGGATCCAAATTATAGATCTTATTTACTTATTGGAGACTATATGGTGCGTATGAAATTTTAATTTAAAGTTTGGGTTTATTGATTAAGAGATTTTCTATCATTATTGTTGAGGTTGCTGTGCCAATTTTTGACTGCTATCTTTTGATTAAGATAAAAGATCTTGATTATATCTATTTGAGATTTTAGGACATGTATGAAATTGTAATTCATATTAGGTTACAGTAAACTTATGTGATGGATTAAATGTGATATTGGATTCAAAGGTTAACTAAAATGGCGGTGCATCAGACAACAAGTAGAGAAGAATTGAAAGTTCATCTTTTTCAACTTTAGCATATATGATGATTTTGAATATATATACATTGATTTAAAGAATGATTTAAATGGATGTGCTCAATGTGTATTGAGAAGGAGACTTAAAAATTCTTTTGACCTACTTAGAAAATAAATTTAGAATCTTTTCAATACACCATAATATATTTTGATCGAAAGCCATTTCATACATTTAAAGAAAGTTTGATGGTTTAGATCAAAGTGCGTAATGGAAGCATGGTAATCTGAATTGTTTTGAACTAGTTAAAAATAATAATTCTTTGAGTTAAAAAAAAAATCAATTTTTAACTGATTTGGATATCATTATGTGATTTATATTAATATGTTCTCCTATTTGGTGATGGGTTGACTAATTAAGAACAATTGATGTTTTGACAGAAAAATTTAAAATTCTTATTTAGAACTAAGATGTTAATTTTCTTCCGTGTAGAAGAAATGGGTTCGATTTTGATCACCTAGGAAAAGAGACAAGATAAGAGTTGAACCTTATTTTTATAAGAGATGAGATCATGATTGTGAAACTTTAAAATTTGAAAAATCTTTGATAAAAAATTTTGGAATGAAATTTTTTTTAGGGGGAAGAATGTAACACCCTAGTTTTAATCCAGATCCCAAATCAAAAAGAGTTCAGCACAGATCTTTAGGCATAAAAAAAAAAAAAAGGTCAGCACGTGATGTGCTGAAATTTGGGTGGGAACCAAGAAATACACGAAGAAAACTCCCAAAGGAGTTCTTCTCCGATTGAAAGTCTCAATCCCCTTGGAGATTAAGTTGAAAATAAACTCAAAACTATAGAAGGATACCAACTCACTCTGATATTGATTGTTCTGGAGTCTGGCCAGAACACCACAAGCTCAAGACTTTATCGATATCATTTGCATTGAACTTGATCATGTATGGATACCACAAGAGAAAGAAAGAAGAATACATGATAAGAAAGCAAATAATCAAGTATACGTGGATTAGACCAAGGTCTATCTCTATGGGGTGTGCAAACTTCACTATGAGAGAAAAAAAATCAAATAATAGAAGAGAAACTTATCACTCAATCCTTGTACAAGATTTTCTCAATAAGAAGTCCTAAAATCCTCACAAAAGTTTTTTAAAATCTCTCAAGAAGCTTTTCAACACCTCTAAGATGTCACCAACTTTCCAACATAATAAATGGTTCGTCAATTGGAGTTCTATAGACTCTAGAAATCCAAAAATAATATTTCAGTGAGAAATCCAATCATAATCACACTCGAGATTGCATCTGAACCATCCGATCACGATCGGCTCCCTCCTAGGCCATCGGATCATGCAACAACAGTCCTAGATCAGTCTGGATCAAGTTTCAGCCATCCGATCATGATCGACTCCTCCCTGAGCCATCAGATCATGATCGATCTAGGGAACAGTGCCATGGATTGCACGAAATGCAAAGAAAAACGTCAACTGGTCCATGCAGGCACCCATGAGCCGGCAGTCTACGGTATTGTTGGGCTGTTCTTGGGCTCGTTGGACTTCATTCGTCATCCTGGATCTTATTTTGGATTTATTATGGATCGAATCTCGAGGCATTTTTTCTCAACAATCTCCATCTTGACTCGATATTCGGCCTCCATTTATTTTTGAGAGCCTATGATCCATCTCGCCCCCACGCCCTGGGGCATGCCTGCTATCTCATGGATAGACAAACATGGGAGTTGAGCCAGGCCACTTGATCTCACTTCCGTCATGGGCTGTGTCCACTCTGACCAAAGACCTGCTCGAAAAATCTCTTGCGGTAATAAAAACTTCACTCACTACTATAAAAAAGGGCTACGACAGTGGTTCATAATGAACCACCGCCGTAGCCCAAAAAATCGCTGTCGAATCGCTGCTGTAGCCCAAAAATCACTGCCATAGGCTATGGCAGCGATTTTCGAACCGCTGTCACTACGGCTATCACTGTAGCTCTATGCCAGTAGTTATTACAGCGGTTGTTTGAACCACTACCATAGATAGTCTATTGCAGTAATTTATAAACCGCTGTAATAGATCGATCTATAGCAGCAGTTATGTAACCACTGCCATAGTTAATCTATAGCAGCGGCTACATAACTGCTGCCATAGGTAATCTATAGCAGCAGTTTTTTAACCGTTGTCATAGGTTTAATACAATGGTTGGCACTGTTTGCATCAGGAATCTATGGCAGCGGTTGGCACGGATATGGTAGTAGTTATAAAATCGCTGTCGTAGATCTTGAATAATTAAAAAAAATAAAATTTTTATTTTTTTATATATTTTATCTGATATAGATATATAACACAAGAAAATATAATAAACATAAAAATTATTCTGAAATGCTAAAATTTTATTATCAAATAAAATTTATTATAATATTTTTTTAAAAAATAAAATGCATCAAAAGTCTCCTAAATCTATATCATCGTTGTCGTCACCGGGAGCCGGAGCTGGAGCTGGAGCCAAAGCCGGAGCTGGAGTCGAAGCTGAAGCTAGAGCCAGAGTCGGAGCCGGAGCTGGAGCTAAAATGCAGGCCAATATGTCCTCGAAGTCCGTGACTCCAAAACGTGCGTTGAGCATTGAGATCATGTCTCTCACGATGTCCTTCAGATGAGATGGGCGCTCCTCAGCCCGATCTGCTCGCATTGCAGTATGATCTACCCATGCCAATGCCTCCTCAAGCTCCTCCTGACTGACGACATCGAAAGTCTATGAGGAGATGCTCACCTCGGACCAGTAGCTCATCGGCATGTGTTCGGGCTTGCATCAGATCCTCTTAGAGTACTCAGGCCCCAAGACCTGAGATAGATGGTCATGGGGCCCAAAGGTGTCCGGGCCCTCGCTCGTGAGCGTATCTAACTGATCCTATAATTAAAAATTAAAATAAAATTTTATAAGAAATACTATAATACTAATCATATATACTAATATATTTAATACTTACAAAAATACATCCGATCGCGGCGTTCATCGGCCTGCCCGTTTTGTCCGTGCGGTTGGATTGGAAGATCTCGCTACGGCTGGGCATCACTCCATCTCTCATCAGCTATAACAAAGAATAAATTTATTAGAAAGATGATAAAAAATATGAATTTAATTTATCTAGTAAGATTTAAAATTAATTACCTCTCTATGCACACGACTGGTCATAGACTCGCGGCCTAGAGTGTGCGTATACTTTAGGCTACACGATTCTCCCAGTTTTGATGGAAAGTAGCCTAACAAGTATTCAAATAAATAATAAATATTTAAAAAATATTTAAATAAAATTTTAAGCATATTGAAAAATTTAAAAGTTAGAAATTTTATCTTAAACTCCTGGCTTCTTTAGTGTCTAACCATCCTCTCCCACTGACTCATAAGACAGTCCTATATCCAGGAAACAAGCTCCTCCAGAGTGTCTCATCAGTGCTCGAGCCATCCTCTATGGAGCTTGATCTTTGTAACCCCGATACAACTTCCCGTTCTTCTTCAATCGGGCATCTCGAGACCTCTCATGATCGGGAAAGTCGTACCTCCTTGTACAAATTTGTCAAAAATTAATTACAAAATTATTCTAATCAAACATGTATGGTGTAAATATATAAAATGCATAAATATAACTAAGATGCACATACTTACTCATATTTTCTTCCATACCCAATCCCTGACGGCAACATCCATCAAATGTCAGTCTCTAGGCTTTGCAGGAATGATATCCGACTGCCTCACAAGCACACCAAAAAAGAATGCATCTCCCATGCGGTCTCCTCTACCGGCCTTCCCTCTGAAGGAAAATCCTGATTTCTCGATCCAAGTTCGTTCAGATCTACTCAGATCAAGAGATATATTTCAAAAAAATTTTTCTTTGATCTATATCAGATCTGAGATATTTCAGATCTGATTCTTATTATTTTAATAAATAAAATAAAATAAAAATAAATTAAATCAAATTTAATTTATCTGATTTGGGTAATCCAATTACCCATTGATGATCCTGTATGCAGCGGAAGGTTCTGGATCTAGCCACGCAAGCGCCTGGCCTCTATCGATATCCACTCAGACTGGATCTGAAGATCCTCTTCTTCTCTATCGTGCCTCCAAAAATTAGATCTGGATCTGATCTGAAGGATCTTCAAAACTTCTTTTGAAGATCAGCAGTCATCTTTTGCAGCAGTGCAGCCTTCTAGCTTTTGATCGCCTTTCTCTTATTTGAATCGCACCAATAAAAATCCAAAACTCCTTTTGGACGTGGAGAGCAAGGGGAGAAGGTGGTTTGGCATGGAGAAGGAGGGGAGAGGCAGTCTAGGGGCATGGGGAATTGTGATTCAATCATCTCATATAATTTGAGTTGGGCACGGGGTCTTATTTATAGACTGACTGTGATCCAACTTCTCTTCTTCCCAACCAATCACAACCCTTTGTGAAATCAGATCTAAATCTGATTGATGGAAATAGAGTCCCTTGGATTCCTCCTTAAAGGGCGCCTAAGACCAGTCAAAGTTGGTTCTTAGAAGAACTCTAATTGGAATCCAAAAAGGAGATGGAGTCCTTGTCCAACAAGGACTCCTAGGCGCCTCCAACTTGGGCACACGCCTAGGGTGGCGTGCGCCCTCTTTCTTGCCAGGTTCTGATAGGGGGACAGGCCCCCACCAGCTCTCCAATAGGTGCGTGACATGTGGTCAAAAGTCAAAGTGTCAATGGTCAATATTTGACCAGTTAAAGGTAGACTTTTGACCAAAGTCAAAGAATAAGAAATGGCAGATGACCAAAAATGATAGATAATATCTTACAAAATAAGACAACCTTTTCTGACTTGGATAACCTCCAGTCAAACTATATGAAGGCCTCTAATTAAGCTCAAACTCTTTTGGCTCGGACAGGACAACTTATTTATGATAGTAAAAGAAGAACGTTAGGTTCAATCGATTGCTAGCACGATTTTCTTGAACCTAATTGAATCTCATTCAGATCAATTGAACTGATCGAGTGCTAGCACGATTTTCTTGAACCTAATTGAATCTCATTCAGATCAATTAAACTAGATCAGTTCAATTGATGATCACCAGATTCAAACCCTTGTTTGTGTGACCTAGTTAGGTTCAGTTCTGTATGGTAATGGGATATGTCATGATCTCTATCATTGACATCATCGAAACTTCTTTCGATGGATCAGAACTCTTTTAATTCGAACAATTAGATGATCGATCATCTAAATCATTCTAATTGCTCCTAAAATCCACCAGTGACATCTAGCAATATATGGTGGCAACCCATCAGAGCTGAATGTGAACCTCTTGGTTCAGCTATCTGTGTGATTAAGTTCTTCTATCTTGAGCCCCGATCAGATTAGAGTTTAGGTGAACTCGTCAAACCCTAGTTTCTGTCATATGATGTAATCATTCAATTCGAGTCCGATGTGAAAATCTAAATAGAAACTCTTTCTATTATTTCACTCTGCCATGGCCATGGGCTTCTGGGACTTGATTCTTATGATTATCATAGGGCTGCTCCTCTACCACCGAGGTAGATAGATTCCATCTTGATGCCATCCGGTTCCTACAATGAACATGCTATAGCCAACATACACCTCAGGATTCCATATGGCTAGGAGACCGAGTAATGGTATAGTCAAACTATAATATCCTTAAGGTGAACTGCCGATGCACCTCAGGTCAAAGAACCAGACACACTACTACAGCATCGAGTCAGTCATTGATGAGAAGGTAGACTCCCAAATGACTACTCGAGGTGGTCACGCTCAGTGCTCTCATTATCTAACGAGTACCTGTACTCTCACTCTGGTGTCTCCACACCATAGACTCAAGACTCATCTACTAAAGAGAAGCGATTGTATACCAACCTTCCAGATCAATCACCATCCTCGTGATGATTCTATGGTCGAAAGCATTTTATGAGTTAACAATGATTATTCATGTCTTAAATTTTCAACTCTTGAAAATATGAATTATCATTACCATTAACCCAAAGGATGTATCACAGACACTAAATACATATATGTGATAGAAAATAATCCATTTTATTGATATTAGTCAAAATTACAATTTTGGCCCTAAAAGTGTATTACAAGTGTCAGCCAATTCTGGCTTCTAAGGTATATATATCTAACAATCTTCCACTTGTCCTAAAGTCAATTAGCTATAAGTCTAAGTCCCATCTTCTCAAGATGGGCTTCGATCCTCTGTTGGCCCAACGGCTTTATAAGTGGGTCTGCCACATTATCTGTGGAGTTGACTCTCTTGACCTCGACGTAATCCTTCTCGAGGTAATCGTGGATGAGATGGTATCGTCATTTGCTTGGAACTCTTTCAGCTGACAGCACCACCATTGCACATAGATAGACTCCCAAATGTTGACTTTCGATCATCTATATCAGACATGAAATCCGAGTCTGTGTATCCCTGGACTTGGAGTTCTCCATTACCAAAGACCAACATCATATCCTTAGTTCTTCTTAAGTACTTAAGGATCTTTGGCTCGGGATTCGGATTGTGAGGCTTGACATATAGAGTGATATCAGAGCATAAGTAGAAAAATTTTTAAATAGTTTAGAATATTCAAACATAGGATGAATATTAATGTGGATAGACTCCGAGGACATCGGCATATTGATCAATTGATTAATTACATATAAGTTGTTTTTCATGATTTTTGACTAAGAGCTTTTGTGATTAAAAAATAAAAAATCATATAGAGATAATTATTCAGAGGAATTTATATTATAATTATAATTAATGGATCATTTTATCAATTATTTAGATTTTGATTGTGAGAGAGAGAGTGGCGGATAGGAGTGTTGGATTTATGAAAAATTTGTTATTATGAATTATAATTATTAATTTGATTTTTAGTTATTCAAGTAAATTGTAAAGCCCAAAAATTCGATGTAGATGAGTGAATACTTTGATATTGCTTCTAGTTTGAAGATGTATGATTAATGCGCAAGATAAAATTGTTTGATTCATAAACTATTATTCTAGATTGAACTAAGAAATCTTTTATTAATATCATTAGAATATTTCTTGAAGTGAACTTGTATAATGGCATCATGTTATAAATTGGTATATGAAGGAGGAATAATATAATTTTAGAAAATATTACAAAGAAGTCTATTTTTTATATTGTGAAATCTGATTTAATGAATTGGTTAGGAGTATTTATGTTTGGTTAGAAAATTTTTAATTGTCATCTTATGGATCCAAATTATAGATCTTATTATTATTGGAGACTATATGGTGCGTATGATAATTTTAATTTAAAGTTTGGGTTTAAAATTGATTAAGAGATTTTTCTATCAATTAATATTGGTTGAGGGTTTGCTGTGCCAATTTTTGCCCACTGCTATCTTTGATTAAGATAAAAGATTCTTTGATTATATCTATTTGAGATTTTTAGGAATCATGTTATCGAAATTTAATTCATATTACAGTTTACAGTTAAACTATATGTATGGAATTAAATTGTGATATTGGATTCAAAAGGTTAACTTAAAATGGCGGTTTTTGCATCAGACAACAGTTAGAGAAGAATTTGGAAAGTTCATCTTTTTCAACTTTAGCAATATTTGATTGATTTTGAAGTATATATACATTGATTTAAAAGAATATTTAATGGATGTGCTCAATGTGTATTGGAAAGAGACTTAAAAAATTCTTTGACCTACTTAGAAAATAAAGATTAGAATCTTCAATTACACCATAATATATTTGATCGAAAAGCCATTTTCATACATTTAAAGAAAGTTTGGGTATTAGATCCAAGATTGCGTAAATGGAAGCATGGTAATCTGGAATTGTTTTTGAACTAGTTAAAAATAATAAATTCATATGAGTTAAAAAAAAAAAATCAATTTTTAACTGATTTGGATGATCATCTTATGTGATTTATATTAATATGTTCTCCTATTTTGATGGGTTGACTAATTTTAAGAACAATTGATGTTTTGACAGAAAAATTTAAAAATTTTATTTAGAACTAAGATTTGTTAATTTTCTTCCGTTTCTTTGTAGAAGAAATGTTCGATTTTGATTGTCACCTAGAAAAGAGAGACAAGATCAAGAGTTGAACTTATTCTTTTTATTTAAGAGATGAAATCACCATGATTGTGAAACCTTTAAAATTTGAAAGAATCTTGATAAAAAATTTTGGAAATGAAAAAATTTTTTTTAGGGTGAAGAATGTAACCACCCTAGTTTTTAAGCCAAGATCCCAAAATCAAAAAGAAAGAGTTCAGCACAAGACTCTTTAGGCATAAAAAAAAAAAAAAAGGTCAGCACGTGATGTTGCTGAAATTTTGGGTGGAACCAAGAAATACACGAAGAAAAACCCCCAAAGGAGTTTCTTCTCCGATGAAAGTCTTCAATCCCCTTGGAGATAGAGTTGAAATAAACTCAAAAAACTATACGAAGGAAACTCAAACTCACTCTGATATTGAATTGTTCTGAGTCTGCCCAGAACCACCACAAGCTCAAAGACTTTATCGATATCATTGATTGAACTTGATTCATGTATGAAAGATACCAACAAGAGAAAGAAAGAAGAATACGATGATAAGGAAAGCCAACATAATCAAGTAACTGTGGAGTAGACCAAGGTCTAATCTCATAGTGGTGTTGCCAAACTTCACCTATGAGAGAAAAAAAATCAAATAATAGAAGAGAAAACTTATCCACTCAAATCCCTTGTACAAGATTTCTCAATTAAGAAGCCCTAAAAAAATCCGTTCACAAAAGTTTTTAAAATCTCTTCAAGAAGCTTTTCAACACCTTCTAAGATGTCACCAAAGTTTCCCCAGACATAATAAATGGCGTCAATTGGATTCTATAGACTCCTAGAAATCCAAAAATAATATTTTCAGTGAGAAATCCAATCATAATTCACAGCTCGAGATTGCGATCGAAACCAATCCGATCACGACGGCTCCCTCTAGGCCATCGTATCATGCAACAACAGTCCGAGATCAGTCTGGATCAAGTTTCAAGCCATCCGAGAATCATCGATCGACTCCTGTCCTATGAGTCCACAACTAGTGTCAGTCTGGGATAGGAAGAGGCACATGCAACGCATTGCTGACGACAATGCAAACCATAGAAAATACGTCAACTTGGTTCTATGCATCCAGCAGTTCTCATTGGAGCCGGCGGTCTACGGTCATTTTTGCGTGATGTCTTGGGCCGTTGGACTTATTCGTCTCGCTGATTCATTATTTTGGCATTTATATGATCGAATCTCGAGCATTTTTCTAACAACTCCATCTTGACTCGATATTCGTGCCCTCCATTATTTTGGAGAGCCTATGATCCATCTCGCCTTCCCCGCCCTGGGGCATTGCCTGCATCTCATGGATTAGGACAAACATGGAGAGTTGAGCGACAGGCCAACTTATCTCACTTCCGTCATGGGCTGTGTCACTCTACACACATCATCTGACTCCTGCTCGGAAAAATCTCTGCGTGTAATATTAAAATTCACTACCTACGTGATAAGAAAAAGAGCTCACGACACAGCATGAGTTCATGAGTGTATGGCGAGATAGACCACCACTCGCCTAGCCCAAAAAAAATCGCTTGTCGAAATCCTATGCTGTAGCCCAAAAATTCACTGCCATAGGCTATGGGCAGGAATTTTCGAACAGCTGTCTACTACGCGGCTACAACGTAGCGTCTATGCGTATTAGTTTATACAGCGGTTGTTGAACCACTAGCCGATAGATAGTCTATGCAGAGTAATGTTTTAACCAGCTGTATAGATCGGTCGATCTATAGCAGCAGCTATGTAAGTCACGTGCCATGTTAAATCTATAGCAGCGCTCTACATAATGCTCGCCGTAAGGTATATCTATGCAAGTTTTACACGTATGCAAGGTTTTTCTTGGCTCTGGTTGTTCAGTTATATCGCACTGTCTGCATGAATCAGGCGTTAGCACGGAATATGGTAGTAGTTATACATCTTTGTCGAGATCATTGAATTAAATTAAAAAATAAATATTTTTATTTTTTTATATATTTTATCTTATATAGATTTATAACACAAGAAAAATACAATGAAACATAAAAATTCTCTTGAAATGCTTAAAAATTTTGATATCAAATAAAAATTATTTATAGATATGTTTTTAAAAAAATAACAAAAATGCATCAAAAGTCTCCTAAACTCCGTATAAATCATCGGTTGTCGTCACCGGTCGGGAGCCGTGCCTGCGACAACAGCCGTGAGCTGGAGATCGAAGGCGAACGCTAGACCAGAGTCGGAGCCGAGCTGAGCTAAAAATGCAGGCCAATATGGTTCCTCGAAGGCCGTTGACTCCAAACGTTGCGTTGAGCATGTGAGAATCATGTCTGACTCACCGATGTCAGTCTTCACTGAAATTGTGGCGCTTCCTCTAGCACCGATCTGCTCGCATTGCAGTATGATCTACCCCATGCCAATTGCTCCTCAAGCTTCCCTGACTTGACGGACATCATGAAAGTCTATGTGAGGAGATGCTCACTCGGACCAATTAGCTCATCGGCAGTGTTCGGGCTTGCATTCAATTCCTCTTAAAGTAGCTCAGGCCCCAAAGACCTGAAGATAGATGGTCATGGGCCCAAAGGTGTCCGGGGCCCTCGCTCCGTGAGCGTACTAAACTGATGCCATATAATTAAAAATTAAAATAAAATTTTATAAGAAATACATAATTACTAATCATATTTATACTAATATATAATACTTTACAAAAAATTTACATTCCGATCCGGCGTTCAGTCGCCCTGCCGTTTTGTCCAGTCGGTTGGTATTGGAGATCTCGTTACGGCTGGGCATCACTACCATCCACTCAATCAGCATATAACAAGAATAAATTTGATCTAGAAAGATATAAAAAATATGATTTATGTTATCTAGTAAGATCTTAAATTATTACCGTTCTATGCACAACGACTGGTCATTAGACGTCGCGGACCTAGAGTAGTCGAACAGAATTAACTCTAGGCTAACACGAATTTCTCCCAGTATTTGATGCGAAAAGTAAGACCTCACAAGTATTCAAATAAATAATAAATTTTAAAAAATATTATAAATAAATTTTACAGCAATATTGAAAATTTAAATAGTTTAGAAATTATTATCTTAAACTCCTGGCTAATCTTTAGATCTTAACCATCCTCTCCACTGAACTCATAAAAGTCCATAATATCCAGCGAAACAGCTTCTCCAGAGTAGTCTCATCAGAGTGCTCGAGACATCCTCTATGGAAGCTCTCACTCTGTAACCCCGATACAACTTCCCCGTATCTTTCATTCAGGGAACATCCTCGAGACCTCTCAGATATCGAGAAGGAAAGTCGTACACATCCTTTGTACAAAATTATGTCAACAAAATTAATCAAACAAATTCAATTCAATAACTCAAACACCGTAATGGATTGTAAAGCAATATAAAATGCATACAATATAAAACTAAGATGCACATACTTAACTATCATATTTTCTTCCCATCTACCCAATCCATGACGGCAACATCCATCAAGTCAATCAATACTCTTTGGCTAGAGAATGATAATCCGACTGCCTCACAAGCCTACAACCAAAAGGAATGCATCTCCCATGCGGTCTCTCGTACCCGGCCTTCCTTGAAGGAAAAATCTGATTTCCTCGTCCAAGTTCGTTCAGATCTGACTCAGACTCAAGAGATATATTTTTCAAAAAATTTTTTCTTTGATCTATATCAATCTAGGATATTCAGATTGATTTTATTTATTTTTAATAAAATAAAATAAAATTAAAAATAAATTAAATCAAATTAATTTATCTGATTTTGGGTAATCCAATTACCATTGTAGAAGATTTTTAAAAAAAAATTACAAGAATGATATGGATTTATTGGAATGCATTCTAGGTAAGTAATATTTTATATTTTTTAGATTTATCAATAATTTATAATATATTTTCTTTATAATATATTTTTTAGATTTATTGGAATGCATGAATTTAATGAATGATATTTTGTTATTAAAAATATCTTATTTTTAAAATGTTATGATGAAGCATGATTGAAAGTATTGATCTTATTATATATTACACTTGATTGATTTCGATATCATATGATTATGTGTGTTCTTATTGAACTGAAACAAGAAGCATGAAATATAAAAAAAATTATGAATTAAGATGATTTCAACTCTCAGCCTGATTATATGGAGGACTCCGTCAATGAGGGCTAATACGTTGGCAAAGATTTAGTTCTGAAGGTTTATGTCGCCAGTAGACCAGTAACTAACCATCAGTAGACTAGTGGTTCCGAAGGATATTGCTGTCAAATGATTTACAACTCACCGCAAGATGATATGCGGTATTATTATCCTACCGCAGGAATAATATGATCATAGCTCATGGCCGACGAGAATGATTGATAAAAATGATCAATAAGAATTTGATAATTTAAAAGAAAACTGAATTTTCTGAAAGAAACTCAAAAAGATTAAATTTGACATAATAGTATTTTAAAAATAATGTATATTCAAAATTGATTTTGATCTGATGAACTCTATATGCTTATTTTTCTATAAGTATTGATATATTTTATTGCCTGATAAAATCTAGTTGAAGTGATCATTGCTTACTGGGTTGTCTACCTCATTATTCCTATTTTATTATTTTTATAGATCTTAAAAATTAAAACGATATAGAAGTATGTATGGGAGAATGATTAGAGACAGACAGGATGATGAGAAGCAGAATATCGATACTCTTATTTTAGAGAGAAATTTTGTGGAAGCTGATGTAAAATCTTTTGAATATTATTAAATTTTATGAAATATTAAAATAAATTTTAATTAATTAAATTTTAAATTTTATTTATTGATTAATTATTTTATTATTATTTTATGATAATATGATAAGATGTCTTATATATTTATAAAAAAAAAAATTTATGATTGATTGTCATGACTTTTGAACTTGGACGGGAGGCACATGAATTGAAGTTGGGGAGGACCGATCGGCGTTGATGAGCATACCATGCTGAGGTCGAAACAGATGGCAAAGGTTAGAACCGATGCTACAGCTTGCGATACTTGTCTCTACCAGTAGGAAATGGAGATAAAATGTGACCATGGTTGCTTTCATAAACCCATGTTGGCCCTACGTCTATTTATCTCCTTAGGAGGCACAATTTTCCTCGCACCATTTACTGCCTCCAGTGCGAACATACAGAAATAGGCCATCTTCTCCGGTCCTTTTTTTTCCTCCACATCCCTCTTTTTCTACTGCCGTGTCCGCATGGGATTTGCTGCCACGAGCTGTAGCTTCTCTTCCCAATGTTTCCGTCCAGGTGCATGGAAGCGAGAAAAAAAATAGCGAACATACAGTTGAGAGAAAAGGGTGGTAGTGACACAACTCAAGGAATTATATTTTTCTTCTTTTTCTCCGCTAGTTATTTCGGTGACAGCATAAACCAAACAAATTGTAGCGTGTGGTTACCTGCTATTGGCCCATAGGGAGGGTGCAAAATTTCGTGAGCCAAGCAAATAAACCAAGCTAAACCGCGGAATAAAAAAAAAAAAAGTTTTTTGTTGGAAAAATTGTTGCTAATTCTAGATTAAAAAAAAAGGTTTCCCAAGTGAAAAAATTCTAAAATTCTCTAATACTGATTTTTTTTTGGGGGGCCAGAACACTATCTTTTGACTTGTCTCCATTTTTTTTACAAGAAATTGAAAAAAAAAAAAATGAAAACATCTTGGGTTAGCGGCCTCTATTAATAGCTAAAATATTTTTTTCTGTAGTTTTCTGTAGGTTGAAGTATTTAAAAAAAAAAAAAAAACTAAATTCATGGGCTTGGTGAAGGAGAAAAGATAAAGTGAAGAGATGTGGCCCGGCGAAAGATCTCAGCAGCACGATGAAGGATGTCACCATCTTGATGTGGATCAAAGAGGGGAAGTAAGGGGGGAAAAGTCGGTAAGAGTTCTAAGAAAGAGGGTTCTTGCTGTTATGAGCTGGATCCGATAAGGAAAAGAAAGAAGAGGGAAAAACCCAGTGATTTTGTCATGCTGATTAGAACAGGGCACCTTCATCTAGAATCAAGCTTCGAAAAGGTAGATCGTTGGTCATTCAATGCCTTCCAGGCTTTGTTTCGACCGAACGATGGAGAAGAAGAAGGGTACCGTAAGGTTCCCAAATGGAACCTTTTAGCATCTCCTCTTTTAAGAATGCGGGTTTACTATTCCGCCCATAAATGGGATACACGGCGATCGACGCCTGATGCTCTCTATTTTTTTTTTTTAAAACACAAAAAAAAGAGCGTCCTCGTTGATCCATCCATGAAAAAAATACATGATGGTTGGCACGTAGCTTTTTTTTTTTTTTTAAAAAAAATTAAAACTAAATCACAAGCTAAATTAAATATTTTTTTGGGTTTTATCTTAAGAAATATAAGAAAAATAAAGAAAAAACATGCGCATTTTTTTTCGGCCTTTATTTAAAAAAAACCTGAAAACTAAAAATTTTATTTCCTCTTTTTTACAGTATATTTATTTTTCCCACAATAATAGATGCAATTGCCATTTTATTAAATAAAATCAAGTTTTGTTTTTTTATCTTTGCAGAATACGCTTCTTCATTTGTTCGATGCGCTAATTGAAGAACAACTTTTAGTGTGTATTAGTTCCCTAACTTTATGTTAATATCCTACGACATAATTATTTTTTCTATCTGCCTAAACTCTTTTGCTTGGTTATTAAGTTATAAAATCAAATTAAATCTTGCATGTTATTGTGTAGTCACTATGTAAAAATATCAAACTTTTTGGTATTTTTTTCTTCCATTTCGGTATAAGTATATTACTTCTTTAGATTAGATATCGGTTTGCGTTCTAGTTGGTAAATATAAACAGACATTTAAATATGCATTTGTATGCCAGGATTTTACCAATCAAGTTTTGCTGAAATTTATATAAATTTTGTTGCCTTTTTTCAAATATTTTCATATTACATGTTTGATTTTTTTGATCGACTCTAATTGCATATATGGATTTAATAAAATTCTCAGCAAAAGTTACGTTGGAGGAAGTTATCTGCAGATTATTACTACCTGCACCAATTTTTGGTGTTGAAATTAGAGATAGCCTTTTGTTTTAGATCTTTTGTTGATGTGGCTCAACGAGTGGGGAAAGAGCTGTTCTGGGGCTGAGTAGGTGGTGATCAAACTAAATCAGAGGAAGAAGCTGCCTCATTGGCTATTAAAAATTTGTACGGAAAATTTAATTTAGAAGTTGAAGATTTCAATTTTTCTAATAAAGAATATTTTCAACATTTGTATTAAAGACTTTATAATTCTCGTGCAAATCTTAAAATTGAGTGCAGACAATTAAGGTGGGTCGACGGTAAGGTTTTGCTCAAAGATACAAAACATCAATGGTCAAATTTGATGAATTGTAGAAGGAGGCCGTCAAGCATAAAAAAAATTTTCCACCCCTAAACCAAGTCATCCATGGGGAGAATTCCCTGTAAACATATTTTAGCAGCCTTTTTGCATGATGCAACTTGCCGTTCTCCTAGCATTATAACCCCAAACCTCATGGTGCTTCAATTTATTTATTTATTTGCTCATAAAAAAGCTCTGTGCAAAGATAAGATGTGCGTATTTTGAAAAATATTTTTATATATTTGATGAAAAAAATGAGTGATGGCATGATTTTTGCCAAATTTTTGTTTTGCATTTTACGCTTTGTTTTCTCCTTTTTTTTGAATGAAACCGCTAGGTATAATAGATGAATATTCTTACGTTTGGTTTGCTATTAATTTTTTTTATTTTTTTATTTTTAAAAAATAAAAATCAAAAAAATAATATTTAATAATATTATAAAAAATAAAAAACTAAAATTTAAAAAAAATTAAAATAATTATTTTATATATAAAATAATTTTTTTTGCTTTCTAAAATTTATTTTTTCTAATTTTTTTATTTCTTAAAACTTGCTTTTTCATGAACGTCAAACTAAAAAAATAAAGAATTAAATCCTTTCGTTGAACATCTAAATGCAAAAAAAAAAAATATTTTTTTGCATCTAAAACTAAAATTTACTTTTTTTTGTTTTTTACTTTTGCCTTTATAGCTAGGGATGATAATTTTATTTGGGCTATCGGATATCCGGCTTAATCCAATCTGAATGGGATGGATTTTATCTGATCCGATTGAAATTTAGGATAGATAATGATTTTAAAAAAAATCCGATCTAGCTTCAATTTGGATACGGATAATAGTATGCTTCGATCCAAATCCAATTTGATATAATTTTAATACATATTTTTTATTTAAAATTATAATAATTTTTTGTTATTTATATATATATATCTAATTTGATTAATTTTTCTTATATACTCCATTCGATCCACATCTCTATTTGATTCTATCCGAAGTAGGTACCGAATGGTTATGAATATAGAAATTTTACTGGTAGGGCTGATATGAGTATAGATAGATCCAATCCATATCTGATCCATTGTCATCCCTATTTATAGCAACGTAATAACCAAATATGCATTTTGCTATTTTGCTTATGCTCAATAGTAAAAATCAAAATATATATATATATATATTAAAAAAATAAAAAATAAAAATAAAATGGACAAAAAGCTTGAAAATTAAAAAAAAAAAAAAATATTGGATAGCGATATAATAATCTACGTATATCTATTTAGCAAGTATCGCTCTATTATCCTTTTTCATAAAATTAATTTAAGACTGCCGTGCGGTGCAGCTTTCCTGCTGGTATGGAATGAAAAAAAAACTATAGAAAACTCATTCTTTGCACGTGGTGTATCAATCCTAGTGTGAAAAATCTAAAAGGACCGTTCGAATCGCGAACCAGAACGTGTTACGTAAACTAAATGGGAATGGGAAATCTAAATGTTCATGCCTCAAATATTTTTATGCATATCTTACTTGGATGAGAGCTTCGAGCATGACATACCATATCAACCATCTAAGCCGAGTCTCTAGATAATTAGTATAAGAAAAAGAATTCCAAATATTGGGCAACTCCTTTAAGGCTTGTTTGGAGGCAAGAACAAATTATTCATGGGACAAATCTAACAAGTAGTGAAAATTTTAGGAAGAAAAGCGATGTGTGAGAAGACTTTGAGCCAATTGGATAAGCTCATGGACCACATACTCCCGAAATAATTTAGGATGTTCAATTCCTCCTAAAACATGATATATTGTATCTCTGATATCTTGGGACTCTAGGTATTGAAATACTCTATTTCAGTAATTATTCTCTTTTCACATGTTTTAGTTCTATGACATAGCTATATAGGGTTTATTGCGGTTAATACTACCAAGAGCAATAGAAGACCATTTCATTTATTTATTTATCTATTTTTTAATCAAATCTTCACTTGTCCCTCTTGTATCTCTATAATTTTTCCAAAATATCTACCCCTTTTACGAGAAATCTTTTGTAATCTAAGGGCATGTTGGGTTGGAGAGATGAGTGGGGTCCTCGAATGAGAATGAGTGACTCCCCTCGTTTGGTTGGAGAGAATTTGATTCCCATTCTAATTCTAAAGAGAATAGGAATATCCTAATCTCTAAAGTCTAATTCCTAATCTCTTATAGGATTCAAATTTTATTTTGATTCTAATTCTAATTTCAATCATGATGAACTGAACATATTGGAGAATATGATCATCTTCCAATTTCTATTCTAATCCATTCCAATTCTGATTTTGGTTGTGAATCCAAAAAACCCTAAATCTATTGGAGAGCATTGTATCCTCCTTGTATGCATCCAAGTAGTTGTAGCCTTTTGGACGAAAACCTATTAGCCTAAATGTTCTTAAATCCAGAAGTAGCAAATGATTGTTTGTATTTTTCGGTGACTAATCTAGAATTCTTCTCAGCACGGTAGATGCTAATGCTTAAGCATTTTTGTTAGGTGTGACCAGTTGCTTCGAAGCTAAAGCCAGGACAGCTGAAAGCTTATTATGGGATCGGATCCACCATAAAGCGATGGGAAAACAACAAAAATTATCCTGTCTTAATATCATATTGCTCGCTTAATCTACTCGACAAGGACAGAGTCCCTGCCTTTCAACTTTCTTCTTTTTCTAAAAAAATTATACCACCTTTAGGACTTCAAGGGCTTTTGCGAGTCGTAAAAGTAACAATATCACAAAAAGTCGAGTGGGCTAAGGTATTCCTAACACATGGTAGCACCAAAACTCAATTAATAATGATGGTATATATACATGATAACTAATAGCTTTCTCTCCACCACCGAATTCTAATCATATGTAAATTGAGAAAAATTGACTTTCCCAAGAAAATTACAATATCTGAGAGCCTTTTCTCCCCCATGGAATACCAATGAGTTATAAATTGGGCAAAACTGACTCTTCCAAGGAAAATGTATGAGCAATGAATAAAAGTTTTAATTTTCTAAGCTAAAACTTCAAAAGTTAGTAGGAGGCACCATATTAACAACTTTGTTTCGACAAGAACTCCCACGCCGAAACCCTCATAGTGAGTGGATGCAGAATCAAAGTTGGCAACCGTAACCTTGCAATCCATGGTAAAAAAAGAAGTAAAAAATAAACAACTAACCAAACTCTTCGTAGTTTCTTGAATGAAAATGATGGTTAGTTTCCGTCTAATCCAGTCATCAAGTTTACCTTACACTTAATTTGCTTTCTTGAATATATAAGTATCAAGATATTCAAGAGGTGCTCCCACAAGTAATGCTGTCTTCTGTTAAGTCCAACCAATGGATTAATGATGCCAATTGGTTGCATTGGGAGTCATGTTTCTCCAAACTTTACCATTTTATTTACACCATCTAATAAGAGTAAAAGCAAGGCACACATATCTTCAAGGTCTTACCACTACCATAACTCATTCAATTTAAGCAGATTTATGAATATATAAAAGGCTATTGCAACTTGCACAAAAATTAGTAATGCAAATATTTCAAGGATTTTGATGGACTAAATTAGTCTTAGTGAATGTTTTGGCTTTATATTTTCGATTTCAAAAATGCTTATCCATGCATTGGGTTTTTTATCCAATTTTTTTTTCACTTTTGTGGCCTAATACTTTAATCTAACCAACATTACGGATATAGCCCTTGCAAGATTGACTCCATTGTGCGTTTATAACAATTATTGTCAATATCCATGCTTATAATTTACCAAGTAGAAAATTTTAGATGTCATTTGAAAATCATGCATTTAGCACCTGATCACAATGGAATACCCAAAAATTTTCCATCTCATAACCAAAAATAGTTTTATTGAGAATAAATCCCACTCCCGCCGAAATCCAGCCTGATGCTTAGCCTAATGCAACCGATAATCATCGAAGAGGTTCGATCGAAAATTCTCCTCCAGCGGCCAAGTTTTAGCCGAACTCCTCAGCGGTCGAACTCCTCCATCGTTCGAACCTCTCTCGAACTCCCCCAGCGATCGAATTCCTGCCGAACTTTTTCAGGAGCCCAACTCCTACCAGAATTCTTCTTCAGTCGAATTACTATAGGAGCCGAACTCCTTCTAAACTTCTCCTTCAGTCGGATTCCTCCAGGAGCCGAACTTCTTTCAGAATTTTCCTACAGTCGGATTTCTCCAGGAGCCAAACTCCTTTCGGATTGCTCGTGTAGTCGAACTCCTTTCGGACTCCTCCAGGGGCCGAACTCCTTTTGGATATCTCCTCCAGTCAGACTCCTCCAAAAGTCAAACTTCTTTCAGAATTCTTCTACAGTCGGATTCCTCCAGGAGCCAAACTTCTTTTGAATTGCTCCTGCAGTCGGACTCCTTCAAAAGCCAAACTCCTTCTGGATCGCTCCTACAGTCAGACTCCTCCAGAAGTCGAACTCCTTTTGGACTCCTCTAGGGGCCGAACTTCTTTTGGATATCTTCTCTAGTCGGACTTTTTCCGGAACCGAACTCCTTCCGAATTTTTTCTTCAGTCGGATTTCTCCAAGAGCCGACCTCCTTTTGGATTATTCTTGCAGTCGAACTCCTCCAACTTAGTCAGACTCCGAATGCATACTTCCACCAGACGGCATAGCTGCCATTATCGATCTGACAACATCTCTCTCTCCATAACAAATCTCATGCGGCCCACGATCAGATGGTATGGCCGCCACTATCAGTCTGACGATACCTCTCTCTCCATAGCAAACTCCATGCGATCCATGACCAGACGGTATGGCTGCCACTATCAGTCTGGTGATACCTCTCTCTTCGTAACAAACCCCACGTGGCCTACTACCGAACGATATGGCTATCAACATCAATCTACTACAGGCTCCGTCTATAAAAAGAGATCCTCCATATATATTTTCTCTAAGCTCTCTTCTTCTTTTCAAAACTCTGTCGAACTCTTGTTTGAGCACTCCATTTCTATTGGCTAGAATAGCTGACTTGATCGTCGGAAGATCCTACCGGAGCCACCACCACCGACTCCGGACGAAACTTTATTTTGCAAGTCACCGACAGCGACTTCGTCCTCCTCCACTCCAGCTCATCCGGACATCAACCAGATTCTGTACCAATAAAATTGGCACTAAAGGAAGGGCCTCTATTTTTGAGGTATCCCTATTCTTAAAAGAGTGCTCAATCGATTTTATGGAGCTTCTTCTCTAAGGTTCATCTCTATTCTCTCCCTCAATCCCAAAAAATGCCTCCAAAGAAGACGGCTACCAGGAGATCTATTACTTTTGCTGTCAGATCCGAGCCAGATCCGCCTGTCCCAGCTCTAGTGCTGGCGCTTTAACCACCACCTCCATCGATGGCCATGGTAGATCCAGAGCAGTTTAACCTGCTGATGCAGCGGATTCAGGGCCTCACCAAAATGATGCAGGCTATGCGACATCCCTCGGTGGCGATTCCGTCAGAAAATCTACCATCAAGATGTCAGGAGTCGGTCCCAAGGAGGGGCACTTAGGCTAGCATAACCGTCACCTTAGAAAAGAAGAAACAGAGAGTAGAGGATCCTTGCTTGGATTATGGTTCTTCTCCAGAAGGGACCTTCTCCATCCACGACCGAAAGCTTTCTAAGACCTACGATCGAGTTGACGACCTCGATTAGAAACTATGGAGGATGGATCGATAGATTGAGGAGCTCGATCACGTCGCCCCAGCTCACCATGATGACGTCCACACCGATCCTCCTTTCTTTCTCCAAATTATGCAAGAGCCCGTTCCACCAAACTTCAAGTTCTTCCGATTTGAAAGCTACGATAGAACCTTTGATCTGGTCGATTACCTGAAAGCCTTTCAGATCATGATGCTGCTTCATGGCGCACCAGATGCCATATTATGTCGAGCTTTCTTATCTACCTTAAAGAAAGTAGCAAGAAACTGATACTCAATATTGAAGTCGGGTACGATCTTCTTCTTTGACCATATGAGCCATCAGTTTGTGGCTCACTTCATCAGCAACCGACGTCCGTGCTGAGGTTTAAATTTTTTGATGAACATCAAGCAGAAGGAGGGAGAATCCATCCGAGTTTATGTCATCCGATTTAATGCTGCTGCATTGGAGGTCCAGAACCTGAACCAGTTAGTTGCGATGGCCGCACTCAAGGACGGCCTTCGAAAGAACGATTTGCTGTTCTTCCTGGAGAAGAAGTATCCTAAGGACTTCATTGATCTACTAGCTTGGGCCGAGGGATATGTCCGTGCAGAAGAAGCCTTCAAGTTGAAGGATGAAGAAGCCGTAGGAGAGCGATAGATGGGTGAGTCTAGCAAACCCATGACTAATGGAGGACCAAATGAAGTTCGGCCATGCTCACAGACTCCCCTCGAGCGCAAGCGAGGCCGAACTCTTCCTTGAGCTAGTCATCAAAGAAGCTCCGACAAAAAGGCATGAAGTTCTTCCTCTAGGAGATTTCACAGAAGGGTCGAATGAAGCTCGGCCACGCTCATAGACCCCCTCATCCAAGCGCAAGCGAGTCAAATTCCTCCGTGAGCTTGTCATCGAAGGAGCCCCAACAAAAGGGCATGAAGTTCTCCCTCCAGAAGGTTTCATAGAAGGGCCGAATGAAGCTCGACCAAGCTCATGGACTCTCCCCGAGTGCAAGCGAGATCGAACTCCTTCTCGAGCTCATCGTCAAGGAAGCTCCGACGGAAGGACGCGAAGAAGTTTCCCCCAAAAGGTTTCATAACTACGCCCCCCTCAATGCTCTATAGACATCGGCTTGAAGCAAGCCAATGGCGCTACCACAGCTAGAACCATCAATGGAGGAGGAACAATAAGGAGATCGGCCGCCTTTCGGTATCATTGATGCTATCTTTGGGGCGCCTAGTACTTCGGCGAGTCACCATCTCTCAGCCTCAGAGCCAGGAGAAGCTTTCTCCAAATTGGGAAGGCCCATATGAAATAGAGAAGGTCGTCCGGTCCGGGACTTACCGTCTGAAGAAGCTCGGAGGAACAACGCTCCCATGACCTTGAGACTCAGAGAATCTGAGAATGTACTGTTGATAATTTTTCTTCAATAAAACTTCTCTATTTCAACATTATTATTTTTCAGTGCAAAAACTACTTGATGACAGGAAAGAAGCAATCAATAGTGACCATGTTAGGAATAGGAGAAGAACCTCATCCTAACATGAGCAAGTTGAAGGCCTCGTTCATTTTAGACGAGATGGAGGAAGAGGTCCTGACAACGGTCCTTATGTGCCCTCACAGCCTGTTGGAACAGGAGGAGAACCTCGTCCTAGTGCGAGCAAAGTCGAAGGTCTCATTCATTTTAGACGAGATGGAGGGAGAGGTCCTGACAATGGCCCTTATGTGCCCCCATAGCCCATTAAGAACAGAAGGAGAACCTCGTCCTAAAGCAAGCAAAGTCGAAGGCCTCATTCATTTTAGACGAGATGGAGGGAGAGGCCCTAACAACGGTCCTTATGTGCACCCACAGTCCACTAAGAACAGGAGGAGAACCTCATCCTAATGTGGAGCAAAGTCGAAGGCCTCATTCATTTAGACGACGATGGGGGAGAAGGTCCTTACAACGGCCCTTATGTGCCCCCACAGCCCGTTAGAAAAAGGAGGAAAACTCCATCCTAACGTGAGTTAAAGTCGAAGGCCTCATTTATTTTAGACGAGATGGGGGGAGAGGCCCTTACAACGGCTCTTATGTGCCCCCATAGCCTATTAGAAATAGGAGGAGAACCTCATCCTAACGTGAGCAAAGTCGAAGATCTCGTTCATTCTAGACGAGATGGAGGGAGAGGCCCTGATAACGGCCCTTATGTGCCCCCATAGCCCATTAAGAACAGGAGGAGAACCTCATCCTAACGTGAATAAAATCGAAGGCCTCATTCATTTTAGACGAGATGGGGGGAGAGATCTTGACAACGGCCCTCATATGCCCCTAGAGTCCATTAGGAACATGAGGAGAACCTCGTCCTAACATGAGTAAAATCGAAGGCCTCATTCATTTTAGACGGGATGAGAGAAAAGGCTCCGACAACGACCCCATTGTGCCCGATAATAATAGAAGATAAGATCTTCTTCAACCTCGACTGAAGATAAGATCTCCTCCGACCTTCAGAGTCTACGTCAATAGGAGATAAGATCTCCTTCAACCTCGACTGAAGATAAAATTTTTTCCGAGCTTCTACATCAACAAGAGATAAGATCTCCTTCAACCTTGGCTGCTGGAGATAAGATCTCCTCCGAGCTCCACCTTCAATCTCGGCTGCTGAAGATAAGATCTCCCTCGAGCCTCAGAGTCTAGGTCAACAGGAGATAAGATCTCCTTCAACCTCGGCTGCTGGAGATAAGATCTTTCTCGAGCTCTACCTTCAACCTTGACTGCTGGAGATAAGATCTTTTTCGAGCTCAGAGTCTACGTCAATAGAAAATAAGATCTCCTTCAACCTCGACTGCTGGAGATAAGATCTCCGAGCTCCACCTTTAACCTCGACTGCTGGAGATAAGATCTTCTCCGAGCCTCAGAGTCTACGTCAATAGGAGATAAGATCTCCTTCAACCTCGGTTGGAGATAAGATCTTCTCCAAGCTTCAGAGTCTACGTCAATAAGAGATAAGATCTCTTTCAACCTCGGCTAAAGATAAGATCTTCTCCGAGCTTCTACGTCAATAGAAGATAAGATCTCCTTCAACCTCGATTGGAGACAAGATCTTCTTCGAGCTCCCACTTCAACATCAACCTCGGCTGGAGACAAGATCTCCTCCAAACTTTAACCTCAGCGGGTGCAGAGCCCAAAAAAAGACTTCGGTGGTCACCTCTTTTGTACTCCCTTTCTTTGAATTTTGAACTCGAGAGTGGGAGGACTATTGTTGGGAATAAACTCCGCTCCCACCGAAGTCCAGCCTGATGCTTAGCCTAATGCAACCAATAATCACGGAAGAGCTTCGATTAAAAATTCTCCTCCAGCGGCCAAGTCTTAGTTGAACTCCTCAACAGCCGAACTCCTCCATCGGTCGAACCTCTCTCGAACTCTCCCAGTGGCTGAATTCCTGCCGAACTTCTTCAGGAGCCAAACTTCTTTCGGACTTCTCCTTCAGTCGAATTTCTATAGGAGCTGAACTTCTTCCAGACCTTTTCTTCAATCGAATTTCTATAGGAGCCAAACTTCTTTCGGACTTCTTCTTCAGTCGAATTCCTTCAGGAGCCGAACTTCTTCCAGAATTCTCCTACAGTCGGACTCCTCTAGGAGCCAAACTCCTTCCGAACTCCTCCAAGAGCCGAACTCCTTCCGAATTGCTCCTGCAGTCGGACTCTTCTAAGAGCCGAACTCCTTCCAGAATTTTTTTTTAGTCAGATTTTTATAGGATCCAAACTCCTTCCGGATTTCTCCTTCAGTCAAATTTCTGTAGGAGCCGAATTTCTTTCAGAATTTTTCTACAATCAGATTCCTTCAGGAGCCGAACTCCTTTCAGATTGCTCCTGCAGTCGGACTCTTCTAGGAGCCAAACTTCTTTCGGACTCCTCTAGGGATCGGACTCCTTTCAGATATCTCCTCCAGTTAGACTCCTTCAGGAGCCAAACTTCTTCCAAAATTCTTCTACAGTCGAATTCCTTCATAAGCCAAATTCTTTTCGGATCGCTCCTATAGTCGGACTCCTTCAGAAGTCAAACTCCTTTTAGACTCCTTCAGAGGTTGGACTTCTTTCGGATATCTCCTCTAGTCGGACTTCTTCGGGAGCCAAACTCCTTCCAAATTTCTTCTTCAGTCGGATTCCTCTAGGAGCCAACCTTCTTCCGAATTACTCTTACAGTTGGACTCCTCCAGCTCAGTCGGACTCTGAATGCATGCTTCCATCAGATGGCATGGCTGCTATTATCGATCTGACAATACCTTTCTCTTCATAACAAACTCCATGCGGCCCACAACCAGACGATATGGCCGCCACTATCAGTCTGGTGACACCTCTCTTTCCGTAGCAAATTTCATGCGGTCCACGATCAGATGGTATGGCTGTCACTATCCGTCTGGCGATACCTCTCTCTCCGTAGCAAACCCCACGCAGCCTACTACCGGACGATATGACTATCACTATCATTCTACTACAGGCTCCGTCTATAAAAAGAGGATCCTCCAGATACGTTTTCTCTAAGCTCTCTTTTTCTTTCCAAAACTCTATCGAACTCTTGTCTGAGCACTCCATTTCTGTTGGCCAAAAGAGCTGACTTGATTGTCGGAGGGTTCTGCCGGAGCCACCATCATCAACTTCGAACGGAACTTTGTTTTGCAGATCACCTACGGCGACCTTATCCTCCTCCACTCTAGCTCATCTCGATATCAACCAGATTTTGCACCAACAAGTTTCATCCTACAAGCTTTTACTTTTCAATGAAATTATAGATCCTGCCTTTCAACCATTTGCATCTTGATAGCACTGTAAATTGATTTGGGCCACTCAAAATCCAATTCAAACACCAATCCAATCATATAGAATATTACCGTATGGCAGCAAAGAATCCATCTTGATACCTGTAGCATTTTCATCCAAGAATTTGTGTGAATCAGTTCGCTTATGAGGAAGGTCAAGGATACTATTAATCTTACCCAAATTTGGTTTATCATGCCAAATCTAAATTAAAATCCAACTTAATCTGAGCTACAAGAAAAGACTCATAATTGTGGAAGGTAGTCATAACTTGGACTGTACGACAAGACCCATAGATATGATTTTTGAATTGGTTAGTTTTGCTTATTTCCTAATTTTTTCCTCCTAGTATCAATAATCTAGTTATGTTTTTTATAATCAAATTTAGAATAACTTATAATGCATAACAACTAAAGGTTTCTAGAAGAAGGTTGGTTTCATCTGTTGTTTTCCCCCATCATTTCTCTCCTTTTTCCTTGTCATCCCTAATCACGTCCATTTAATTTGATTAAAATTGGTATCTTAGAAACATCCAACTTAAATAGTACTCTATATTACATTTTTGCTTGCTTTAGCTATATTGCTACCATTCTTTTTTTGCTGATTAGATATAAGACAAGAGAGTTTCAAAATAAATAATTTGGTTTCTTGTCATTTTATATATTATAGATCATGGTCAATGCTCCTAATTTTAATTTTTATTGTCCCATTAGTAATTTCTTTAAGGAAGCATTTGAAGCCAAATATTCTTAGAAGCATTCCAACCTAATACAAGATGTGTATGTCATGATCTATGAAGTAGAATTTTAATTTATATTTTTTAGTTTTGTATTTTACTAGCATAATTGACAGAATTTTGTGTTGATGTGTCATGTGATCATATATCAAGGATCACCAAAATATATAATTTTAGTCTCTAAACCTTTTTTATAATGTAGATCTTGTTCTGTAGTTTTGATTTTCAATTTGGAAAATTTATTATTGATTTAAAATTGTTAATATTTTTTTAAGGAGTTGTTATAAATGTATAATCCAAATCATATATATATATATATATATATATATATATATATATATATATATAGAGAGAGAGAGAGAGAGAGAGAGAGAGAGATTTTACTCCTCTCAATGGGAGAAGGTATCTATTCCTTCGAAGTTCAAAAACAATAGTATGGCATCTAAATAGAAGATCGATATTATTAATCATAATATATTTATAAGAAACTACTTATCATATATTTTAGTAATCATTTACCTGTTCATCAGGTGGGGGCACAAATGATCGATTAAATGATGAAAGATCATATTTTGTTAGGATACAAGCATTAAAATCTATTAACTTTTTATTTATATATATTTTAGCATATTTAAATATGATCAATAAGATGGACCTTCAATTTAAATATTTTATCATGTATATAAACATACTAGCATAATAAAAATCATCTATTTTGTATTCATACTATGTTAGGTTAAAAACTATCAAATATATATGTGACATTTGATTTCTAAATATTTTTAGAGATATATCATGATCAACAATATAAATCTTTAATTTATATATCTTATTGTTGATTTTTGACTTGAGAGGCATACCCTCTTCTCTCAAGATGAGCATAGACCATCGTATATATACATATACACACACATACATATATATACCCCACAAAATTATCTAATAATATGTTTATCTTAAAACTTAGAAACACATGCATTCATCTCCAATAGTCTAAAATTTGTACATAAGCTCATGCTACGCATCTGATATGCATCATGCATGTGATATGAATTTGGAAAGAAATGGGATAAAACATTCTATATATTCCTTAACCTCCACTTTCACTTCTTTTTGTCTTTGCATTGCCATGCGAGTCCAAATAGCTGACCAAACCTCAGCCAATCTCTCTTAACTTTTACATCAAAAGAAGAGCGAAACGTCTCCATCTTTTTTTTTCTTTTTTTGAGCACTACTATTAATGTGGCCTCACATAAATAAATAGAGCTAGCTAGTTTGGCATCCAATTCACCTCCATTTGCTATTCCATGCATCCTCCTCCGTTCTTTGCTCGCTTCCCCACAATCCTACCCACCTCCCAACTTAGCCACTCTCATCATCGACCTCCCAATCCCTTCTGTAACATTTCCCTAAACCTTCCCCCAAACTTGCTCCCATGGCTCCCCCTCTCCTCCTTTGCCCTTAACAAGCCCTCGCTCCCCACCCGGTCAAGGCGGGCAGGATGGCCTCCTCCTCCCTTCTTTGCTACCTCCATGGCCTCCGGTCCTTGTCCTCCTCCATCTTACTCCTCGTTCTTCTTTCTCAACATTATGCCATTGTTGAGGTTGCCACCATTCGCATCGACATCATTCGACGCCCCTCCATGATCCCAGCAGTCCCTGCCTTTCGAGAAGCCCCTGCCTTTCGCAATGGTGATGAGTGCCCCTCGCCATCGTCTACAGGGCTTGTCAATATTGCGATGACTCTAGATGCCAACTACCTACGTGGAACCATGGCTGCCGTCCTCTCTATCTTGCAGCATACCTCCTGCCCAGAGAGCGTCGTCTTCCACTTCCTTGCAGCTCGGCTCGAGCCTGACATCCTGGCTAGCATCCGTTCCACCTTCCCCTACCTTGACTTTCGTGTCTACCGATTTGATAGCAATCGGGTGCGTGGTCGCATCTCTCGATCCATCCGCCATGCCCTCGACCAGCCACTTAACTATGCTCGTATCTACCTCGCCGAGATCCTCCCTTCCGAAGTCTCCCGCATTATTTATCTTGATTCTGATGTCATTGTTGTTGATGACATTCGCCAGTTGTGGGAGGTGGACCTTGGGAACCATGTCGTGGCTGCACCCGAGTATTGCCATGCCAACTTCACCAAATACTTCACCCATGCCTTTTGGTCGGACCCGAAGCTTGCAAAAGCCTTCGATGGCCGGCAGCCTTGCTACTTCAATACTGGGGTGATGGTGATGGATGTAGAGAAGTGGAGAGAAGGAAGTTACACCAAAATGGTGGAGGATTGGATGGAAGTACAAAAGCAAAAGAGAATCTACCACCTTGGCTCTTTGCCACCCTTCTTATTGGTCCTTGCTGGCAACATCAAGGCTGTCGACCACCGTTGGAACCAGCATGGGTTGGGTGGAGACAACATTGAGGGGAAGTGTCGAAACTTGCATCCAGGTCCCATTAGTCTCCTTCATTGGAGTGGCAAGGGGAAGCCATGGCTCCGGTTGGACTCAAGAAAGCCTTGCATTGTGGATTATCTTTGGGCCCCTTACGATCTATATAGGTCTGCATCGCCCACACTAGAAGAATGACCAGCAGATATGGAAGAGAGGAGATAAAGTAGAAAAAGAAAAAAAATTGGGCAAAAGAGGAGAGCAAGAATTTTTCTCGGTTTTTTTTTTTTTATTTAACTTTTGAGAAAGGAAAGCTCAAATGGAAGAGATAAAGGAGAGAGCCATTTGATGCAGGAGAAGATATATGCTATCAACCAATGTTTGGCAAATGAAACTTGCAGAAGGGTTGGGAGAAGTTATTCCATTTTGTCGATCAAGGAGTTGATGGAAAAGGTCTCTTACTAGGAAGTGAATAGGGGATGGGGAGTTAGGGGGAGGGAGAGGGAGAGAGAGGCTACTCTTAATTAAGTAGGCCACTAGATGGTCTTCAAGAACAAGCTTATTATAAGGGATGATAGCTTTGGCTTTTCCTCTTCTTCATATGTATTTGTTTTTGTTCTTTGGCTAGATTGGTTGTGATTGTTTTGGCTTTTAAGTCAACGATGTACAAGGACAACCAAAACTATTGGCAATAGTTCGTGTGCATGATAAATAACTAATGAGTGTTGTGATGTGTAAAGTAATTAGGAGTTGAGTGTTCATAAATTAAATTGACCTAGAAATTTTATGCACACGATAATAAAACCTAATTTCTGATTTTTAATTAGATGAGTGCGATAGGAGTCTACATATACTAATGTTTTGAATTTTCTTATTCATTAAATGATGAATAAGTTCAAATAACTTTTGAGTTTGATCTATTCATGAGTACAACTTGATTTATTTGTAATTCTCCTTGTTGCAATATCTTTCATTTGGTGGATGTTTCATCCTCAATTCTTATGAGGTTTTCCTAATGGTGGCATAAATGATTCTTTGATGATTTCTATGGCAATTGATAGTGCGCCAGTTGTTATTATAAGAAAAAAGTAGGAAAGGAAGGAAAAATAAAAGGAGAAAACACGCTACTAGAGATAGTCTAAATTTTCTTCGGTGATTTTTATGGAGTAATTGATAGGGCACCTATTGTTATTATAAGGGGAGAGTGCAAAATGGGGGAAAAAAAAAAGGAAAAACACTCTACTAGAGATGGTCTAAATTAATAAGCCTAAGGCCTTTTTGATAAGTAAATTTTCCTCTTTTGGTCTTTGTACTCTATAAATTAAGCTCTTTGCACAACTGCCCTTGGCATCTTCATATCAATAGATCTCATGAAAGGGATTGCAACCATAATTACATACTTTGTAGTGGATACATATGCCTATTCATGAATCATATGAGAGAGACGTACATTATAATATTAGACCAAACTTTGAGTGTTGCTCCGTCTTCAAGGCCTTGTGTCATTGCAAAATTGGGGTCACACTAGTTAGCTTGTGGATGTCGGTGGTGAATTCCTATAAACTTAGAAGTATGGGTCCTTAGCATGTAAATGCAAAAATGCAAGCAAGGCTTGCATAACTCTCAACTTCAAATGGATAGCTAAGAGTTTTAATGTTCTTCTAGATATGCTTTAGTATTGTCACCATTGGTATAAGCAAAACTAAACAAAAAGTGAAGCTTAATTAAAAGTATGGTACAGGTAGCAAATTTATGCTATTTAAGGCTTCATATTGGCTTGTCATCAAATGATCCCGTAATTCATCAAGTTTGTCTAGAAAGGCCAAAGTACAATAAAATTTTGAAGTTGTTTGCTCTCCAGCTGGGGTGAGCCCTTCTCCATAAACCCAAAAGATTTTGAAGTCAAATCAATTGTTACTCTCTTGCAACCGGCTGTGTGCATATAACCGGCACCACAATTTCATTCAAACGCGTTCGTTCCTGATGGAAAGGTCTTTGCTCTGTCCTTCGAACTGGGTTGGTGTAACAGCCCGGCCCCAAAATTTTTTTTCTCCACGTAGATCTTAGGGAACAAAAAGAAACCGAAGGAGAAGAGAGTCTCGATTGGACTCTACTCCTTCCTCTTCCTTGTCCGACAAGAGTAGCGAATGGAGGCTCAATCCGAGCCAAATAAGGCCAACAAATCCTTGGAAATCTTTTCTATAAGAGAACCTCCATCTCTTTCATCAAATTCTAGCACAAGTCACCGAGAAATCATTGTCGAGCACCATGGATCTTCCAAGTATTTTTTCTTTCAAGATTTCTTGATTTATCGAGAATGATCACCAGATTCCTTTCCATTGGTATCACCGGACTAAGGTAGTCCTTTTCCTCTTCTTTTCCAACCCTATAATTGTTGCCGAAGTCTGATTTTGGATGGTGAATTGCAGAAATTCCATAAGAATTGAGTTCTCCTGTTTCGATCCTCTTCTTTCCTTTTTGTTTGGGTTTCTATCGACTCCCACCAGCCATGGTCGACGACGGGATCTTCTCTTTGCTATCATGGAGTGCCGCCATTGGCCACCAACTCCCTGTCTTGTGGCTACCCTGTTGAGGAGAGAAAGGAGAAAGTTCCCCATTTCGCCACAGGTCCCCTCTTCACCATGGAAGAAAAAAGAAGAAAAAAAGAGAAAAATAGAAGAAAAAAAAGAGAGGAGTTTTCTCTCTCTTTCCACTCTCCTCCCTCTATCTTTTTTTTCTTTATTTTCTCTCTTCACTTTCTATCTCTAAATTTTCTCTCTCTTAACTTTCTCTCTCTCTCTCTTCAACAATTTTCTCTCTCTTTGAGTCTTATGGCCTAGTGGAGGGTTCAATAGTTAGACTTGGTTGATCCTAAAAGGAATCGAGATAGATAAATATTTATGAATTATGATTATTTATTCATAATTTTTCTATATATAATTTTTATATTTAATTTTGATTATATAAAGGTGTAATTGTCTATATAAAGTATTGAGCAAAATATCTTGCTTCCAAGTTTATAGAGCCAGAGGATCATCAATTATGGTACTAAGTTAGTCACCAGTAGAAGTAAGGATTCTTTAACGCGGTCACTGACATATTTATGAAAATTTATTTATATAATTGATATATATTTTATATTTATTGATATGTGTATTATATACTAAACTAATATTACTTGAAACATGTTAATTGGTGCTTTATGATTATCGAGTAAGGAGAATAAGATTTAATATAATTTATAGGATGGACGGCATCTAGGTTAGCTAGTCATGCAAGAAATATGATGTATATGTCGGATCAGTCTTGGACTAGGATGCGGCTTAGCCTGCCATGGACTAGCATGATTGTGATTAATCTAATGTCGAAAATCAGATTTTGATTTTAATAATATGGATAGGGCATGGGCGGTGTTTGGATTATTCGGCTATGCAAGAAACATAGTGTGTGTGCTGGATTAGCCTTGGACTGGGGTGCAACGTATGTTTGGTCTGCCACGGGCTGGAGCATGGTTGTAATTAATTTAATATCGAAAAGATAAACATAAAATATAGGAAAGAAGAGCATATGGACTAGTCGACCATGTGTGAAATATGGTATATATTTGGCTTGCCACAAGCTGGAGCATGGTTGTGACTAAGTTCAGTGCCGAAATCAAGTCAAGATGATAAACAAAATTTAATTGATAGATATTTAGACTAACTAGCACTTGTGAAATATGATATTATGATGTCAGCCATGAGTTGAGATATGGTTGCCGGCTACGGACGAAAACATGATAGCCTACCATGAGCTGAAGCATGAGTGGGTCTAGTCTAGTATTGAAATAATAATATTATTTGGATTTAAATTTTATTGATCAATAAATAATAAGTAATTCTATTAATTAATATTGATTAAAATTATTGATTAGTGATATGTGATGTATTTAATAGAATTGAATATGATGATATTATTCGATTATCGTATTTATGATATATGAATCTAATTATTTTTTTTATCAATTATATATTTGTTAAAATATATTTCATACTCATACTGATGTGTTAGTGTGGAGAATTCTTATTGGGCTGTAAAGCTCACAACCTTCTTTTTCTTCTTTTTCAAATTTGTAAGATATTTAGTTTCAATCAAGTTGGGCACGGAGTTCGAGCGATGGAGTCTTTTGTTAGTTAGTTAATTAGTTATTTCTGATACCAAATAAATGTTTAAATTTTATGATATGGACTTATTTGATTTGATAAATATTATTAAAATTTAATAATTCTTTCGATATTCTGATGGACTCATTATTTAGGCCTTGCATATTCTTTAAGATTTATCTTAGAGAGTATGTGGCCATTACATATCCGCCCTGGATGCTGGGTTCGAGACATGAATATAACGCTATCAGAGCTTAGGTTTAAGGTCATTAGGGATTGTGGCATAAATGATATCGAAGCTTAAGTTTATGATTACTTAAAATTATAACTTAAGAGGTATTTGAGCATAAGATTATGGATCACTAAGGATATGACAGAATTGTATTTGGCTATAATTCGAGGAATTAATAATCTATGACTTTATTGGTTCAAAATTATTTAGGAATCCCGAGATATTTAATGGATTTAGATCAAAGTACATAGCAAAAGCGTGGTGATTTAAATTATTTAAAATTAATTGGAAACTTTGGTTTCAATGATAAAGGATTCGAATTTCTTTTCTCAACTAGAGCTAAGAGGTCAATGATGGGATAAGAATTTGGTTCACCTAAGTTTATCGACTTTGCAGCATGATAATTTCGAGGATGAAATTATTTTAAGGTGGGGAGAATGTAATAGCCTGGCCCCAAATTTTTTTTTCTCCACACATCTTAGAGAACAAAAAAAAAAAACCAAAGGAGAAGAGAGTCTCGATTGGACTCTGCTCCTTTCTCTTTCTTGTTCGACAAGAGTAGAAAATGGAGGCTCAATCCGAGCCAAATAAGGCCAACAAACCTTTGAAAATCCTCTCTATAAGAGGACCTCCACCTCTTCCGTCAAATTCTAGCATGAGTCACCAAGAAATTGTCGCCAAGCACCGTGGATCTCCCAAGTGTTTTTTTTTTTGAGATTTCTTGATTTCATCGAGAATGATCGCCAGATTTCTTTTCATTGGTGTCACTAGACTAAGGTAATCTTTTTCCTTTCCTTTTTTGACCCTGTAATCATCGTCGAAGTCTAGTTTTGGGCAATGAATCGCCGAAATTCCATAAGAATCGAGTTCCCCTATTTCGATCCCCTTCTTTCCCTTTTGTTTGGGTTTCTATCGACTCCCACCGGCCATGGCCGACGATGGGATCTTCTCCTTATTGTCATGGAGCACCACTGTTGGCCGCCAGCTCCCTATCTTGTGGCTGCCCTATTGAGGAGAGGAAGGAGAAAGTTCCCCTATTTCGCCACAAGTCCCCAGTTCACCATGGAAGAAAAAAGAAGAAAAAAAAGAGGAAAAGAAAAGAGAAAAAAAAGAGAGAAAGAGTTTTTCTCTCTCTCTTTCCACTCTCCTCTCTCTACCTTCTCTCTTTATTTTCTCTCTCCACTTTCTCTCTCTAAATTTTCTCTTTCTAGACTTTTCTCTCTCTTTAGGAATTTTCTCTCTTTGTGAGTCTTATGACCTAGTGGAGGGTCCAAATAGTTAGACAAATTTAGATCTTGGTTAATCCTAGGAGGAGTCTTGGATTTATGAATTAGAATCGTTTATCCATAATTTTTCTATATATGATTTTTATATTTGGCCTTGATTATATCAATGTATAATTATCTATATAAAGTGTTGAGCAGAATATCTTACTTCCAAATTTATAGAACTAAAGGATCATTGATTACAATACTAAATCACCGATAGAGATAAGGATTCTTCAATACGGTCACCGATATATTTATGAAAATTTATTTGTATAATTGATGTATATTTTATATCTATTAATATGTGGATTATATATTGAACCGATATTACTTGAAACATGTTTATTAGTGCTTAATGATTATCAAGTAAGGATAACACGATTCAATATAATTTATGGGGTGGGCGGCATTTAGGTTAGTCAGTCATGCAAGAAACATAGTGTATATGCTGGGTTAGTCTTGGACTGGGGTGTAGCTTGGTTTACTACGGACTGCAGCATGACTGTGATTAATCTAATGCTGAAAATCAAATTTTGATTTTAATAATATAAATGGGGCATGGATGGTGTTTGGATTGTTCGGCTATGTAAGAAATATGGTGTGTGTGCTGGATCAGCCTCTGACTGGGGTATAGCATGTGTTTGACCTGCCACAAGCTGGAGCATGGTTGTAATTAATCCAAAGCCAAAAAGATAAACATAAAGCATAAGAAAGAAAAGTATGCGGACTAGTCGACCATATGTGAAATATGGTATATGTTTGGCCTACCATGGGCTGGAGCATGGTGGTGACTGAGTTCAGTACTGAAATCAAATCAAGATGATAAACAATATTATTTAATTGATGGATATCTGAACTAACTGGCACATGTAAAATATGATATTGTGATGTCAGCTACGGGCTAAGTTATGGTTGGCGGCCATGGGCGGAAATGTGGTGGCCTACCATGGCCTAGAGTATGAGCGAGTCTAGTCTAGTATCGGAATAATAATATTGTTTGGATCAAAATTTTGTTGATCAGTAAATAATAAGTAATTCTATTGAATTAATATTGATTAAAATTATTGATTGGTGAAATGTGATGTGTTTTATAGAATTAAATATGATGATATTATTCAATTATTGTATTTATGATGTATGAATCTGATTATTTTTTTATCAATTATATATATTTGTTAAAAGATATTTCATATTCATGCTGGTGTGAGTGTGGAGAATTCTTACTGGGCAGTAAAGCTCACAATTCTTCTTTTTCTTCTTTTTTAAATTTGCAGGATGTTTAGTTTCGATCGGATTGGATATGGAGTTCGAGTGATGGAGTCTTTAGTTAGTCAGTTAATTAATTATTTTTGATATTAAATAAATATTTAAATTTTATAAATAAAGATGAATTTATTTGATTTGATAAATATGATTAAAATTTTATAATTTTTTTGATATTTTGATGAACTCATTATTTAGGTCTTATATATTTTTTAGGATTTATTTAAGAAAATATGTCGCCATCACATATTCTATCTCAATGCTAAATTTGGCAGTCATAGAACATGGTAGAATATTTTGCGTGGCCAGTAAAGGACAACTTCTACTCGCCGCTTGGTGGTGATATACTCTTGTTGCCGTTAAAAATTTGCCGTGAGAAGCTTGGGAGGGCATGTATTGTTCATGGACCGCGACAGTGGTGCATTGCAGTTGAAGAACCAATTAGGACGGCATATATATATATGGTAGATCACTCGAGATGCGAGCCGGTCCAATTCCATCTGGCATATTTCAGCGTTTTCTTTGGGACTTCCTTGTGGTGGCTCTTCTTGCATGTAGAGTAGGATGAACAACCCTAAGGTACCTTCAAAGGTTTGGAATGGGATTCTTTGCGTTGCTTAAAAAGTACCGTAAGGTGCTGTATATGATTGATGTCATCCATCATAAGATAGGTTAGCTATTTAATCTATCCAAATATTTTTAAGATTTATAATTTTTTTTTAATATTTAACGTATGAGTATGCGCATGACCATCCATCTTATAATAAACGGTATTCAATCATACATAGCATCCTATAATATTTTTTGAGTACATAGAGGATCTGTTTCCCAAAGTCTATTTTTTTTATTCTTGCTGCACCATTCCGATGATAAAGGACATAGAACGGATGATAGGAAAGTTGTGCGTTGTGCTTATGCCCATGGATTTTCACCTTGAGAGAAAAAAATGATAATAATTTTTTTGATTGAATAAAATGACAATATTCACAGCTCCAATTTGACTCATAGTGTAATTAAAGATTTTTTTGATTAAAGAACTTCCTTGTTTGGAATGTTGATTAGCATGGGTTTATGGCTTATGAACAAGAGTGGCAACGAATCGAATATGAGTTGAATTAACTCATATCTATATCCAATCTATAAGTAAAAATTCTATATTCATATCCACTCCATATCTACTTCAGATAGGATAAGATTGGATTGGATCGAGTCAAATAGAGATACGGATTAGATCGAATATATAAAAAAAATTAATCGAATTAGATTGAATCGGATATATATAAATAATATAAAATCATCATAATTTTGAATAGAAAATATATATTAAAATTATATTGATCAGATTCAGATCGGAGCATACTATTATCCATATCCGATTCGAACTTATTTCAAATATTTTTTTAGAATCCATACTCGTTCTGAGTTTCAATTGAATCGGATAAAATTCATCCTATTCAAGTCGAATCGAGCTTGATAGTTCGGATAAACTTGCCACCTCTACTTATGAATGGTCTTGAATGAAGATTGCATCTCTTGCTACCTACGAACAACTCAACGTGAAGGCAGCATGAGAAAGAAGCAAGAGGTGGAAAAATATAGTTTTATGGAACAGAAAACTTGGAAGCAATATGATGAAGGTTTGATAAGATCCATGATGGAATGGTTTTTAGCTTCAGCGGGCGGTGAATCAATCCATCATGGATCCTCCACTGTTTCTCATAGCAGCAGGGGGAAAAAAAAATCAGCCTACAAAAAAGGATCGATGCAAGGGTGCATGCTCAATTGCACGGTGGATAGTTATACATAGATGCATGTTGGATACCGCCACGTGCAGCCGTCTATTGCATGGACGGTGTGCTATGCACAGCAAAGGATCTGCAGGGGCCTATAGAGTCGGCAACCAACGTCCTGCCGAGTCTTTGGCATGGCATGCCTTAATACACCAGTGACCTCCTCCTAGAGAGACCTGAAGTCGGCGCTGCCGAGGCTAGAAATCGGCAGCCAAAAACACCCCACAAAAACATCGAGAAACTCCACCTGCACTGGTCCAAGCCAATCAGATATTGGTGTCTTTGCCGAAGCTTGAGGAAGGTCGCAGCCGATGCATGGATCTTGCCATAGTTTTGCCTTCTTGCAGGGGTTGTCTCGTCCATGTACGTACTAGCCCAAAAAAAAAAATCATACTTGAGCTCCAGCTATGTGTTGAAACATGGCTTTAAAAATCAGATGTAATTTAAAAAGATTAATAAAATTTTTTACCATAAAAAATATAAATAATTTATAAAAAATCAAAACATAAAATTAATCAAATCCAGAGACGTATTGAATACTATTCTAAAATATATTTTTATTTCTCAGGAATATTCGAAAAAATCATTCTAAGATACGATTGAGATCCTCCGTCTGCAAGCACGATCGTGGAAAAGGTTGATGAAAAATTTCCAGCATCCCAAAAAAATGAAGAAAAAATATTATAGTAAAAAAAAGAAAATTTAGAAAAAAAAATAAAAGAAGGCTCTTGGATGGCTTACTGGATTAAGTCCCAAGAGACTTTTTTATGACTAACCAATATGACCGTTTGTAATCGTTTATAATCATTAGGACTTTTATTGACACATTAAGATTTGTTGGTACAGAAATCTGTGAGGACATCGAAGGTAGCTAGAGTTGGGAAGACGAGACTGCCGACGGGACCTACAAAACAAAATTCAGATCGGAGGTGGATGGCTCCAGCAGGATCCTCCGACACTCAAGTCAGTTATTTGGTCAACTGGAATAGAGTGCTCAGGATATAGTAAAGCATAGTAACGGAAAGAAAAGAGAGTTTGGAGAAAAACGTATATGAAGGATCTTTTTATAGATGGAGCGTGTAACAAACTAATGGTGACAGCCATAACCGTTTGGTAGTGGGCTGCTCAGGCCACGTAGAATTTGTTACGAAGGATGGATTGTCATTTATTATGACTTGCAGATGGTGGAGATCCATTTATTGGAGTTCGGTCGTAGATTGAAAACTTCAGCATGTGCAGTGAACTTGTAATTGGCTGAGGTCTGTTGGGATAATGTCTAGTGGTTTTAAGGAGTTCGAAAGTCTTTTGGGTCATATGCAGGTCGGTGCCTCCTAAATTGAAATCTGAAGTACTGTGCTCTATTCTTTGCGGAGCAGTTATCATGAATCGATGGTTTGACGAGGTCCTTTTGAATGGCCTCAGCTGATAGGCGTAACACGGACCAAGTAGATCCACGACTGGCTAGGAGAAGCTCATCCTAAAAGGCATTTGGATGGAAAGACTTCGGTTGAAGGAAGCATGACCGGATGGAGCGCATTTGGAAGGAGTTTGCTTGAAAGGAGCGTGACTGAAGGAGTTCGTTTGGAAGGAGCGCGACTGAAAGAGTCCGTTTGGAAGGAGTGCTGCTTAAGGAATCCATCCAAAAGAAAAGCTGCTGAAGGAGTTCGTCCGAAAGGAAGCTATTGAAGGAGTCCGTCCTGAAGAAGCATTGCTGAAGGAGTCCATTTAGAAGGAGCGTGATTGGAGGAGTTCATCTGAAAGAAGCGCGGCTGAGGGAGTCCATCCGGAAGGAATGCATTATCCATAATATAGGACTTTAACTATCTTCAAAACTCGTCACCAATCAAGATCGAAAAGATTGAACTTTGATCCTGTCATTCATCCTAAGACAAAAACAAAGTTAATTAAATAATAATTTCTTTTTACTATTTAAGATTGTCTGGTTAGGCTTCAATATGCCTTCAATAAGTTCCACGGCATGGACTTGTTGTTGGAGAGTTCAGCTAATTCTTTCAGAATGGAGGTCGGTGGCCAAGAACTTCGATGGGGGTTATTTTACCCTCAATACTTGTCTCTTTACTCCTGAGTTCGAATTTTGAATGAAGGAAGTACAAAAACTACTGATGTCGAAGTCTTTCGATACCAATCCTGCTTCTCGCTCTTGAAAAATGAAATGATTTGGCCCTTTTTGAATTGGCTCTGATGTTTTTAATGCTGAATGACTTGAAGAGACGAATTTCTTTGAAAACTCACCTGGCACATAGCTCCATGTATAGTGCAATTATTATTTCGTTAGGCACTAGGAGTGAGTGGGACATGCGGCAGGCTGGGATCGGCTGGGAAAGGTCTTTAATCATAACTTCCTCTGGTTTTGCATGTCTATTTAAGTCCTTCTCCTTTTCGGCTTCTCATTCTCGTATGCGCCTACTTTCTTCCCTTCGTTTGCTCTTATGCATTTCGCCATTTCCATTAATTTTTTGGCCATCGATGCTCTGTCCAACTGGTTTCTGCTCTCTTAAGCATCTCTCCGAGTTCTTCGAGCGACTTGTTCCTTCTCGCCCGCGATCCTTCCAACCGTTGAGATCTTCCTTGGCTATATCTCATCTTTCGATCATCTCCTTACCGACCTAGGTTAGTCCTCCGTCGCCCTTTCTTCTTTTCTTTTTATTTTTTGGCCTTTTAGTCTTCTATACGAGTTTCACTGTTCTTTCCATAAGATTTATAACATTTTCCTTGCTACTTTCTCAGAGATTTTTAAGTTTCTTTTGATTCAAATGTCTTTCGAAACTTCATGGTTGTCTGGTTCTAGAAGTCCGTTTGGTCCATCTTTCCAAAATCCTAATTCCAAAGAAAAGATCGAACTTAGGAAAGTATCCCAACTGAACTTCATACCCGGAACCATTTTGTGTTCTTTATCCCCGGACGACCTTTCCTTGATCAGGATCCAATACGAAATTTCTTCTGAGTATGAACTGAAACTCCCTGGAGAAAGTGTCCGAGCTTGTTCCCTTCCTTTAGGATATTTTTGTTTGTACTTAGAAGCTTTTCGTGTCGGATTGAGACTTCCCCTTCCTCCTTTTGTAGTAGCTCTTTTTCATTTTTCGAACATCTTCTTTGCTTCTGTAGTGCTGAACTCCTCTAGATTCATTATTGGATTCGTCTTCCTTTGTCTCTCTGCTGAAGTTCGTTTGACCATTTTTCTACTCTAAAATTATTATACTTTTAAGCATCATCCTTCTGCGAAGGACTGGTGGTACTTCTCACCTCAGTTCGGTAAGAAAGGACTGTTAAAAGATGCCCTTTCTTTTATCCATAACTGGAAGGAGAGGTTCTTTTTTGTATCTTGCCCAACTTTAGAGCTAGGACTTCCTCCCTGGGGTATTCTTAGAAAATCAGTTCGTTGAGCTCCTAATTTAGAGAGGGACGACCTTGATTCCGCTAATAAACTCAAAAACTACTGAGCCCCTCTCCTATCCAAACTTTTGAAGGACCAAAAATCAACATGAAATCAACGTGAGCTCTGAATTGCTTCGGGTACCAACCTGCTACTACTGGCAATATTTTTACTCCTTCCACTGGCGTTGTATCATTTGTAAATCCTACTAATGGAGAATTCATCAGACCCATCCTACTATCAGATATGGATATTTTAGAAAAAGCATCATAAAATAAGACATCAGCAAAGCTTTCATTATCAATTAAAATATGGCGTACATCATAATCAGCAATATTTAAAGTAACTACAACTACGTCATTATGTGAAAGCTGAACTCCTTGAGCATCTTCTTCAGTAAAAGTGATGGATTCTATTGGGGATAAACCCCACTACCGTCAAAGTTCTGAAGGAAAATCCTAATTTTTCAGACCAAGTTCGTTCAGATCTGATTGAATCAAGAGATATATTTCAAAACTTTTCTCTTTGATCCGAATCAGATCTGGGATATTTTAGATCTAATTTTTATTATTCTAATAATTAAAATAAAATATAGATAAATTAAATCAGATTTAATTTACCTTGATGTAGGATAATCCTATTATCCGTTGATGATCCTATAAGCAGCGGAAGATTTTGGATCTAGCCATGCAAGTGCCTCACCTCTACCGATATCCACTCAGGCGGGATCTAAAGATCCTCTTCTTCTCTATCACGTCTCCAAAAATCAGATCTAAATCTAATTTGGAGGATCTTCAAAATAGCTTTCGAAGAAAAGCAGTTGTCCTTTGCAGTAGTGCAGCCTTCTAACTTTCTATCGTCTTTCTCTCGCCTAGATTGCACCAATTGAGATCCCAAATTTCTTTGGACGTGGAGAGGAGAGGGAGAAGATGAACTTGGCATGGAGGAGGAAGAGAGAGGAAGCCTTGGGGCGTAGAGAATTGTTCTTTTTTTTTTTAAGTTGGGCGTAGGATCTTATTTATAGACTATGCGTGATCCAACTCCTCTTCATCCCAATCAATCACAATCCTTTATGAAATCAGATCTAAATCTGATTGGTGGGAATAGAGTCCCTTGGATTCATCCTTAGATGGCACCTAAGATCAGTCAAAGTTGATTCTTAGGAGAAGTCTAATCAGACTAATAAGAAGATGGAGTCCCTGTCCAACAGGGACTCCTGAGCGTCTCAAGCCCACCAGCTCTCCAATAGGTGCGTGACATGTGGACAGAAGTCAAAGTATCAATGGTCAATATTTGATCAGTCAAAGGTCAACTTTTGATCAAAGTCAAAGGATGAAAAATGGCAGGTGACCAAAAATGGTAGGTATTGTCTTACAAAATAAGACAACCTTTTTCTAACCTGGACAGGCACTAGTTAGACTAAGTGAAGGCCTCTGATCGAGCACAAACTCCTTTGGCTCAGTCAGGACAACTATTTATGATAGTAAAAGAAGAATGTTAGGTTCAATCGAATGCTAGCATGATTTTCTTGAACCTAACTGAATCTCATTCAGATCAATTGAACTGAATCAGTTCAATTGATGATCACCAGATTCAAACTCTTGTTTGTGTGACTTAGCTAGGTTCAGTTCTATATAGTAATGGGATGTGTCATGATCTCTATCATCGACATTGTTGGGGATAAATCCCGCTCCTGCCGAAGCCCGGCCCAACGCTCAGCCCAATGCAACCAGTAGCCGCTGAAGAGCTTCAGCGCCAGGCGAGCCCTGGCCGAACTCCTTCGGATCCCACGGCCGAACTCCTTCGGACCGACCCCAGGCGAGCCCGAGCAACCGAACTCCTTCGGACTTCCCGCGGCCGAACTCCTTCGGACCGACCCAGGCGAGCCCGTGCAGCCGAACTCCTTCGGACTTCCCACGGCCGAACTCCTTCGGACCGACCCAGGCGAGTCCTCTCAGCGGCCGAACTCCTTCGGGACCGACTCCAAGCGGCCGAGCTTCAATGAGTCCTCTCAGCGGCCGAACTCCTCGAACTCTCAGCGGCCGAACTCCTCAGCAGTCGTCACTTAGGAGCCCGAACTCCTCAGCAGTCGTCACTGGGCCGAACTCCTCAGCGGTCGCCCTCATCAAACTTCGGCCGACCGAGCTCCTACCGAACTCTCAAGTGTCCAAGCCTCAGCCCAAGCCCAACAGCCGGCCGAACCCCAGACGGCCGAGCTTCGACTTCTCAGCAGCCGAACTCTTCTGCGGACGAGCCTTAGCTGCATACCTCTTGCCAGACGCCTATGGGAGCCGAACTCCCTCCCATCTTCCTCTTCAGGAGCCCGAACTCCTCCGAAATGGGCACACGACGAAGGCCTTCAACCCTTCATTCGGCAAGCTCTGCAACCATCACTATCAGTCAGTCCGCCGTACCATCGGTCAGTCCGCCGCGGGCGATAGCGACCCACTGCCAGGCGGCGATGGCTGTCACCCTCAATCCGCCGCACACGGCACCAGTGGGACTGACTCCGCCGAACCTCGAGCGGTCCGCCAGCACGCGGCTGCAGTTGTCACCATCAACTAAGCTCCGCTATAAAAGGACCCCTCCCGACATACTAAGGCTAAGCTCTCTGAACTCTCGACTCTCTAAGCTCTCCTCCACATCTCTAAGCTCCGGAACTCATTCCGAGCACTCCATTACTGTTGGTCGGAAACTAACTTGACCGTCGGAGGGTCCTGCCGGAGCCACCACCCCACCGGTTCCGGACGGGACTTCGTTTTGCAGGTCCCCGGCGGCGCCCAGCGGCCTCGATTGCGGCGACCTCCGGCGGCGACGGATTTCTGCACCAACAGATTGGCGCCGTCTGTGGGAACGAGGGACTGAACCTTCGAGGTTCCCTTGTTCTTAAAGGAGTGCTCGGCGACGATTTTCCTCCCCTGCTCCGGATCTCTCTTCTCCCTCTTCAGAATTCCTTCTCTGGAAAGAGGAAATGCCCCCCAGAAGGGCTTCGACGCGGCGCTCGACGGCTTCCGCGGCTCGATCCCCTCCGAGTCCGTCTGTCCCTGCTCCGGCCCCGGTGACTCAGCCCCCGTCAATAACCGCAGTGGATACGGAGCAGTTCAACCAGCTCATCCAGCACGTTCGCGGTCTCACGGAGGCGGTGCAGGCGGTGCTGCACCGACAAGTCCCAGTGCCAGCCCGACCGGCGCGGGACTCTCCGAAGTCGGATGATCCAGTCCAAGAGCGACCGGCCTGGGCAGCCCGACCTCCGATACCCGGATTGGAGAGGCGGAGGAGGGAGAGCCCTTGTTCGGATCATGGATCGACCAAGGGTGAAGCCTCGCGCCCATCTCACCAGAAAGCCTTGGAGATCAGAGACCGGGAGGACCTGCTGGGCCAAAGGCTCTCGGAAATGAACCGGCGAATTGAAGAACTTCGTCCCCCCTCGCGTGGTGATGACGTTTGTGCAGACCCTCCTTTCTCGCAGAAAATCATGCAAGAACCTGTTCCACCGACCTTCGAGCTCCCTCAACTGGAAAGCTACGATGGAACTTCTGATCCGGTTGATCACCTGGGGGCCTTCCGGGCCATGATGCTGCTTCACGGCGCTTCAGATGCCGTGCTGTGCCGAGCCTTCCCGTCTACCTTAAAGGGAGCAGCGAGGAACTGGTACTCGGCGTTGAAGCCCAACACGATCTTCTCTTTCGACCAGATGAGCAGTCGGTTCGCGGCCCACTTCATCAGCAGCCGACGACCGAGCCGAGGTTCAGATTCCCTGATGAGCGTCAAGCAGAAGCAAGGGGAATCCATCCGGACTTACGTCACTCGATTCAACGCCGCGGCATTGGAAGTCCGGGACCTGGACCAGTCTGTCGCGATGGCCGCACTTAAGGGCGGCCTTCAGAAAAATAGCTTGCTGTTCTCTCTGGAAAAAAGGTATCCCAGGGACTTCGCCGACCTGCTGGCTCGAGCCGAGAGATATGCCCGTGCGGAAGAAGCCTTCAAATTGAAAGATGAGGAGCTCGTCAGAAAGGACCGGCTGGCGGACGAGGAAGAGCTGGGTGAAGCTCGGCTGCACTCGCAGACCCCCTACGAAAGCAGGCGGGCCCGAACTCCTCGAACTCGCCCTGATAAGGAGGCGCGAAGGAGTCCACTTCCCGGAAGGTTCCGCCGCTATGCCCCCCTCAACGCTCCTCGAACCCAGATTCTCACCGAAGTAAAACACCAGCTGCCAAGACCGGAAGGATTACGATCTCCCCCAAACAAGCGCGATCGAAATAAGTACTGCCTCTACCATCACGACCACGGCCACGACACGGAGGGATGCATCCAGCTCCGAGACGAAATTGAGGAGCTCGTCAGAACGGGTCGGCTGGGTAAATTCCTCCGGTACCGGCCTGAAGCAGAAAAAGATCGGCTAAGGGCGCTGCCGTAGCCAGACTACAAGAAGGTCGGCCACCTTACGGCGTCATTCACATGGCCCCTGGAAAGATCTCGGTGCATCAGCGATTCGCCATCTCCCAGCAACAAGAGCTTGCACCAAATTGAGGAGTTCAGCATGAGGAGGTCGTCCACCCCGGAACTTATTGCCGAAGAAATGCGGAGGAATCAGCCTTAGGGAGGAGCCCAATCGCCCCTAAGAGAGAAACGGAGAGCAGAAGTTCCCCCGCTGAAGCGGAATGAAGTTCGGCGCGAGGAAGGCCGAACCCACCTATGAGCCCGTCAGCGAGGAAGCTCCGACAAAGAAGTATGAAGTCCTCCCGCGGAAGCTTCCGCGGGAAAGTGGAACGAAGTTCGGCGCAAGTAAGGCCGAACTCACGCTCCAGAATGTCCCCCAAAGGAACCGCCTACAAAGTGTTCACTGGAGGCGGAATGAAGTTCGGGCGAGAAAAGCCGGGCTCCACCCCAAAGCTCGGCATCAAGGTAAAATGAAGCTCGGTGGAAAGCCGAACTCCTCAACTCAACCTCCAAAATAAAGTTCGGCGCCGGCAAGGACGGAACGAAGCCCCCCTCCCAGAAGGTTCCGCAACTACGACCCGCTCCTCTAACTCGAATTCTCGGCAAAGTTAAGAGCCAACCGCCAAGACCTGAAGGACTACGGCCTCTCCAAACATGCGCGATCAAGGAGAAGATCGGCTATAGGCACTGCCGTAACCGGAAAAGACAAGAAGGTTGGCCGTCCCGCGGCGTCATCAACGCCACCCCGGGGAGGAGCTAGGAGCTAGCTACATCGGTGATTGTCATCCCCAGCGACAAAGTCAAGAGAAGCATGGTCCAAATTATGAAGGCCGGCATGAGATAGAGGAGGTCGTCTGGACGGGACTTGCTGCTCGAGGGAGCTCCGAGGAACAACACCCCGTCGACCCCTCAAACGAGAGCGCGCTGTCCACGATTTCCCTTCGGTAAAATTCTCCCCTCTGCATAATATTATTTCTGGATGCGAAAACTATGCGATGACAGGAGAGCAGCAGTCAATAATCGCCGCGTTAGGAACAGGAGGAGAACCTCGTCCTAACGCGAGCGCGCGCCGAGCGCGCACCTCGGCCGCAGGAGATAAGATCTCCCCCGAGAGAAGCTCGGCCGCAGGAGATAAGATCTCCCCCGAGCGCGCACCTCGGCTAGAGATAAGATCTCTCAACCTCGGCTAGAGATAAGATCTCTCCCGAGCGACCGTTGACAACCTCGGCTAGAGATAAGATCTCTCCCGAGCGACCGTGAACAACCTCGGTTAGGAACAGGAGGAGAACCTCGTCCTAACACGAGTCAACCTCGGCTAGAGATAAGATCTCTCCCGAGCGACCGTTGACAACCTCGGCTAGAGATAAGATCTCTCCCGAGCGACCGTGAACAACCTCGGTTAGGAACAGGAGGAGAACCTCGTCCTAACACGAGCACCAACCTCGGCTAGAGATAAGATCTCTCCCGAGCGACCGTTGACAACCTCGGCTAGAGATAAGATCTCTCCCTGTGCTTGGGAGACACCACTAAACAATCCCGCTCCTGCGTGCCCGGCCCAACGCTCACCCAATGCAACCAGTAGCCGCTGAAGAGCTTCAGCGCCAGGCGAGCCCTGGCCGAACTCCTTCGGATCCACGGCCGAACTCCCTTCGGACCGACCCCAGGCGAGCCGAGCAACCGAACTCCTTCGGACTTCCCGCGGCCGAGCTCCTTCGGACCGACCTCAGCGAGCCCGTGCCAACCGAACTCCTTCGGACTTCTCGCGGCCGAACTCCTTCGGACCGACGCCAGGCGAGCCCACGGCCGAACTCCTTCGGACCGACCCCAGGCGGCCGAGCTTCAATGAAGTCCTCTCAGCGGCCGAACTCCTCAGCGGACGGGCTTTAGTAGAATCCCCAAGCGGTCGTCACTCAGGAGCCCGAACTCCTCAGCAATCGTCACTCAGGAGCCCGAACTCCTCAGCAGTCGCCACTTACGAGCCCGAACTCCTCAGCAGTCGTCACTGGCCGAACTCCTCAGCGGTCGCCCTCATCAAACTTCGGTCGACCGAGCCCTACCGAACTCTCAAGTGTCCAAGCCTCAGCCCAAGTCCAACAACCGACGAACCCCAAACGGCCGAGCTGCGGCTTCTCAGCAGCCGAACTCTTCTGCGGACGAGCCTTAGCAGCATACCTCTTGCCAGACGCCTATGGGAGCCGAACTCCCTCCTATCTTCCTTCTTCAGGAGCCCGAACTCCTCCGAAATGGGCACACGACGAAGGCCTTCAACCCTTCATCCATCAGTCAGTCCGCCGCAACCATCGGTCAGTCCGCACGCAGGCGATTGCGACCCACTGCCAGGCGGCGATGGCTGTCACCCTCAATCCGCCCCACACGGCACCAGTGGGAATGACTCCGCCGAACCTCGAGCGGCCCGCCAGCACGCGGCTGCAGTTGTCACCATCAGCTCCACTATATAAAGGATCCTCCCGAACGCTAAAGGCTAAGCTCTCTGGACTCTTGACTCTCTAAGCTCTCCTCCACATCTCTAAGCTCCGGAACTCATTCGAGCACTCCATTACTGTTGGTCGGAAACTAACTTGACCGTCGGAGGGTCCTGCCGGACCACCAACCACCCGGTTTCCGGACGGAACTTCGTTTTGCAGGTCCCCGGCGGCGCCCAGCGGCCTCGATTGCGGCGACCTCCGGCGGCGATGGATTTCTGCACCAACAGATTGGCGCTAGAAGGAGGGCCTCGAACATCCGAGGTTCCCTTGTTCTTAAAGGAGTGCTCGGCGATGATTTTCCGCCCCTGCTCCGGATCTCTCTTCTCCCTCTCCAGAATTCCTTCTCGGGAAAGAGGAAATGCCCCCTAGAAGGGCTTCGACGCGGCACTCGACGGCTTCCGCGGCTCGATCCCCTCCGAGTCCGTCTGTCCCTGGCTCCGGCACCGGTGACTCAGCCCCCGTCAATAACCGCAGTGGATACGAGCAGTTCAACCAGCTCATCCAGCACGTTCGCGGTCTCACAGAGGCGGTGCAGGCGGTGCTGCACCAACAAGTCCCAGCGCCAGCCCGACCGACGCGGGACTCTCCGAAGTCGGATGATCCAGTCCAAGAGCGACCGGCCTGGGCAGCCCGACCTCGATACCCGGATTGGGAGGCGGAGGAGGGAGAGCCCTTGTTCGGATCATGGATCGACCGAGGGTGAAGCCTCGCGCCCATCTCACCAGAAAGCCTTGGAGATCACAGAGACCGGAGGACCTGCTGGGCCAAAGGCTCTCGGAAATGAACCGGCGAATTGAAGAACTTCGTCCCCCCTCGCGTGGTGATGACGTTTGTGCAGACCCTCCTTTCTCGCAGAAAATCATGCAAGAACCTGTTCCGCCGACGATTTTTCTTGAACCTAATTGAATCTCATTCAGATCAATTAAACTGGATCAGTTTAATTAATGATCACCAGATTTAAATCCTTGTTTGTGTGACCCAGTTAGGTTCAGTTCTATATGATAATGGGATACGTCATGATCTCTATCATCGACATCATCGAAACTTCTTTCGATGGATCAGAACTCTTCTGATTCGAACAGCTAGAATGATCGATCATCTAAATTATTCTAATTGCTCCCAAAATCCACCAGTGACACCTAGCAGTATATGGTGGCAACCCATCAGAGCTGAATGCGAACCTCTTGGTGCAGCTACCTGTGTGATTAAGTTCTTCTATCTTGAGCTCGATCAGATTAGGGTTAAGGTGAACTCGTCAAACCCTAGTTTCTGTCATATGATGTAATCATTTGATTCAATTTCGATGTGAAAACCTAAATAGAAACTCTTTCTATTATTTTACTCTGCCATGGCCATGGGCTTCTGGACTTGATTTTTATGATCATCATAAGGCTGCTTCTCTACCACCGAGGTAGATAGATTCCATCTTGATGCAATCCAGTTCTACAATGAACATGCTATAGCCAACATACACCTCAGGATTTCGAATGGCTAGGAGACCGAGTAATGGTGTAGTCAAACTATAACACCCTCAAGGTGAACTGCCGATGCACCTCAGGCCAAAGAATCAGACACACCACTGCAGCATCGAGTCAGTCATTGACGAGAAGATAGACTTTCTAATGACTACTCGAGGTGGTCAAGCTTAGTGCCCTCATTCTCTAACGAGTATCTGTACTCTCGCTCCGGTGTCTCCACACAATAGACTCAAGACTCATCTACTAAAGAGAAGCGATTGTACACCAACCTTCCAGATCAATCACCATCCTCGTGATGATCCTATGGTCGAGAGCATTTTATGAGTTAATAATGATTATTCATGTCTTAAATTTTCAACTCTTGAAAATATGAATTATCATTACCATTAACTCAAAGGATGTATCACAGACACTAAATACACATATATGATAGAAAATAACCCATTTTATTGATTATAGTCAAAATTATAATTTTGTCCCTAGAAGTGTATTACAAGTATCAGCCAATTCTGGCTTCTAGGGCACATATATCTAACAAGTCCGGCCTGATGCTTAGCCTAATACAACTAGTAATCACGGAAGAGCTTTGATCGAAAATTCTCCTCCAACGGTCGGACTTCAGTCAAACTCCTCCAGTGGCCAAACCTTAGTCGAACTCCTTCAGCCGGCCGAACTCTTTTAGGACTTCTCCCTCAGTCGGACTCCTCCAGAAGCCAAACTCCTTTCGATCTTCTTCTTCGGTCGGATTCCTTCAAGAGCTAAACTCTTTCTAGATTTTTTCTTCAGTCAAATTTCTTCAGAAGCCGAACTCCTTTCGAACTCCTTCAGTCAAATTTCTACATGAGCCGAACTCCTTCTGGACTCCTCCTTCAGTCGGATTTCTATAGAAGTCGAACTCTTTCTGAATTTTTCCTTCAGTCAGATTTCTCCAGTGGATTGCTTCCAAATTTCAGCTAGCATTCCTCTCGAATGATCCCCTCTAGCCGTATCCCCTTTAGGAGTCCGAACTCCTCTGGAATTGATGTATGTCAAAGTTTTTCACCGACCAATGCCTACTTCCTTCAAACTTTGATTATTGCATCTCAATGAATAGTCACTATCAGTCTGACGATACCTCTTTCTTTCCATACCGAATCCCACGTGGCCCCGAGCGGCTCAGTATCGGATAGCTACGGCTGTCGCCATCAGTCTACTGTAGGTGGCACCCCTCTAACGCAGTCCTGAGCGACCAGCTATCAGATGGCTATGGCTGTCACTGTCAGTCTGCTGCAGGCGGTACCTCTCTCATGCGGCCCCGAGGGGCCGGCTACTAGATAGCTACGACTGTCACTATCAGCTCCGAACTCCATCTACAAAGAAACTCTCCAGATATATTTTCTCTAAGCTCTCTTTTTCTTTTCAAAACTCCATGGAACTCTTTCCTGAGCACTCCATTTTTGTTGGCCAGAAGAGTTGACCTGATCGTCGGAGGATCCTACCAAAGCCACCATCATCGACTCTAGACAGAACTTTATTTTGTAGGTCACCGGTGGCAACCTCATCTTCCTCGATTCTAGTTCGATCCGGCGTTGACCAGATTCTTAAATAATAGAAATGATGCTAGAGGAAGGGCCTCTATTTTTGAGATACCCTTGTTCTTAAAGGGATGCTCAATCGATCTTATGGATCTTCTTCTTCAAGGTTCATCTCCATCATCTTCCTCAATCTCGAGAAATGCCTCCAAAGAGGATGACTACTTGAAGATCTACCACTTTTACTGTCAGATCTGGACCAGATCCATCTGTCCCTGCTCCATCGTCAGCGCTTCAACCTCCTCCATCGATGGTCATGATAGACCCGAAGCAGTTTAACCTACTAATGCAGCGAGTTCAGGGCCTCACCAAAATGGTGCAGGCCATGCGGCGGCCTTCGATGGCGGTTCTATCAGGAAATCCACCATCAGGATGTCAGAAACTGGCCCCAAGGAGGAGCACTTGGGCTAGCATACCCATCACCCCTGAGAAGGAGAAATAGAGAGCAGAGGATCCTTACTCAAATCATGATTTTTCTCTGAAAGGGATCTTTTCCATCCACAGTCGAAAGCCTTTTAAGATCTGTGATCGAGATGACATCCTCGATCAAAAACTATGGGAGATGGACTGGCGGATTGAGAAACTCTGCCACGTCGTCCTGGTTCACCATGATGACGTCTGCACCGATCCCTCTTTCTCTTTTTGAATTATGCAAAAATTCATTTCGCCGAACTTCAAGTTCCTCCAATTTGAAAGCTACGATGGAACCTCTAATCTAATCGATCATCTGAAAGCCTTTCGAATCATGATGCTGCTCCATGGCGCACCAGACACCATATTATGCCGAGCTTTTTCATCTACTTTAAAGGAAGCAGCAAAAAACTGGTACTCAACATTGAAGCTAGGTATGATCTTCTCCTTTGATCAAATGAGCCATCAATTTATGGCTCATTTTGTTAGCAGCCGACGTCCCCACCGAGGTTTGGATTTTTTGATGAATATCAAATAGAAGGAGGGAGAATCTATCCAGGCTTATGTCAAACAATTTAATGCTGCTGCGTTGAAGGTCCAAAATCTGGATCAGTCTATTGCAATGGCCGCACTCAAGGATAGTTTTTAAAAGAATGATTTATTATTCTCCCTGGAGAAGAAGTACCCCAGAGACTTTATCGATCTGCTAGCTCGGGCTGAAGGATATGCCCGAGCGGAAGAAGCCTTCAAGTTGAAGGATGAGAAAGTCGCAGGAGAACGACATAGATCCACCACTGATGGAGGGCCAAATGAAGTTTGGCCATGCTCACGGAGCCCCTCCGAGCGCAAGCAAGCCCAAACTCTCCCTCGAGCTCGTCATCAAAGAAGCCCCAATAGAAGGGCACGATGAAGTTCTCCCTCCAAAAAGTTCTACAACTACGTCCCCCTTAATGCTCCTAAAGCTCAAGTTCTGATGAAAATCAAGAATCAGCTATCGAGATCAGAAGAATTACGATCTCCCCCAAACAAGCACAATTGAAACAAGTACTACCTCTACCATCATGACCATGGCCACGATACTGAAGAATGCATTCAGCTCCAAGATAAAATTGAGGAGCTCATCAAGAGAAGCCGATTGGGTCGATTCCTTGGATGCCAGTCTAAAGCAAGAGTAGATCGGCCAAGGGCGCTGCCGCAGCTAAAACCACCAATAAGGGAGGAAGAACAAAGAGATCGGCCATCTCTCGGCATCATTAACACTATCTCTGGGGGGCTTAGTACTTTGGCGAGTCACCACCTCTCAGCCTTAGAGCTAGGAAAAACTTGCCCCGAATTGGGAAGGCCCATATGAAATAGAGGAGGTCGTCCGGCCCGAAACTTATCGTCTGAAATAGCTCGGAGGAAGAACGCTCCCACGATCTCAAAATTCAAAAAATCTGAGGATGTACTACTAGTAATTTTTCTTCAATAAAACTCCTCCATTTTAATATTATTATTTTTTGATGCAAAAACTATGTGATGATAGGAAAGAAGCAATCATTAGTGGCCATGTTAGGAATAGGAGGAGAACCTCATCTTAACATGAGTAAACCGAAGTCTTTTAATCTCAACTGGAGATAAGATCTCCCTCGAGCTTCTACATCAATAGAAGATAAGATCTTCTTCAATCTCGGCTGAGATAAACTCTCCTCTTCAACATTAGTCAATGAGAGATAAGATCTCTTAACCTTTTGGAGATAAGATCTCCTTTCAGCGTCGACGGAAAATAAGTTCTCCTTCCGAGATCTATGTCAAAGAGATAAGATCTCCTTCAATTTTGGCTGGAGATAAGATCTCCCTCGAGCTTCAACATCTTCGTCAATCGAAGATAAGATCTTCTTCAACCTCGATTAGAAATAAGATCTCCCAAACTTCTAATCAATAGGAGATAAGATCTCCTTCAACCTTGACTGGAGATAAGATCTTTCCTAAGCTTCAACGTCAATAGAAGATAAGATCTTCTTCAACCTCGATTGAAGATAAGATCTTTCCTAAACTTCAACATCTACGTCAATCGAAGATAAGATCTTTTTCAACCTCGGTTGGAGATAAGATCTCCCCCGAGCTTCTACGTCAATAGGAGATAAGATCTCCTTCAACCTCGGCTGGAGATAAGATCTTCCTCGAGCTTCAATGTCTACATAATCGAAGATAAGATCTTCTTCAACCTCGGACTAGAGATAAGATCTTCTTCGAGCTTCTACGCCAATAGGAGATAAGATCTTCTTCAACCTCTAAAGATAAGATCTTTTCTGAGCTTCTACGTCTACGTCAACAGAAGATAAGATCTCCTTCAAACCTTGACTGAAGATAAGATCTCTTCCGAGCTTCAACATCTACGTTAACCAAGATAAGATCTCCTTCAACCTCGATTGGAGATAAAAATCTCCTCCGAGCTTCTATGTTAACAGAAGATAAGATCTCCTTTAACCTCAGTTGGAGATAAGATCTCCTTCGAGCTTCAACATCAACGTCAACAGGAGATAAGATCTTCTTCAACCTCGATTGGAGATAAGATTTTTTTCGAACTACAACATCGACGTCAACAGGAGATAAGATCTCCTTTAATCTCGACTAGAGATAAGATCTCCCTCGAGCTTCTACGTTAATAGGAGATAAGATCTCCTTCAACCTCGACTAGAGATAAGATTACCTCCGAGCTTCAACGTCTACGTCAATAGGAGAAAAGATCTTCTTTAATCTCAGCTGGAGATAAGATCTCCCCCAAGCTTCTACGGAAGATAAGATCTCTTCAACCTTGGCTGAAGATAAGATCTCGAGCTTCAACATCTTATGAAGATAAGATCTCCTTCAACCTCGCTTAGAGATAAGATCTCCCCGAGCTTCTACATCAACAGGAGATAAGATCTCCTTCAACCTTGGCTGGAGATAAGATCTCTCCCGAGCTTCAACATCTACGTCAATAGGAGATAAGATCTCCTTCAACCTCGGCTGGAGATAAGATCTCCCCCGAGCTTCAACGTCTACGTCAATAGGAAGATAAGATCTCCTTCAACCTCGACTGGAGATAAGATCTCCCTTCGAGCTTCTACATCAATAGAGATAAGATCTCCTTCAACCTCGGCTGGAGATAAGATCTCCCCAAGCTTCTACGTCAATAGGAGATAAGATCTCCTTCAACCTCGGCTAGAGATAAGATCTCTCTCGAGCTTCAACATCTACTCAACGGAGATAAGATTTTCTTCAACCTCAGGAGATAAGATCTCTCTCAAGTTTCTATGTCAACAGAGATAAGATCTCCTTCAATCTCAGTTGAAGATAAAATTTTCTTCGAGCTTCAATGTCAACATTAACAGAAGATAAGATCTCCTTTCTCGGCTGGAGAAAAGATCTTTTACTTCAATAGGAGATAAGATCTTCTTCAATAGGAGATAAGATCTCCTTCAACCTCGACTGAGCTTCTACGTCAATAGGAGATAAGATCTCCTTCAATCTCGGCTGGAGATAAGATCTCTCTCAAGCTTCAAGCATCTACGTCAACAGAAAAAATGATCTCCTTCAATCTCGACTAGAGATAAGATCTCCCCCAAGCTTCTACGTCAACAAGAGATGCGATCTCCTTCAACCTCTCGATTGGAGATAAGATCTCCTCCGAGCTTCAACGTCTATGTCAACTGAAGATAAGATCTCCTCCTTCAATCTCGATTCAGGAGATAAGATCTTCCCCAAACTTCTATGTCAAACAGGAGATAAGATCTCCTTCAATCTCAGCTAGAGATAAGATCTTTCCCGAGCTTCTACATCAATAGGAGATAAGATCTCCTTCAACCTAGGTTGGAGATAAGATCTCCTCCGAGCTTCAACATCTACGTCAATCGAAGATAAGATCTCCTTCAACCTCGACTGGAGATAAGATCTCCTCCAAGCTTCTACATCAATAGGAGATAAAATCTCCTTCAACCTTGGCTAGAGATAAGATCTCCCTCGAGCTTCAACGTCTATGTCAATCGGATATAAGATCTCCTTCAACTTTGACTAGAGATAAGATCTCCCTAAGCTTTTTACGTCAATAGGAGATAAGATCTCCTTCCACCTCGATTGGAGATAAGATCTTCTTCGAGCTTCTACGTGAACAGGAGATAAGATCTCCTTCAACCTCGACTGGACATAAGATCTTCTCCAAGCTTCAATGTCAACGTCAACTGGAGATAAGATCTTCTTCAATCTCTGCTGGAGATAAGATCTCCTTCGAGCTTCAACATCGACGTCAATAGGAGATAAGATCACCTTCAACCTCGACTGGAGATAAGATCTCCTCCGAGCTTTTATGTCAACAGAAGATAAGATCTCCTTCAATCTTGATTGGAGATAAGATCTCTCCCAAGCTTCTACGTCGACGTCAATAGGAGATAAGATCTCCTTCAATCTCGATTGGAGATAAGATCTCCCCGAGCTTCAACGTCCACGTCAATAGGAGATAAGATCTCCTTTTAATCTCGACTAGAGATAAGATCTCTCTCAAGCTTCTATGTCAACAGAAGATAAGATCTTCTTTAACCTCGGCTGGAGATAAGATCTCCCCCATGCTTCAACATCTACGTCAACAGAAGATAAGATCTACTTCAACCTTGTTTGGAGATAAGATCTTCCTCAAGCTTCTACGTCAACAGAAGATAAGATCTCTTTAATCTCGACTGAAGATAAGATCTCCTCTGAGGTTCAACATCGACGTCAACAGAAGATAAGATTTCTTCAACCTCGGCTAGAGATAAGATCTCCCTCGAGCTTCTATATCAATAGGAGATAAGATCTCCTTCATCCTCGGCTGGAGATAAGATTTCTTCCAAGCTTCTACATCAATAGGAGATAAGATCTCCTTCAACTTCGACTAGAGATAAGTATCTTTCTCGAGCTTCAACATCGATGCCAACAGAAGATAAGATCTTCTTCAATCTTAGCTGGAGATAAAATCTCTCCCGAGCTTCAACGTCTATGTCAATCAAAGATAAATCTTCTTCAACCTTGGTTGGAGATAAGATCTCTCCCGAGGTTCTATGTCAATAGGAGATAAGAGAATCATCTCCTTCAATTGGAGATAAGATCTTTCCCGAGCTTCAATGTCAACGTCAATAGGAGATAAGATCTCCTTAAACCTCAGTTGAAGATAAGATGTCCTCCGAGTTTCTAAGTTAATAAAGATAAGATCTCCTTCAACCTCGGTTGGAGATAAGATCTCCTCCGAGCTCAACGTCTACAGGAGATAAGATCTCCTTCAACAAAAGATATCTTCCTCGAGCTTTTATGTTAACAGAAGATAAGATCTTTAACCTCAGTTGGAGATAAAATCTCTTTTGAGCTTCAATGTCTATATCAATAAGAGATATGATCTCCTTCAATCTCGACTGGAGATAAGATCTCTCCCGAGCTTCTACGTCAACAGGAGATAAGATCTTCTTCAACCTTGGTTGAAGATAAGATCTTATCCCGAGCTTCAACATCTATGTCAACCAGAGATAAGATCTTCTTCAACTTCGATCGAAGATAAGATCTTCCTAAGCTTCTATATCAATAGGAGATAAGATCTCCTTCAACCTCGACTGAAGATAAGATCTCCTCCGAGCTTCTACATCAATAGGAGATAAGATCTCCTTCAACCCTAGGCTGGAGATAAGATCTCTTTCGAGCTTCAACATCTACCTCAACCGGAGATAAGATCTCCTTTAACCTTAGCTGGAGATAAGATTTCCCCGAGCTTCTACGTCAATAGAAGATAAGATCTCCTTCAACCTCAACTGAAGATAAGATCACTCCCGAGCTTCAACGTCTACGTCAATCGGAGATAAGATTTTCTTCAACCTCGGCTGGAGATAAAACCTCTCCCCAAGCTTCTACGTCAACAGGAGATAAGATCTTCTTCAACCTCGGCTGGAGATAAGATCTTCCTCAAGCTTCTACGTGAATAAGAGATAAGATCTCTTTCAATCTCGATTGGAGATAAGATCTCCCCCGAGCTTCAATGTTAACATCAATAGGAGATAAGATCTTCTTCAACCTCAGCTGGAGATAAGATCTCCTTCAAGCTTCAACGTCGACGTCAATAGAAGGTAAGATCTTCTTCAATCTCGATTAGAGATAAGATCTCCTCTGAGCTTATACGTCAACAGGAGATAAGATCTCACTTCAACCTCGACTAGAGATAAGATTTCTCCCAAGCTTCTATGTCGACGTCAACAGAAGATAAGATCTTCTTCAACCTCGGCTGGAGATAAGATCTTTTTCAAGCTTCTACGTCAACAGGAGATAAGATTTTCTTCAATCTCAGCTGGAGACAAGATCTCCCCCGAGCTTCAATGTCTACATCAATAGAAGATAAGATCTTCTTCAATCTCGACTGAAGATAAGATCTCCCTCGAGCTTCTATGTCAAAAGGAGATAAGATCTTCTTCAACCTTGGCTGGAGATAAGATCTCCTCTGAGCTTCTACGTCAATAGAAGATAAGATCTTCTTCAATCTCGACTGGAGATAAGATCTCCCCGAGCTTCAACGTCGACGTCAATAGGAGATAAGATCTCCTTCAACCTCGGCTAGAGATAAGATCTCCTCCGAGCTTCTACGTCAACAGGAGATAAGATCTTCTTCAACCTCGACTAGAGATAAGATCTTCCTCGAGCTTCAACGTCGACGTCAATAGGAGATAAGATCTCCTTCAACCTCGGTTGGAGATAATATCTCCTCCGAGCTTCAATATCGACATCAACAGGAGATAAGATCTTCTTCAATCTCGGCTGGAGATAAGATCTCTTCCAAGCTTCTACATCGACGTCAACAGGAGATAAGATCTTCTTCAACCTCAGCTGAAGATAAGATCTCCTTCGAGCTTCTACATCAATAGAAGATAAGTTCTCCTTCAACCTCAGTTGAAGATAAGATCTCCTTTTAAGCTTCAATGTCTACGTCAACTAGAGATAAGATCTCTTTCAACCTTGGTTGGAGATAAGATCTCTCCCAAGCTTCTACGTCAACAGGAGATAAGATCTCCTTCAACCTCGGCTGGAGATAAGATCTCACCCAAGCTTCAATGTCTACGTCAATAGGAGATAAGATCTTCTTCAACCTCGACTGAAGATAAGATCTCCCCGAGCTTCTACGTCATCAAGAGATAAGATCTTCTTCAACCTTGGCTGAAAATAAGATCTTTCCCAAGCTTCAACATCGACGTCAATAGGAGATAAGATCTCCTTTAACCTCGACTGGAGATAAGATCTCTTTCGAGCTTCTACGTCAACAAGAGATAAGGTCTTCTTTAACCTCGACTGTAGATAAGATCTCCTCCGAGCTTCTACGTCAATGTCAGCAGAAGATAAGACCATCCTTTTGGATGGTCTCAGCTGACAGGGGTAATACGGACCAAATGGGTCTGCGACTGGCTGGAAGAAGCTCATCCTAAAAGGCATTCAGATGGAAGGATTTTGGCTGAAAGAAGCACGACTGGACGGAGTGCATTTAGAAGGAGTCCGCCTGGAGGGAGCACGACTGGAGGAGTTCATTTGAAAGGAGCGCGGCTGAGGAAGTCCATCCGAAAGGAGCACGATTGGAGGAGTCTGTTTGAAAGGAGCGCGACTGAGAGAGTCCGTCCGGAAGGAAAGCTGTTGAAGGAGTCCGTTTGAAAGGAGCGTTGCTGAAGGAGTCCGTTCGAAAGGAGTGCGACTGGAGGAGTTCGTTTGAAAGGAGCAAAGCTGAGGAAGTCCATTCGGAAGGAACGCGTTGTCCATAATATAGCACTTTAACTATCTTCAAGACTCGTCATCAATCAAGATTGGAAAGTTTAGCGAATTGTTGTTGGAGAGTTTAACGAATTCTTTCAGAATGAGGGTCGGCGGCCAAAGATTTCGGCGGGGGTCATTTTACCTACAACAAGATCTTTAATAAAATCCAACGGTAAAAATATTTAATAAGTAGTCCAATGATCAAAAATTAAAAATAATATTAAATATATATGATCGTTAGCAATTAGGAGCCCAACAGGCAGAATCTAAATATCATGATAATTAAAAAAAATAAAATATTTAAATAATAAAATTAAAAAAATAAATAAAAATGTTTGAAAAAGAATTATTTTGGTTCTCACCAAAACTATGGAGATGATTTGTTACCCATAAAGACGGCCATGCAAACTCTTCTCCATCTCCATTAGCATAGAGAGATTTTGGCGACCCTCGCACGTTGAAATTAATTACGTTCATAAAAACCATTCTTATCCTCCATTTTGCATGTTTGTTTGTAGACTTCACTGCAAGTTAAAGTTTGGTATTCATGATTCTCATCATATTATATTAAAGGATTTTATACTTAAATTTCCGGTTCAATTAAGAATGCACCGGAGGAGAACCGATGTTTGGCAAAGAAAACTCAGAAAGCTCTGATGATTTTTAAGATTAAGAAGCCTCATCCCACGCATTTGATTTAGCTGCTTCAGAAATTGCCAAATAACATGCACGTAAAGCAACGCCACTCCCTTCGTGGTGTCAGCTGTAAAGTAAAAAAAAGGCGATCACCAATTTCCTACAATAATGAGGCATGGTATATCAATTGATGCATGAGACACTTGATTTCCGTAGAGTTAGCAATGCATGCGGTAATATTGGGGTCGAAATGAGAATATAAGCTGAGATCTGCGAGGGCCCCAACCATTTCAAAAGAATAACTCGATGGGAGAAGCCATAATAAGAGCCTTCTCAAATAGATAAGACGGGAAACCGATGTTGCTCTCTAAGATGTGATCTTGACGGCTAATAAGATGATGATTTTCATGTATAATATTTCAAATAGAATTCCAGTTGCCATAACCAAATTAAACCAACCAGGTTATCACTAACCCGGTCATCTCCATAGCATTTCAGATATGAGCTATGAGCTATGAGTAATATATATCGCCCCTTTCCCGACCGAAATTGGCATCAATAAGATGAGCATGGAACGTGTAAGAATTTTAGTATTCCACCCGCATGATTGATGATATTGAAGACATGAAGATTTGAATAGAATAATTGTGATGAAAGGCATACGAGGCTGAAGAATCATTGTGCCCGGATATTTATGATCACCTGATATCTATCATCTATTCATTGGTTGATCGGCAAGAGTTTTATATAAATGGTATATAGAAACCGCCACACAATGAGAATGCCTTCAACATAAGTTAATACCTGCAGGTAAGAGTAAGAAATGAAAAGTTAGCGAAAAACCACCCTCAACTCCTGAGTGTTTTCCTCCTATATTTTTTTTCCATCATCTTTTCTTTATTTTCAATTTTTTTTCCATTCAAAGCTTTATTAGCTAGCTAGCACAAAGAACTCGAGGCTTTCCATAGTGACATATCACGAAGTAAAGATGGATATCTATGCCCGTTTGTATTTACAATCTGAATCAAGTTACTACCGTACAAGAATCTCCTTGAAGGCATGGTAAACTTTTACCTACCTACTTAGAAACATTTTATAGTTTGTAAGTAAAAAAATATTTTGCATTATATGTGAATTGATGAATTCACTTTTACTTTCTTTTTGTGTATCTCTTTATTCTCTTGGCAAATAAATTAAGCAAAATCTACAAGTCGTGTGCTCGCCAATCACCATAAGTGGTGTCCGTGAAGCTACACCACCCACGATGTAGAAAATATTTTCTATCAAAAAATGTATGCCAAACTCTATCCTCCGTAACGGAATTCGTGAAGATTTTGCTACAAAACACTAGACAAGCATGCATGATAAAATTGAATAGGTGTCAAAATTATAACATTCAAGAAATATGTAATGAGTTCTCCAATAGATCCATGAAATTTTTGTTACATTTTTCATTTAATATGCATTACAATATTAAAACACATAAGAAATATGCATTATAAAATTTAATTGAATAGGACACGAGTGTAACTTTGTTATAGAAATAATCAACTTCTTTTAATGTATAACAGTATTAAACACTCGAGAAATGTGCATTAAAAAATTCAATTTAACGAGGTGTTGGGGAGGATTATTTCAAAAATATTTTTATTAGAATTGGATTGCTTGTAAAAGCCATGCAAATGGGAGGGGTTGGTGTTTGAACTGGTTTGCTTTCTCTTACCCTCCTGTTTGCTTTTTTATTTACCTAATGTCCCTATTCAACTCAACTAAGTCTTATTCCAAAGCTAGATGGGTTTAGCTATATGAATCATTTTTCTCTACTTCACTCAATTTATGCCATACTTTTTATGATATGTTGAGATATTAAATCTTTCTTACTGGTTTATCCCATATAATTTTCAATCTATCTCTTCCCCTCTTTCCTTTTATATGCATCAATCTCTTTTATTCCGACATATCTATCAGCCTATATTATACCTATTTAAACCATCTAATTCATCATTCTCTCTATTTATCCTCAATTGGTGTTGCCTCCATCATTTTATGGTGACTTTATTTCTTATTTTATATTTTTTGTCACCACATATCCATTTCAATATTCCTATTTATCACACTCATCTTATCTATTTATTATTTTTCAATCATCCAATATTCTTTATCATAAAGCATGGCCTATTATATGATTGTCCTATAAAATTTTCCTTCAACTTCATAGATATCCTACAATTATATAATATCATAGTTATACTTCTCTGTTTTATCCAACCTACTTTAATCATATAGATAAAGTTCTCTTCAATTTCTCTATTCTTATGAATAATCAATTATAAATATCGAAATAATTACTCTTACAAACTTCATGATCTTTAATTTTTACACAACTTTCATCTTTATTTTTAATTTTACTAAAACTACATTCCATATATTTCATTTTTGTCTTACTTAACATAAAATTCTTGGATTTTATTACATTTCAATCTCCCTCTTTATATGAAGCATTCATTTATTTCAATGTTTAAAGTCTACTTGCCGTCAACTTCGATGCTTAACTTCTCACTCCTTCCGCTCTCACCTTCTCCTATGCAATCATTCACCATCAATCATGCTTTTGAGTCCCATTCTACTAACATTAAGATAATAAACCCTAGAATCAGTCTTATCCAATCCCTCACCATCAGAAAAATACTACCCTCCCATACCCAATCACTACTATTGTTGAAATCACCTAGTTCTAAGCAAAAATTTTCTTTGGTTAATTTAAAGTTCATCCAATATCATCCATACCTAAATGGCTTCACCTTAGAGAGATGCTAATTACATGTGGGACATTCTTGCTTCTCGATGCTCATGATCTCTTTATTTTTTAGATCTAAACCATATTTTGACATTCTTATCATTGTTTTAAAAAAAATTAAAATAAAAATTTTATTTCATTTGTTTCTAAATATTTTGGCAACAAAAACATGTTTGATAGTCTTTTTTTAATTTATTTTATAATAAAAAAATAGAAAAATATATTTTGCAAGCTAAAATAGAAAATTTTTTTGGAATGCATTTCCTACAACAGATGTTAGGCATATAGCTACCGACGGTCATCAAGTGGAGGGTACGTACGATCGAGGGGAGGGAGGTGGTAGACTGAGAGGAGGGGGGTATGAGGAGGTGCGGGATCAGAGGAAGAATGTAAGAGCCGGAAGGGAGGGAAGAGGAAGGACTTTAGTGAAGCACATGGGGTAGAAGCGACGGGTGGTAGTCTCCAAGTGTCTAATAGAGAAATAAATCATGGAAGCTAAGAATCAATTTGATTTCATGGCTTGAAAGGTTATTTTTAAAAAATAATGACAGTAAAAAATTTTTATTTCTACTTTTTAATAAATTATGAAAATTATTTTCAAAATAAAAATAAAAAATAAGAGAACTAAACATCATTCTTGCATTAGATTTCATATTCTCACTTTTAAAAATAAAAAATAGAGAAGACAATGATACCAAACGGGATCCTAAACAAAAAATAAGAGAACTAAACATCTTTCTGATAATTTTATTAAAATAATATTTATTTTAAAAAATTATAAAAATAATATTTTTTTAAAATTATTTATCAAAATACTATCCAATTTAAAATCATTTTTTGGAAGAACGACTTTATGTACTGAGTCAACCAAAAATATCCTGTCCAAAATTTTTAGATTGCCACATAAAATTTTTAGATTGCCACGTAAATAATCGCTCTGCTCTATGATAGAGCGCCTCTGTAAGTCGCTTTATCAAAAGATGACTTAAGAGTAAAACAAAAAAAACTAAACTTTTTTTTCTTCACTTTCCATCACTTAAAAAAAAAAAAAAAATCATCCGTCTTCTCCTCCCCCATCCCGCCTCCGCCGCCGCTCCCCGCCTCGCCCTCCCACGCGACAATGGTGGGGATGCAGGGAGTGGGGGGGGGGGTGTGGACGTGGGGAGCAGTGGAGGGAGGCTGGGACCGACGGCGGCAAGGCTACAAGGAGCAGCGGTGGGAGGAGAGAGGGGCGGGAGTGTGGTAGGGGGGAGGAGAAGGCAAATGATTCTTTTTTTTTAAAGTGAGAGAAGAGCGGTTTAAATTTTTTTTTTTATTTTACTTCTAAATCATCTTTCCATAAAATGATTTATAGTGGCACTTTATCATAGAGTGATTATTTACGTGATAATTAAGAAATCTTGAATAATATATTTTTAGCTGATTCAGCACATAAAGTTGTTCTACTAAAGAACGACTTTAAATTGGATAGTATTTTAGTAAATAATTTAAAAATAATATTATTTTTATAATTTTTTTTAAATAAATATTATTTTGATAAAATTATTTTTTTTTGTATTAAATTTTTTATTCTTATTTTTAAAAAATAAAAAAAATAAGACCCTAGCAAGTGGCTAGAGGACCCCTACCTCCGTGCACCGTCACAGGGCCCTCAACCTTCCCAATGATCATCCAACGTTCTTAAGCAAGATAAGACAACTTGGAGCTCTCTTTAGAAGCAGATGGTGTAACTGATCCAAGGGAAGTGGCAGCCATGAGCACGTTCCAGGTAAACGACCAAAGGGTGGTTCTTGGATGGTAAGGTTGGAGAGTCTTGCCTGGATGGAAGGGAAAGTACTGTTTAGACCAAGAAGTCAAATTGCCATTCTATTCGTTGGATCTGCTGGGCATAACCTGAACTCCCTCTGGATCCCAATGTCATCAGGCCTGGTCATATCCAAAGAACCAAAAGGTTAGCTGGGCCGATCCAGATTTATTTTAATAGCAATACACCCAGTGAAAGCAAATTTTATCATATACACCGCCAAAAAGTTCCCAAAAGACAGAGAGGCCTGAAACTGATGACACAAATGAAAAAACAAATAAAAAAACCAGGATTATTTATGAACTATTTTAACCATGACAAAGTCAAACCAGAGAGTAGGGATATTTCAGGTTCGTCAAAGAAAGATTTAACAGTACGAGGAAAGATGATATTTTGCAGAGGTCAAGATGATTGATAATCAAAATATTCCTTCATGCAGAGAAACATAAATAATCAAAAAATCAAAAATATTAAAATAAAAAAAAAATCTAAGGATTGCTGCAACCCCAACCAACAGTACTAACGGTATAGAGCATGACCTATAAGAATATATATAGATCACAACTACCAATCCAACATTATCCTAAAAATATTTCACCACTATATTCAAATATAAAAATATGAGAGTCCTTCGTATCAACTAAACAAAAACTTCCGGAGCTACATTCCCTGAGTTTGAAGAAACCTATTATCTATTATATATATATATATATAATAATAATAATATTTTATAAAGAAGTATTGCAGGCTTGTCAATTCAGTAAATCAAAATCCTTCCAACATGTTACGTGTTGAGCTCTAGCTTTTCCACAAAAACTCTGCTTTGGCCATCATTTAAGCTTCGCTATTTGGCCGTTCCAAGCCTCCCACCCAATTCAGACTCCCCGCTCCCCCCCGGCCATCCTTTTCCCTCATCCGCTACCATCGAAGGATTTCATTTCCATCACATCACCATGATCCAACCTCGTCTTTCAATCTTTCACCACTGCAGCGGCTAACATCCAATAGCCTGAGCAGCATGGTGGAGTCCTTTAGTAGGCCCCGGCTATCGGTACCGCTGCTACCCTTTGGTTCTCCTCCCACCTTTAATAGTCGGCTAACCCACTGCCGCCATCTCATTCTCTCCAACATCTAGGACTGCCACAGCGATGTGGCTCCTCAACATCACTCCTCTATCATTGATGATGACGACATCACCTCCATCAATCGGGGTTTGGTGATCGTGCGGACGACGGGCGTGGCACGGACAGTGGTGGGATAGCACCGCGGTGGGGGCAGTGTGGACGACCGCGACCTAGGCCTCTCCCGCCAACGTCCAGTAACTAGAGCAGCATGATGTAGTCCTTCAATGGGACCCGACTATCGGTGCTACCGCTCCCCCTTCTGTTCTCCTCTTACCTCGGATGGCTAGTCAACCCGTTGCCACTACCCCATGTTCTCTTCGACGACTAGGACTGCCACAACGACTACTGCTCCTCCTCCATCATCGACGACGACGACATTGGCTCCATCTATCGAGATTTGATGGTCATGTGAATGGCAGGTGCGACACGAACGACGATGGGGCGGTGCCGCAGTGGGGGCAGCATGGATGGCCGCAACCGGGGCCTCACGTGATAGGGGTGGGGTGTGGGGGGGCGGGGAGGTGGCTGGTAGAAGGAAAGGGAGGGAAAAAAATAAAAAAAAGAAAAAATATTTGAAAAGATGAAAAAATATTATTATTTTATTATTAAAAATAATTTAAAATATTATTTTAAATAATAATAAAGTAATATTTAAAAAAATTTTAAAAATAAAAATGGCGAATGGATCAAAGACGAAAATAATATTTTTTAAAAAATATTATTTTTAAAAATAAAATATTATTAAAATAATAATATTATTTTTTTAAAAATATTAATTTATTATTATTTTAAAAAGATAATATATCATTTTTAATTTTAAAAATAATAATATACTAATTTATTTTTTTTAAAATAATATTTTTATTATTTTTTTTAAAAAAATATGTTTTAAAATCTAAATCGATCTATCGAATCAGATCAAATTGAACCTAATAAATTATCCACAGAGCACGATATTCCATTAATTTAAAAGTCAAATCTCTGCGTTTAATAGCCTCCAAAAATTTATAAGATATTAATGACGAAGTATGTTGCTTTTCATTCTCCCTATTCGAATTCTATTTTCCTCGGTTGGGGGATGGTGGCAGGGGCACCATGGGCAAATAATGTGGTGGGTGGCGAAATCGAGCCCTTCCATCCTTCGAAAGAAAGATGAGTTTGATAGTATCTTTTTTAAATATTTTTTCTTAAATTTTTTTTTAATTATTATTTTTTGATGTTCAGTTAGTTTTTTGGATGATACAAAAAATTGAGAATGGTGGTGTTCTGAGTATTCGGTAGGCAAGAAATCGAGAAAAGATGAATACTGACTGAAAATTGAGAAAGAAAAAAATAATTACAAAAAAAAAAAGAAAAGAAAAAAAAAGAGAGAATTTCTCTCTCTTTCTTCAATGATGGTGCCGGGGGCAGTGGCATTGACAGGGGTGCCCAGGAGTATGATCGAGATCAGCATTTGCCACGAGAGAAGAAGAGTAGTGGTGGCGTGGCACCAACGAGCACGAAGAAGGTTGGAGAAGAAGTGAGGAGGCAGAGGTGCGTTCGGAATTGATATTTGCCGAGAGAGAAGGAAAATCATGATGGAACAACAGGAGGGTGGGGCGACATCGACGGGCACAGAAAAGGTACAAGAACAAGTAGAAAAAAAAATATTATTTTATTAAAAAAAAATTCTTTTTCTTCCTTCAATGGTGGTGTTGAAGACAGCGGTACCGACAAGAGTGTTAGGAGATGCAATTAGGATCGACATTTATCGAGAGAGAAAGAGAACGATGATGAAACGATAAGAGATTGAGACGGCATCGATGAGCGTGGAGAAGATATGAGAAGAAAAGAAAGGACGGGGTATGATCGGGATCGACGTTTGCCGAGCAGAAAGAAAGAAAGCCATGGTGGAGTGATAGGAGGATGCAGCAGCACGGACAGGCACGTAGAAGATATGAGAATATGAAAAAATAAAATATAATTTTATAAAATAAAAAAAATATATATATAATAAATAAATAAAATAAAATAAAATATTAAAAATTTTAAAAAAATATTTATTATTAAAAAAAAATAATAATTACAGACCATAACCATCCTGTGTAATGTCTTCGACTAGTTCACTCAAAATCTCAACCTCAAATGACAATTACAACAAGAATGCAAACTCAACAACATTTAAGAAAAATGGATAACTTGTCTCCCAAGTTACAAGAAAATAAGCATGAATAAATGATATCATGTAAATAATGGTCGGATAAAATAAATGGTTGAAAAAACTAAAATGATGAACCAAGTTTCCCTCCAAGCAGCTTCAACAAACTAAACATCTGTTCATCTCAAGCAGTTGCTAGCAGCCATACATGTATCTGCAATAGTAAAGAACGGGTGAGCTCAACCTTCCATCAAGCAACATCCATGACAAACCAAATAGAAGCTGGAAGGTAAAAATTTTATATGGAAACATTTTATTTTATTTTTTCAAGAAGATCATTACAGCTAACTTATGAACAAATACCTGGTGTTTATCTAAATCCTTTTCAAAAGAAAACCTGGTCTTACAGTTCCCACAAAATTAAAAAATTGTCTGTGTACACGTGTGCGTGCATGTGTGCATGCGCGCGCGCACGTGTGTGTGAACATTAGGTTAGGTTGAATTATATGTAGACCAAACATGATGCATACGGATTTCGGTGGGCACATGGCTGTCCCTAAGTTGGGGGACATATGTTAACAGACTCCCCAGCAAATAAGGCACACAATTTTTTTTTTTTTTTTTCAACCAAAAAAAAAAAAAAAAAACGCACAAATTCGATAGTTTGGGGTATAGAGAGCATTGGTACCTAAGGCCAACAGCTTCATCCTACCCGCCAAGATAGTATTCATATAAAACAATAAAACCGATTCGATTCGATGGATATGCATCCTATCCAAATCTAATCAAACCCAAAAAATAAGATTTGACTGAGTTTGAATTTGGGTTTAAAAAAAATTCGGTAGAATATGAATAGTGCTATTTTCTATCTAAATTCGATCCGAACCTATGGATAATATCCGAATTCATATCCATATCCACATACATATATATATATATATATATATATATATATATATATATATATATATATATATATATATATATATATATATATATATATATGTGTGTGTGTGTGTGTGTATGTGAGAGAGAGAGAGAGAGAGAGAGTAAGAGAGAGATATCTCTTTCTCTCTATATTGAATTGTAATTTTATTTTTATTTTTAATTTTTATAAATTTGAATTTATAAATTATATTTTATATTAAATTGGTAAATATGTTTTGATTGATAATATTCATAAAATTATTTTGATTATTTATTTTTTAGGTATGGGATGGATATGGATTGGATCTAAAAAAATGGATAACCCATGGATATCTCCAAACCCATTGGGTATGGGGATGAATTTCTCTTTTCTTATCCGATCGGATATTCGGTAGAATTTGGATATACAATATTAAATTTAGATTTGGAGATGACTAGTACAATATCCTACTCAAATTTTATCCGTTGCCATCCCTATCTCAAAGCCCAGCAAGATGGTAGTCATATAAAACAATGATCTCAAAATACTTTGAAACTTACAGTCATGTCATGTCAAATAATACAGGAATCATAATAATTTTAAGACATGAAAGAGTGAGCATAAAATCTGATTGCCACGTTGCAAGTTCACAACCAAGATGCACCGTGGCCCTAAGGATGCTTAAATTAAACAAAGTAACCTGGCAATAAACATAATTTTCCATATGCAAAATTTGATTTAATCATATTAGCACATAATATAAATTAACAATCACTTAACAATGTAAAGCATATTCAGAGAGGAAAAGAAGAAGAAGAAGAAAGGGACGTATGCGCACCTATAATTCTTGTAATCCAGCCACTTGGACTCCAAAGATGCTCAAATGGTTCTTAGTATGTTCATGAATAGCATCCGAATTTATTTATTACATCTAGCTTCAACTACATTTACCAACTTCCTCAGATAACCCCTCATCATAGCAACCCTGGCTTCCTAAGGTCCAAAATTAAATTAATCGCAAACCCAGAAAGTCTCTTGGAATTCAACGCATACACTAACAATGACTAAAAATTGAATTAGGATTGGAATTTTTAGCTATAATCAGTCCGGAAGTTCTTTTCAAATATATCTCCAAACCACAAAAATTTGGACCCAAAAGTCCGACCCTAAATCTCTAACAACCTTACACGTAGATGCCACCCTGCCAGACCATGATTTCAAAATAAATCCAACATAACCCCCCCTAAGAAGAGAGTTAGCCCTTGGTACATTCTAGATCAAAAGATTCATATGCCAATCAAATATACACAAAAACAATGACAAAATTCATTGACTAAGGTCGACCTACACAAGGATCCAAGAAATGCATTCAGCACTGCCTACAACTGAGCACTGACTCTGCTAGAATTTGCCTATGATAACAGTTAGCAGGACTAATATTCATATGGCACCTTACGAGGCAAGAGGCAATATATGGAAGGAAACGTAGATCACATATATGCTAAGATTATGTTGGTGAGAAAACATAGTTGGGGCTTGAGCTTGTGCAGCAAAAGACGAAGAAGATTTGATTAATCTAAGAATGGCTCCGCACAACCCCAAGTAGACAAAAAAGTTATATAGATGTCGGAAGGTAGGAATTAGAGTTCCAAATAGGTTTCCCCTGCCTAGGGAATTGCAATATTTTGGATCCAAGATAAGCTGAGCCATAGATAGATACGTTGGTCTATTTGAAATACTGGAAAAGGTTAATGAAGTGGCTTACATAATTAATTGCTTTGCCACTTGCACTTGGTGTACATAATAATTTTCATAGGATTTGCAATTTCGGTGCCGGGTACTACTGATAGTTTCTATTTTGGTATGGTATGGTATGCATTCTCACTTTTGATCACAATACTACTTGAAACTGGGTTGCACGGGTCATTATGGTACCATATATACCCCAGTTTGGAATAGTTTAAGGCAAGATGGGATGACATCAGATGGCATGGGGTGAGTTTTGGTTCAGATCGGTATGAACCGATTTGATTATATACTGAATCGAACCTCGGAATCATACTAGCAACTTTTTGGTATGGTTCGATCAGTATGGGCGGTACTGTATTTCTTGATTTTTCATATATCTATGTTAAGAAAATATGTACCGGATTCTAATCATATTTCAAAATTTGAAATCCTGCTACTCAAAGAAGATACGATACATAAGGAGTATACCGCACAAAAGCTGATAAAAAAAAATCAGATATTATGACAATGTTTTATTCCATAAGTTAAAATACAATGGAGTAATCATAGACTACTTGAGAGCTAAAGAAAGAGAAGAAGCAACAATATCCTCAACCATTTGGAAATTCAGATATGCTAACTTCGAAAATAAAATTTAATTAAGAAAAAATAATGTGATACCGTAGGACAAATAGCTATTAGGCCTTAACAAAATATGAGGAATGAATCTCTAATTCTCTTGATGTTGAACCTCACCTCCACCACCTTGCACCTCCTCCCTTCCATCTCTCTTCGATTCCGTGTTTGTACCTCATAGAACCACCTTCAATGACCCCTATTTGCAACATTCCACCATTTTACTAGCACTCAAGCTCCCCTGATTCACTTCCTTCCCATCTCCCTCCCCCATCCCCATTTCTTCTCCACCTTGATTCTGGCCTAATTCTAGCCAATCATCATCTCCTCCTTGCTGTTCTTCACTGCCAACTAGACCATGCGCACACTAAGCACATTGCGCATGCCCTGGCTCCACCACCTCTCACATTCCAATCATCAACACCTCTCACCTCCACCATCTCTCATGCCTCCTTTCTCTCTCTTCCCCATATACTCTCACTCTCTCTAGACAAAAAAGAGGAAACCAATCCCTCTCTCACCGCCTCTCATCCTCTCTCTCTCCCCACCACCGTACCCATTCCCTCTCCCTGCCCTATCATCTGTCACTCTCCCCCCTTTCACTCTCTTTCCTTCTCAACAACCCCCCCACCCCCCTCCCCTTCTCTAAGCCAAGCAATAGGGGGCCCAAAGCATGCTTCCCATCTCTTGCTCCATTGAGGACAACAAGACAAGGTTAGTGGCCTGGCTGTTCGAATAGCAGCCATTTCCCCATGTTGTAACAGCAATTATTTTGAAATTAGAGTATTCAAGAAATTTTTAAAAATATTTTAAAATATTAGTGGGGTAGTAATTTGAAACATCTATAATTTTTTGGGTTCTTAGGTGTCCAGGGATCCATGTAGAGTAATGAATCTACTTAATTGTTGTGTTTGCCAAGTAAGAAACATTCACTTTAAAGTATTTTATTAAAATTATTTGAAAATATTTCATGTCAAATAATGTGCAAATTATTATAACTTCAAGTTTAGTTGCATAAGAAAATATTTTCAATTAAATGAATCCAATTCTTGAACGTATTATGGTCGAGTTTATTTTGCAAATCATTTTTTAATTTATAAATAGTACATATTAAAGTGTATCTTTTAAATTATCCCGAGGGTTTTGTACATTATTGTGTATATCCTTCTTGTATTTATGTAAATTGGATTGAGAAAAACAAACATTTGTTAAAAATTATTTTGTAAATAGGTGACATATTTGTGAATTATTGTAAATTATGCATATTTTGGAAATGCTGAACCTTTGAAAGAACTTATTTTATTTATGTAAATGTTTGAATTATCTTAAAAATTGTAAATGTTCGATAATAAATATTTTGAATTGAATAAATATGTTCTAACTCTCAGCCTGGCTATGTTATGACCAACTTCGCAAGGGTTAAATTTGGTATTCTGGCACTGGTAGTCTTATACCTTACAAGGTCAAAATGGGTTTAAAATGTGATATCCATGATCAAATATTTGAATATAAGTATAGTTCTGAATACGAAATTTGGATGACATACTCTGGTAAAAATGTCTAATTTGATTTTAGTTTCATAAAAATATATATTTTCCGTTATATAGATTTCTTGAGTTAAATTTATCTGATATTTGTTTGATCTAGTTATATAAAGTAGATTGTTACTTGCTGAGTGGTCAGGCTTATTATTTTCACTTTTCTTTTTTCAGATCTAAGAACTTAAAGGCCAGCCAGAAAACATTTGGGGAGAGAAAACAGAGGCAAGACTGGCTCTGTAGTTAGGCTAGGCCTAGTTTTGTTAGTTTGTATCAAGTGTTACGGAGGATTGTGCAAAAATATATTAAGTATTAGAAGTCGTACTCCATTTTTGACCTTCCATAACCTGTATGAATACATGTAATATTTATTTTGGAAGTTTAGCAGTTGTCATTATCACTACTGCTTGCATAGGAATCATATTGTTATCAATTATGATAAATTCATTAATAGGTGGAAAGCCTTGCAAACTTATAGGGTCAATCCCTAAGTATGCGGCAGTTGCCTTGCCCTCGAATTATGACTTTTGGGTCAAGGGTTGTAACAATTGAAGTGTTTACACATATATATGTGCATACACATGTACATATATATGTATATATATAAGATGCATATATACATACATATATCGATATATGCATATGAAGAAAAATGAGTTATAGCTATGCCTCTTGCGCCCATAAAATTTCATAAGATAATTGCTAATTAATGTTAGACGTAATAACTTTCATGTATAATGTCCCAGGTGTCTCAGCATCCAACACGTCAAAAAATCAAAATTTTGGAGTGCTTGGATAACACTGGTTGCTAAACAACTAAGAGCATAACATAATGTGGAAGGAGAGGCCCTTAACTTGTATTCAAGATCAACTTCTCAAGAATCAAAACCAAAGGGGCAAGGGGACTAGCATTACAAGTCAATCGCACTTCATTTCGTTTTAGTTGTTATTAATCTGATCCTTTTCCTAGTTGCAAAAAGAAGATATACAACAGAATGATGCAAATCACTACAACTACTCACCTGACTTTGTTCGATCATCAATAGCTAAGCCAAAGTGTCCACCAATGATAGTTTTGTGCATTTGTCCAAATCCTTTAGCAATTTTCATCATATTCCCAAGTGTTTCTTCCTCATGCTTTATTTGATCCACTCTTTCTAGAACATTGGCAAGAAGATTGTCATAATCAGCACCATTAGGTAAAGATATAGGATTTGCAAGTACTGATCTTTCGGAGTCAAGCTGTCGATATAAACTTAGGATATAATCTTTTTGAGAATAAAGCTTTTGCTCCACCGCTCTATATAACAACTCCTGTGATTTTTTAAGTTCTTGAAGCATCTTATCTATATCATCTTCCAGCTTCATAGACAAATTACCATGATTTGATGTCATGTATACTGGCAGTTGAGCTCTCCCATTAACAATATCATTTGTTTTTGATAGTTCAACCTCATTCCTGATATCCTTGGCCAGTCTGTTTCCTGTAATGTCCAATGCCCCTAACATTTTTATCTCATTGCCATTATGGGAGCCATCATCTGTATCAAAATAAAAAAGAAAAAAGGATTAAATGGGCAGAGTAAATGTCAAACAAACAATGATATGAAACAACCAAAGTATTTCAATAGCAAATATTTGTGTTATGTAAAAAAACAATGTCAACTTTTTCTTCAAAGCTCCTAGGCCAGTAGTTCTCAATGTCATGAATCAAAAATTTTGAAAGAAATAAGGGTGAAACTTGTTTTATTAAATACTCAAGGTCTTGCATTTCTATTTTTAAATATTTAGATATCGGCAAGGTCATGACATAATTAATAGCTTTGTATAATTGTGATCCAACTGATGATCTTCACTCTTCAGCCGTGTGAAGTTTAGCAGAAAAAAAGTCCAATTGCACTCAAAATTTAATTCATATTCTTTCTGATTTATTCACTTAGCTCCATTTCTATTTCTATGACTAATTTAACTGAAGCATATATCATAACCAATTCCAAAGTTGACATCAAACTTCTGAGCAGTATCTATGTTGATCCAACATTGCTGATTCATAACAAGTTTTGTGGAACATAGAAAATATTTGGTTTGATGTCGTTATCCAACTTACTAGACTGCTTCTTGTGCGCACTTCATTTTATTGCATGCAATGCATGAAATCTTGAGAAAAGATGACATTCGTTTAAATTAAAATAACCTACCTTATTGGATCAGACAAACAAAACCTTCTTCATGATGCATCAGTGATGAATTACAGTACCACGAAATTCTAGTCAATTCTTTTGAGGGAAAGAAGGAAGTATGGAAACAAAGAAGGCGATAGAGTCAGCTCCTTGCTCGTCATTTCTTCTCTTTCCTGTGGGCATCTCCTCCTATGGGCCTCACAAATTAAGAGATGCTAAGGTGGCAGATTAACATCACTCTTGTCATTTGATCAACAAATCTAGCTGTCCAAACATTACAACTAACACCAAACAACTCAGTTTCTGCAAATTACAATCTAAAAATCCAGATCTAACAATCAATGCTCCCAAACTTTGACATGTGATGTTGAAATAGATGTTATGCAGCTCGCACGTACATCATAGGTTTTGGAGAAGAGCTAATAAGTGGAGATCAGGGTTGAGGCAATGAAATCAAAAACAAGAAAGAAGAGGAAATAGAAAGGAATTAACAGGACAGGAAAAAAAAATGAAACGAAGGAACTAGAAGACGAGGAATGGCTGGACTGCTGGAGATTAAAATCAGGAGAAAACAGAGTTAAGCTGAGATCTGAAACAAGAAGAAAAAAGAAAGGAAAAATTAGAAGAACAGGAGGAATGGCTGGAACCATGAAAAACAGGAAGAAAGCAGAAGCACAAAAACAGGGGGAAACGGATGTGAAACAAGAAGAAAGAAAATGTTAAAAAAAAGGAATTAGAAGAAAAGGAGGAACAGCAGGAAGAAGGAAAAACAGGGGAAAGCAAATCTGAAACAAGAAGAAGAAAGAAGCAAGAAAAAAAAGGAAAATAAAGAAGAGGAGAAGTCATAAAGAGTAGGGAGCAAGGCAAAGAATGAAAAAAATTGGTTGTGGACAATTCATATCATAGCAAAGGTGATAAAGTGGCCATTTCCAACAACTGAGCAAAGTGAGAAAGGATGAGAGATGGGTGCTCCAACAAAGATTTTTTTTTAAAAAAAAAAGAAAAAAAATAAAGCTAGCAACAGAGGCTACAGGTATCCTAAAAGGTATTACAGCAACAAATCAGAGCCAGCAAGCAGCAGAAACAAAGGGCAAAGAAACAGATGGATTGACTGACGGGAAGAAAATAGAGGATAGAAAATATTTTTCTCATAATATCTTGGTGAGAAGAATGCCACAATATGGTATTTAAAAAAATGATAGATGTAAGACATTTATATGTAGTAACATATACAAATATATGCACATATAGATACATGGATGCATTCGCAAAGTCATTCCAACTTCCAAGGAAACACTAAGAAGTTCTACAAGGCCAGCAAGTTAAAGGGGAATTTAGATTATTGATTGTTTCAATCAGGAGTCCAATCCTTTGCTAAATTAAAGTGAAAATATTTTACATGTTCTGAACTTAAAGTCATGTTGTATTGAAGTATATGAAACTCCACATACATGAGATACATAAACAAGTTACCACCCTGTATCAGATGGTAGAGGATGTACCATATAGGTATGCCATACCAGCCCATATCGACACTATCATACTGCACTGAACCACGTACTAACACTATAATAGGATTTTACTGATAGGGGCTTCTGTACTGAGATAGTGAACCTTGGATGAAATAGGTATTCTAAAAAGTAGAACTACTCTTTCCACCTAGATTAGAATAAACTACGCCACCCTACTCGATGAAATAATTTATTCCAACGAAAAGAAGGTTTGAAGTTAAGCTGCTCACTCTGCATTAAATTGTTCCATGACCAAACACAGCCAAAGAACAAGTGGTTATAAATATCCTAATCAAGTTAAAAGTGGGGGAAAGTTAACAACCAAGGTTTGTCAAACCGGTGTGTATCACATCATAATATGCATACTATACCGTATCTATATCAAACCAAGAGTTGGTATTGTATGTATACCGAGTCTCGATATTCCAAATCAACCTCTATATTGGATATACCAACACTATACCGGCATGATACTAATACAGAGTCTAGTACTGAGATGGCGAATCTTGTTAATAACTAAAATAATATCTAATAATTCATTAACAAAGCTGCCTGTCTATATTTATTAAGATCCAAAATGGCCTGCGTAGTTCCAGTAATATTTCAAGCAAGGTTTGTCATCTCAATATTGGACCCTATATTGGTACTATCCTAGCATATTATCAATATGCCTGATATAGGGGTCAATTTGGTCGTACCCCATACAAATTTGGTACCACTATAGTATGGTACATCGGGTATGCAATGGTGTTGACCGATATGGCATACCATAATCCTAAGGAATACCTTCTTCTCCAAATCTCATGTCATAAGCCTGGTCAATTGCTTTGTCTTGATTTATGATAGACACAAATTACAAGCTGAGAAGAAAGATATTAGACCCAATCCTTACCATCTTCATCGCTACCACCAACCCTAACGCCTAAGAACAAACTGCTAGCCCTAAACCCACCATCTACTTGATTGCCATCTTTGCCAAATCCATGTTCCTAATCCTTTGCTGGTTTGCCTCCACCAAGCTCACCACCACTGCCTATCCAACCAATAACTTTTCCCACTAGCTGCAATTCCACCATCACTCCCAACACCACCTCTATTCCACCAACTCCAAGGTTGTTGTTAGAAGTCCAGGAACCTATCTCTATACTAGCACTAACCACACAACCAATCTCTCCACCAGCTCAATGACTAAAAAGAGAAAAGGATAAAACTGAAGGGACGGATGAGAGAATAAGAAAGGAAAGCAAATTCAAAGAGCTAGCAACTAGGAGATACAACAAGATTGGCATTGGGCAAGGAAGGAGAGGAGGAAAGCGGGAGAGAAAAGAGAAGAGAGAGGAAAATGAAGAAACAAATGGAGAATGATCCTTGGTGAGACATGTACTAGTGGCTAATTAAGGAGAGACAGTGATGGCGAGCTAGATGCATATTAGGAAACAAAGAAGAAGAGGATGAGAGATTAAAAAAAGCAAGGTTAATCTTATTATAATGGGACTTTTAGTTATTTAAATGTTTAAGAGTAACATTTTTTCTATATTGATTGTATTCTAGATTTTTGATGTCTCTGTGTAGGCTGGTGAACTTCGAACCCAGCAAGGGTGGCCGTGAAAAGATTAAATGCAACAACCAACCTATAGTTAGAAAATATATACAAAGAAACATAAATATGCACAACTTGAATATGAATCATACTGTAGAAGTGCTATGCTGGTTAGTGTGATCTAATATGAAGCATTATGTGGAAGCGCTATGCTGTTTAGTGTGATCTTAGACAAGATGCTCTGGAGACCAAAATATATAACTTTTCTGACTGAACTTTTGGATTTTTAAAAAGTTCTAGTATAATAAAATTTATGAGATCTTAAGAGTTGACTAATACCTTTTAAAAGTATTATTTGATCCAAAACCAAAATCTATGGTTTGAACTAAAGTTTGAAAATTATATTTTGCTTTCAAGGAATTTTAATTTTTAAGTGCCTTTATTGAATTCAAACAGGAGGTATGTTCTGATTTGCATGCAATGTCTCGAGAAAATGGAAATATAAATAAAAAATAAATGGAAAAAGAGGATATTTACTTAAATGACAATACATGTGAATAAGTTTGCAAATTGTTGGTGAAGAATCTGATTGATGCCGGATCGAGCTGGAGTTGGGAAAGATGAGGTCGCCGCCGGTGATCTGCAAAATAAAGTTCCGCCCGAAGTCGGTGATGGTGGCTCCGGCAGGATCCTCCGACGATCAAGTCAGCTCTTCTGGCCAACAGAAATGGAGTACTTGGGTATGAATTCGGTAGAGTTTTGGGGAAGGAGAAGAGAGCTTAGAGAAAACGTATCTGAAGGATCCCTTTTTATAGATGGAGCTTATTGTAACTGTCCGGTAGTGGGCCGCTCTGGGCCACGTAGAATTTATTACGGAGAGAAGTGTCACTTGTAATAAACATTGTTGGGGATAAACCTCGCTCCCGCCGAAGTCCAGCCTGGTGCTTAGCCTAATGCAGCTGGTAATCACGGAAGAGCTTCGATCGAAAATTCTCTCCTCAGCGATCGAATCCCATCCGATCTTCTCCAGCGGCCGAACTCATTCAGTGACCGAACTCCTCCAGTTGGACTCCGAACCCAATCGAACTCCTCAGCGGCCGAGCCTCAGCCGAACTTTCCCAACGACCAAACTCCTTCCGGATTCCTCCAGCAGTCGGACTTCTATGGGAGTCGAACTCCTGATTTTCTTCTTCAGTCGGGCTTCTACGGGAGCCGAACTTTTTTTGGATTTCTCCTTCAGTCGGACTTCTACAAGAGCCGAACTCCTTCCGGACTCCTCCAGCAGACGAACTTCTATAGGAGCTGAACTCCTTTCGGACTCCTCCAATAGTCGGACTTCTACGGAAGCCGAACTCCTTCCGGATTTCTCCTCCAATCGGACTTCTATGGGAGCCGAACTTTTTCCGGATTCCTTCTCCAGTCGGGCTTCTATGGGAGCCGAGCTCCTTCCGGATTTCTACGGGAGCCGAACTCCTTCCGGACTCCTCCAACAGTTGGGCTTCTACGGAAGCCGAACTCCTTCCAGACTCCTTCAGTCGGGCTTTTACGGGAGCCGAACTCCTTCTGGATTCCTCCTCCAGTCGGGCTTCTATAGAAGTCAAACTCCTTTCGGACTGTTCCTTCAGACGGATTCCTACAGGCGATCCCACTACTGAACGGTTATAATTATCATTTATCATGACAATTACGATTGTTATTTATCAGGACAATCATGATTGGCATTTATTAGGATGATTATGATGGGCATTTATCAGAACAATTATGACGGTCATTTATCAGAACAGTTACAATAAGCTCCGTCTATAAAAAGGGATCCTCTAGATACGTTTTCTTTAAGCTTTCTTTTTCTTTTCGAAACTCTGCCAAACTTCTCTCTGAGCACTCCATTTCTGTTGGCTAGAAGAGCTAACTTGACCGTTGGAGGGTCCTATCGGAGCCACCACCACCAACTCCAGACGGAACTTTATTTTGCAAGTCACCAGCAGCGACCTCGTCTTCCTCGACTCCAGCTCGATTTGGCGTCAACCAAATTCTGCACCAACAGAATTGGCGCTAGAAGGAAGGCCTCTGTTCCTTAGATTCCTTTGATCTTAAAGGAGTGCTCAGCAACGATTTCTCTTTTTTTTTCTAGAGTTTTTTCCAGAAAAAATGCCTCCCAAGAAAGCTTCGACCCGACGATCAATGGCCTCTGCAGCCAGATTCCATCCAGATACATCCGTTTCAGTTTCGGTAACTCAAGCTCCACCTACAGCCATGGTGGATGCGGAGCAGCTCAACCTGCTGGTCCAGCAGGTTCGTGGCCTCGCGGAGGCGATGCAGGCCATACATCGACGGGCTCCGGTACCAGTTCGATCGGAGCAAGCTTCTTCGAAGCCACGTGGTCCGATCTGGGAACGGCCGACCTCGGCTACCCGGCCTTTGATCTCCGAAAAGGAAAAGCAGAGGATGGAAGACCCATGCTCAGACCACAACTCGACCCACAGGGAAGCTTCGCGTCCATTCCACCAGAAAACCTTGGAGATCAACGATCGTGAAGATCTCCCGGATCAAAGGCTCTTAGAAATGAGCCGACGAATTGAAGAGCTCTGTCATACTCCCTCATACGGTAATGATATTCGTACTGACCCTCCTTTTTCTCAGAGGATCATGCAGGAACCAATCCCGCCAAACTTCAAGCTCCCGCAGTTTGAGAGTTACAACGGAACCTCCGATCCGATCGATCACCTGAAGGCCTTCCGGACAATGATGTTGCTCCACGGCGCGTCAGACGCTATTTTATGCCAGACTTTCCCGTCCACCCTCAAGGGAGCAGTCAGGAACTGGTACTCGGCACTTAAGCCAGGTACCATCTTTTTCTTTGATCAGATAAGTCATCAGTTCGCGGCTCATTTCGTCAGCAGCCGACGTCCGCGCCGAGATTCGGATTCCCTGATGAACATCAAGCAGAAGAAGGGAGAATCCATCCGGGCTTATGTCGTCCGATTTAATGCCGTTGCATTGGAGGTCCGAAACCTAAACCAATCAGTTGCAATGGCCGCACTCAAGAGTGGCCTCTAGAAGAATGATTTGCTATTCTTCCTCGAGAAGAAGTACCCCAGGGACTTTGCCGATCTGCTAGCTTGGGCTGAAGGTTACGCTCAAGCTGAAGATGCCTTCAAGGCCAGGGACGATGAAGCCTTTGGTAAGCGGCGAATCGACGAGCCAGACGGACCCACCGAGGAAGGAAAGCCGAGCGAAGCTAGGCCGCGCTCCCGAACTCCCTCTGAGCGAAAGCAAGTCCGAACTCCCCCCAAGCTCGGAGGCAGGGAAGCTTGGATAGAAGGACGCGGCGAGGTTCTCCCCAACAAAGATTTCACAACTATGCCCCCTAATGCTCCGAAAATTCAAGTGCTGATGAAAATCAGAGAGCAACTACCGAGGCCGGAAAGGATGCGCTCTCACCCCAACAAGCGCAATCCTAACAAGTTCTGTCTTTATCATTGTGATCACGGTCACGACACTGAGGAGTGTATCCAACTCCAAGATGAGATTGAGGAGCTCATCAGGCGAGGTAGGTTAGGCCGATTCCTGCGACGATGGCTTGAAGGACGGAAAGATCGGTTGAGGGCATTGCCGCAGCCTGAGCCACCAAGAAAGGAGGATCAACAGGGAGATCGGCCGCCTCTCAGCATCATCAATACGATATTGGAGGGACTTCGGCAAGAAGAGGCCAGCGGATCCGAGAGATCGGTGAAGAGACGAAGGACTGAAGAACCTATAACCTTCACTGAGGCAGACGCTCAAGGGGTCCAATTCCCTCACAATAACGTGATTGTAATCTCTTTAAACATTGTCGATTACGATATATGCAGCATTTTAGTAGATAATGGAAGCTTGGCCAACGTATTATTTTATGATGCCTTCTCAAAAATATCCTTACTCAATAATCACTTGGGGCCTATGAACTTTCCATTGATAGGCTTCACTGGCGATGCCGTACCAGTTGAAGGCATAATAATTTTGGCCGTGACTATGGGGCAACGTCCGAAACTGGCTAAGGCACAGGTCGACTTTTTAGTCGTAAGAACTCCGTCCGCCTATAATGCTATTCTTGTCCAACCTGATCTGAATATACTTCGGACAGTGGTATCAACTTATTATTTGAAGATGAAGTTTCCGACGAGTTATGAGATCAGAGAGGTTAGGAGAGATCAAGCTCTAGCAAGGCACTGCTACTCAATCGTCCTACATAAGAAAGAACAGTCCGACCCTTATCCTGTTGATGGGTTGGATGTCCGCAACGACCTTACCGAGGAGTGGGGCGAGCCTATGGAGGACCTCGTATCTGTACCCTTGAACGACGGAAACGTGGAGCATGCTGTATAGATCGGCTCCAACTTGGGAGATGATGTTCGGAAACAACTCGTCACCTTCCTCAGAAAGAATATGGACGTCTTCGCCTGGGCCCCAGCGGATATGCCAGAAATTGATGTCGAAGTTATGGAACATCGGCTGGCCATTGATCCAAAGTATCGGCTGATAAAAGAGAAACTGCGCAGCCACGTCCCGAAGAGGCAAAAAGCAATTGCGGAAGAAGTAGGCAAGCTCCTCAAAGCTGGGTTCATCCGGAAAGTCAACTATTCATCCTGGATCTCAAATGTGGTCCTCGTCAAAAAGGCAAACAACAAATGGAGAATGTGTATAGACTTCAAAAAGCTGAACAAAGTCTGCCCAAAAGACAACTATCCTCTTCCCAGGATTGATCAACTGGTAGATGCAACCTCAGGCCATGAGCTCCTCACCTTCATGGACACCTTCTCCGACTATAATTAGATACGGATGGCACTAGAGGACAAAAAAAAAACTACTTTTGTTACTGATCGTGATCTTTACTGTTACAGGGTTATGCCCTTTGAGCTAAAAAATGCAGGGACAACGTACCAGCGCCTGGTCAACAAAATTTTTAAAGAGCAGATCGGCCGTAATATGGAAGTGTATGTGGATGACATACTCGTCAAAAGCCAAACTTCTATAAACCACCTTGCCGACCTTGAAGAGACCTTCAGTGCACTCAGAAAGTATAAAATGAAGCTGAACCCGACTAAGTGCGCCTTTGGTGTGACCTCTGAAAAGTTTCTGGGGTTTATGGTGTCGAAGCGCGGGATTGAAGCAAATCCAGAGAAAATCCGAGCCATTCAAGAGATGACCGCTTTAAAGACAATCAAAGAAGTTCAGCGCTTGACTGAAAAAGTGGTGTCCCTAAATCACCTCGTCTCGAGATCGACCGAGCGATGCATGCCCTTCTTCCAAATTCTCAAGCAACTAAAGAATTTCTGTTGGACGACGGAGTGCCAACGGACGTTTGAGGAGCTCAAAAACTACCTCGGCTCACCCCCACTGCTGGCGAAGCCCGGACTTAGAGAAGAATTGTTCTTATACCTAGCGGTCTCCCCAGCGGCCTTAGCAGCAGTTCTAGTCAAGGAGGAAGCGAAGATACAGCGGCCAGTCTACTACATAAGTCGGGTTCTAAGAGATGCAGAGATCAGATATTCTAAGCTAAAGAAATCGATTTACTCTCTTCTAATTGCTGTCAAGAGGCTCCGACCTTACTTCTAGAGGCACACCATAACGGTTCTCATGGATCAACCAATAAAGGCAGTCCTTCAGCGAATAGACGCTTCCGGAAGAATTGCAAAATGGGCAATCGAGCTCACAAAATTCGATATCAATTATCGACCCCGACCATCGATCAATGTTCAGATATTAGCAGATTTTGTAGTGGAGTGTACCATTTCCGATGATGCCGAGCTTGAGCAGAACGAGACCGGCACTCTGCTGTCATAACCGAACCTCCTTGAAGAGACAACCGATCTTTCCGAAAGTTTTTGGGCTCTGTATGTGGATGGTTCGTCCAACTTTGCTAGAGTAGATGCGGGGTTGGTTTTAGTCAGTCCCGAGGGAGTCATCGCCGAGTATACGCTGCGCTTCGAATTCCTTGCGACTAATAATGGGGCCGAGTATGAAGCGCTAATCGTTGGGTTAAAAATTACAAGAGAATTAAGAGTAGATCGGCTTCAAGTTTTCAGCGATTCTCAATTAGTGGTCGGCCAAGTTAGTGGCAGCTATGAAGCGCGAGAGGAAAGTATGATGAAATACCTTGAGAAAATAAAAGACTTGACTCCGACCTTCAGCTGTTTCGGCATTCGATAGATTTCGAGAGCAGAAAATATAAGAGCCGACCTCCTCTCTAAGTTGGCTACTTCAGTTCCAGCCGAACTGCCCAAAGAAGTATTTTTTGAGACCTTGAAGTGTCCAAGCTTAAAAAAATCGTAGGTCGTTTTGCACACAGAACTCGAGCCAAGCTGGATCGATCCGTTGGTTGCCTACCTCAAGGGAGTCCTTCCTCATGATCCGAAAGAAGCTCGAAAACTCAAGAATCAAGCCTTCCGATACGTTTTGTACGAGGGCAGGTTGTATAAGAGGCCGTATTTGCTGCTTTTGTTGAGATGTCTCCGACCTTCAGAAGCCGACTTCGCATTATGGAAAGTGCACGAGAGAATCTGTGGAAGTCATGTAGGAGCCAGGTCCTTGTCGCAAAAGCTACTTTGGTAAGGGTACTATTGATTGATCTTATACCATGATTCTATGGAGTACGTCAGAAAATGTGACCGCTGTCAGAAGAATACGAGCATATAAAGACGGTCGACCTCCGAGCTTACTCCGCTAAGCGCACCCTGACTATTTGCACAGTGGGGAATGGACATATTTGGCCCTTTTTCGACGACATTCGGACAACGGAAGTTCCTCCTGGTCGCGATCGACTACTTCACCAAATGGATCAAAACCGAACCTCTAACCAAAATTATCGAGGCCAAGGTACAAGACTTCGTCCGAAAGTCAATAGTCTACCAATTCGGTCTGCCCCGAACCCTCATAACCGATAACGGATGACAATTCGCCGGGATGAGGTTCACCGAATTCTGCGAAAATCGAAACATCTTCCACCACTTCACATCGGTAGCTCACCCACAAGCAAATGAGAAAGCTGAAGTGACCAACCGAACTCTACTACAAGGCATCAGGACAAGACTCGACAGAGCAAAGAAGGTCTGGGTGGACGAGCTCTACTATATCCTTTGGGAATACCGAACTACTTAAAGACTGCCAACTAGGGAAACACCATTCGCCTTGGCCTTTGGAACAGAGGCAGTCATCCCGGTCGAACTTAAGCTTCCGTCAGTATGGATCGTGGCCTTGAACGAGCAGCACAACTCACAGGACCTCAGAGTCAACCTCAACCTACTGGAAGAAAAAAGAAAGAAAGCCCAGATTCGGATGGCGGCCTACAGACGCAAGGTGGCCCGGTACTATAACTCCAAAATCAGAAGTAAAACATTCAGAGTAGGAGATTTAGTGCTTTGGCGAGTCACCGTCTCTCAGCCTCGGAGTCAGAGGAAGCTTGCCCCAAATTGGAAAGGTCTGTATGAGGTGGTGGAGGTTGTCCAGCCCGAAACTTATCGTCTGAAGGAGCTAAGAGGAACAATGCTCCCACGACCTTGGAACTTAGAAAATCTGAGGATGTACTATCAGTAATTTTTCCACAATAAAACTTCTTCATTTCAACATTATTGTTTTTCGGTGCAAAAATTATTTGATGACAGGAAAGAAGCAATTAGAAGTGGCCGTGTTAGGAACAGAAGAAGGATCTCGTCCTAACATGAGCAAAATCGAAGGTCTCGTTCATTTTAGACGAGATGGGAGGAGAGGTTCTAATAACGGTCCTTATGTGCCCCCACAGCCCGTTAGGAACAAGAGGAGAACCTCGTTCTAACGTGAGCAAAGTCGAAGACTTCGTTCATTTTAGACGAGATGGGGGAAGAGCCCCTAACAACGACCCCTATGTGCCCCACAGTTCATGAGGAACAGGAGGAGAACCTCGTCCTAACGTGAGCAAAGTCAAAGACCTCGTTCTTTTAGACGAGATGGGGAAAAAACCCTGACAACGGCTCTTATATGCCCCCACAGCCCGTTAGGAACAGGAGGAGAACCTCATCCTAACGTGAGCAAAGTCGAAGACCTCGTTCATTTTAGATGAGATGGGGAGAAGCCTTGACAACGGCCCTTATGTGCCCCCACAGCCTGTTAGGAGCAGAAGGAAATCTCGTCCTAACGTAAGCAAAGTCGAAGACCTCATTCAGTTTAGATGAGATGAGAGGAGAGGCCCCAACAACGGCCCTATTGTGCCCGAGCCTCAACTTCGATGTCAATCTTGGCTGGAGATAAGATCTTCCTCGAACTTCAACCTGAACTGACGCAGAGCCCTAATGAGGACTTCGACAGTCATCCTTTTTTTGTATTTCCTTCCTTCAAGTTTCAAACTCGGAAGTAGGGAGACTATTGTTTGAGATAAACCTCATTCCCGCCGAAGTTCAGCCTGATGCTTAGCCTAATGCAGTTGGTAATCACGGAAGAGCTTCGATCGAAAATTCTCTCCTTAGCGACCGAACCTCACCCGATCTCCTCCAACGGCCGAACTCATTCAGTGGCCGAACTCCTTCAGCTGGACTCCAAATCCAATCGAACTCCTCAGTGGCCGAGCCCCAGACGAACTTACCTAGCGACCAAACTCCTTCCAAATTCCTCCAGCAGTCGGGCTTCTATGGAAGTCGAACTCCTTCTAGTTTCCTTCTTCAGTCGGGCTTCTATGGGAGCCGAGCTTTTTTCGGATTCCTCCTTCAGTCGGGCTTCTACGAGAGCCGAACTCTTTCCGGACTCCTCCAGCAGACGAGCTTCTATGGAAGCCAAACTCCTTCCGGACTCCTCCAGTAGTCGGACTTCTACGGGAGCCGAACTCCTCCTGTCGGACTTCTACGGAAGCCGAACTTCTTTCGGATTCCTCCTTCAGCAATCAGGCTTCTACGGGAGCCGAACTCCTTTCGGATTCCTCCTCCAGTCGGACTTCTATGAAAGCCGAACTTCTTCCGGATTATTCCTTCAGACGGATTCCTATAGGCGATCCTACTATTGAACGGTTACAATTATCATTTATCACGATAATTACGATTGTCATTTATCAGAACAATCACGATTGGCATTTATCAGGATAATTATGATAGACATTTATCAGAATGATTACGACGGTCATTTATCAGGACAGTTACAACAAGCTCCATCTATAAAAAGGGACCCTCCAGATACGTTTTCTCTAAGCTTTCTTTTCCTTCCTGAAACTTTACCGAACTCCTCTCTGAGCACTCTATTTCTGTTGGCCAGAAGAGCTAACTTAACCGTCGAAGGGTCCTAGCGGAGCCACCACCACCAACTCCGAACGGAATTTTGTTTTGCAGGTCACCGGCAGCGACCTCATCTTCCTCGACTCCAGCTCGATCCGACGTCAATCAAATTCTGCACCAACAAACATAATAACAGTCATAACCGTCCGATAGTAGGGTTGTCTATAGCAAACTGATAAATGACAGTCGTAACCGTCCGAAGGAAGTAGGCGTTCGAAATCTGACTGAAGGAGAAATCCGAAAGGAGTTCGACTCCTGGAGGAATTTGACTGAAGGAGATGTCCGAAAAAAGTTCGGCTCCTGAAGGCGACTACTGAAGAAGTCCGGAAAGAGTTCGTCCTGGAGAAATCGACTAATGAGAAGTCTGGAAGAATTTCGGCTCCCGTAGGCATCTGTCTGAAGAAAGTCCGGAAGAAGTTCGGCTCCTGAAGGAATCCAACTGAAGGAGAAGTTCGAAAGGAGTTCGACTCTTAGAGGAATCCGACTACTGGAGGAATCTAGAAGGAGTTCGACTCCTGAAGAAATCAGACTGCTGAGGAATCCGGAAGGAGTTCGGCTCCTGGAGAAATCAACTGGAGGAGATCCGAAAGAGTTCGGCTCCTGAGGGAATCCGATTGCTGGAAAAATTCGGAAGGAGTTTGGCTCTTAAGAAATCAGACTATTGGAGGAGTCCGGAAGGAGTTCGGCTGGAGGGGCCCGACTGATGGAGAAGCCTGGAAGTAGTTCGACTCCTGGAGGAATCTGATTGGAGGAGAAGTCCAAAAGGAGTTCGGCTTCCGTAGACATCCATCTGAAGAAAAAGTCCAAAAGAAGTTCGGCTCCTAGAGGAATCCGACTGAAAGAAAGGTCCGAAAGAAGTTCGGCTCCGGTAGGCATCCGACTGAAGGAGAGATTCGGAAGGAGTTCGACTCCTGTAGGAACTTGACTGAAGGAGAAATCCGGAAGAAGTTCAGCTTCTGGAGGAATCCGACTGAAGGAGTCCGGAAGGAGCTCGATCGCTGGAGGAGCCCGATTGATAGAGAAGCCTGGATATTCGGCTGAAGTCTGAAAGAAGTTCGACTCCTGGAGAAATCTGATTGGAGGAGAAATCCGGAAGGAGTTCAACTTCCGTAGGCATCCGTTTGAAGAAAGTTCGAAAGAAGTTCGGTTTCTGGAGAAATCCGATGAAGGAGAAATACGGAAAGAGTTGGCTTATGTAGGCATTGACTGAAGGAAAGATCGAAAAGTCGGCTCATGTAGGACTGACTGAAGAAAAATTCGAAGAAGTTCGGCTCCTAGGCATCCGACTGAAAGAGAGATCCGAAAGGAGTTCGGCTCCTATGATTCCGCTGAGGTTTGCCGCTGAGGAGTTTGGTTGAAAAAAATTCGGCTAAGATTGGCCGCTGAGGAGTTTAGCTGGGTCCGACTGAAGGAAGAATTTTCGATCGAAGCTCTTCCGTGATTATCAGTTGCATTAGGCTAAGCATCAGACTGGACTTCGGTGGGAGCAGGAATTTATCCCCAACAATAGTCCTCCTACTTCGAGTTCAAAATTCGAAGGAAGTACAAAAAAGTGACTGCCGAAGTCCTTCTTTCGGGCTCTGCACCATTCAGGTTGAAGCTCAGGAAGATCTTATCTCTCGAGGTTGAAGTTGAAGCTCGGAGGAGATCTTATCTCCTATTCGAGGTTTAGGAGATCTTATCTTCTGTTGACGTTAAGTTGAAGCTCGGAGGAGATCTTATCTCCTGCTGAGGTTGAAGGAGATCTTATCTCCTATTGATTAGAAGCTTCGGGGAGATCTTATCTCCACGAGGTTGAAGGAGATCTTATCTTCTATTGATGTAGAAGCTCGGGGAGATCTTATCTCCAGTCGAGGTTAAAGGAGATCTTATCTCCTATTGATGTAGACGTTGAAGCTCAGAAGAGATCTTATCTCCAGTCGAGGTTGAAGGAGATCTTATCTCCTGTAGAAAGCTCGGAGAAGATCTTATTTCCAAGATTGAAGAGATCTTATCTCCTGTTGTAGACGTTGAAGCTCGAGGAGATCTTATCTCCAAGCCGAGGTTGAAGGAGATCTTATCTCCTATTGGAAGAGATCTTATCTTCATCGAGGTTGAAGAGATCTTATCTGTCATGTGCCAAGATTCCTTGTTTCAATCCACTTTTTTGCTTTCGAGCCACCCTATCACTGCTATTAGGGCTTATAAATATATCAGGTTCTAGATTGGCGGTGGGCTTCGACCCTTCTGAGGTGTTTGCCCTTTTGAAATCAACTCTCAGCCAACTATGGGTTGACCTGCATTCCAGTTTAAACGCGTCGGAGCTGGGTTTGGTTTAAGACCCATCACTGACCTTTTGCCCTTAGGACATTGTAACCCTGAACCCAAACCATGGGATACCGGTTTGACCTGCAAACTTTTAGTGAGGTCCCACCAAACACGCTCAGTATGTCCGCACCACACCTTGCCCTACTTGCAAAATATGTTTGCTTTTTTAAAGCGTTGCCTCTAATGTACACGCCATTTCTTTTCGAAGCCTATCTTGTAAATATGTTTCCTGTTCTACTCTCACCAAGCAATTTATTGTCCACCAAATGATATCTTTTAGGTTTCTTTAGCTCTTTTTTGTTTCAAATTCTGATTTGGAGTTTGTTTTAGTGTAACCCATAGCTTATTTTGGAAATCTTCTTGATTAAAATGCATGAATAGGTGGAAATTTCTAGAGACAATGGATGTCTAAAAATTCTGTTGTCTTCCAAGTTAAAAACGTTTGAACTTTCTTTCATAAGAAAGTAAAAAAAAGAAAATGTTGGTTTTTGCTTAGACTTGGTTAAGTGGGTAGTTCTAAGGGAAACAGAAGTGAATAGGCTACTTGGAAAAGGACATGCCTATTGTTAAAATTGTATTCGGGGAAAAAATCCCTGCTTCCGCGAAGTCCAGCCTTGATGCTTAAGTCTAATGCAACCTGGTAATCACGGAAGAAAACTTCGATCGAAAATTTAATTCTTAGACCGGACCTAGCCGACAATCCTCCTATCAGCCAAACCTTTAAGCGATGTAAAATTTCAGCCGGCGAATATCTGACGTGATTACTCTACTCTGCACGACTCCTCATCAGGACTGATCCTTCAAAATCGGACTCCTTCAGGAGCCAAATCTCCTCCGGATTCTCTTTCAGTTTGGATGCCTCCAAGAAGCAGAACTCTTGCCGAAATTTTCCTCTTTCAGGTCAAAGTTTCTACTAGGAGAACTCACTTTCGGTTCTTCTCGCTTCAGTTGGATGCCTACAGAAGACCGAATTCTTTTCGGCATTTTTCCTTCAGATGAGATTGCTACAGAAGCCGAACTTCTTTCGGACTTTTTTCTCAAATTGGATTTCTTCAAGAGCCGAACTTCTTTTCGGACTTCAGCCAACACTACTCTCAGGTTTCTCCCATCAGTCGGCCTCCAGCGGCCGAACCTCTTCCTGGACTTCACTCCAACAATCGGATTTCTCAGGGAGCCGAACTTCTTTCGGATTCTCAGCAGTCGGATTCCTCCAGAGCCACACACTCCTTCCGGACATACTTTCAAGTCAGATTCCTCACAGAGGCCAAACCCTCCTTTCTAGACATCTCTTCAGTCGGATTCTTCAGGAAGCCGAACTTCTTAAGGAACTTCTCCTTCAGTCGGATTTCGAATGCCTGACTTCTCCGGACGGTTTTACGAACTGTCATTTTAACAGCTGCATATAGACAATCCACTCGACCGGTTAAGATGTTCATTATCAGTCTATTACGGTGAACACCTCTGCTCGTATATAATTCCACGTGGCCAAGCGGCTCAAGGTTACCGGACGGTTACAAATAAGCTCCGTCTATAAAAAGCGATCTCCAGATACGTTTCTCCAAGCCTCTCTTCTCCTCAAAAATTCTGGCGATTCAATATCCGAGTACTCCATTTTTGTTGGTCCAGAAGAACTATTGGTATCGTCGGGAAAGGGAGGGTCCCTAACCAAGACGCCCACCACCAACCGACTTCATCGGACAGGAAACTTTATTTTGCAGGTCACCGACGGCGACCCATCATCTTTCCCAACTTCAAAGCTCGATTCGGCGTCAATCAGATTCTTGCACCAACAGGATGGCAGCTAGAGGAAGGGTCTATTTTCCTGAGATTTTCTTTGATCTTAAAGAAGTTGCTTCCAGCGCGATCTCTCTTCTTCTTCCTTTAGAGTTCTTTTTCAAAAAAAAAAGCCTCTCAGAAAAGCACTTCGACTCGACGATCAACAACCTCTGCAGCCAGATCTTGTCCAGATCAATCCGTTCCCACTCTAGCTCCGGTAACTCAAGCTCCACCTGCAGCCATAATAGATGCGGAGCAGTTCAACATGCTGGTCCAGTAGGTTCGCGATCTCACGAAGGCGGTGTAGGCCATACATCGACAGGCACTAACAATTCTGCGCCAATTCAACTAGAGCAGACTCTTTCGAAGCCCCATAATCCGATTGGGGGATGGCCGACTCGGGCTAGCCGACCGGTGACCTCCGAAAAGGGAAAACAGAGGGTGGAGAGCTATTGCTCGGACCATGATTCAATCCCGAGTGAAGCTTTGCTCCCATCCCATCAGAAAACTCTGAAGATCAACGATCGTGAAGATCTCCTAAATCAAAGGCTCCAAAAAATGAGCCGATGGATTGAAGAACTCCGCCACGTCGCCTTGGTTTCCCATGACGACGTCTGCACCGATTTCCCTTTCTCTCCCCGGCTTTTCATGACGACGTCTTCAACCTCGGCTGGAGATAAGATCTCTCTCGAGCTCCAACGTCTATGTTAACAAAAGATAAGATCTCTTTCAACCTCGATTGGAGATAAGATCTCTCCCGAGCTTCAACGTCTACGTCAATAGGAGATAAGATCTCCTTCCACCTTGGCTGGAGATAAGATCTCCTCCGAGCTTCAACGTCTACATCAATAGGAGATAAGACCTCCTTCAACCTCGACTGAAGATAAGATCTTTTAATAGGAGATAAGATCTCCTTCAACCTCGGCTGGAGATAAGATCTCTCTGAGCTCAACGTCTATGTCAACAGGAGATAAGATCTTCCTCAACTTTGGGCTGGAAATAAGATCTTCTCCGCACTTCAACATCTATGTCAATAAGAGATAAGACCTCCTTCAACTTGATTGGAGATAAGATCTCTTTCCGAGCTTCAACGTCTACGTTAACAGGAGATAGATCTCTTCAACCTCGACTGGAAGATAAGATCTTCTCCAAGCATCAACGTCTACAAGAGATAAGATTTCCTTCAACCTCGGTTGGGAAATAAGATCTTCCTCGAGCTTCTACGTTAACAGGAGATAAGATCTCCTTTAACCTCAGCTAGAGATAAGATCTCCTCCGAGCTTCAACTTTAACGTCAACCTCGGCTAGAGATAAGATCTCCCCCGAGCTTCAACCCTTTAATAGGAGATAAGATCTCCTCCGAACTTCAACTTCAACCTCGGCTAGAGATAAGATCTTTCCTGAGCTTCAACCTGAATTGGTGTAGAGCCCGAAAGAGGACTTCGGCAGTCGCCCTTTTTGTACTTCCTTCGAATTTCGAACTCGACAGTAGGAGGGGACTATTGTTGGGGATAAATTCCGCTCTCGTCGAAGTCCAATCTGATGCTTAGCCTAATGCAACTGATAATCACGGAAGAGCTTCGATCGAAAATTCTCCTTCAATGATCGGACTCCAGCTAAACTCCTCCAGCGGCCAAATCTTAGCCGAATTTTTTCAGCCGACCAAACTCCTCAGCGGCCAAACCTCAGCCGGAATCATCTAGGAGCCGAACTCCTTTCGGATCTCTCTTTCAGTCGGATGCCTACAGGAGCCGAACTTCTTTCGAATTTTTTCTTCAGTCAAGTTCCTACATGAGCCGAACTTCTTTCGGATCTTTCCTTCAGTCAGATGCCTACATAAGCCAAACTCTTTCCGTATTTCTCCTTCAGTCGGATTTCTCCAGAAACCGAACTTCTTTCGAACTTCTTCAAACGGATGCCTACGGAAGTTGAACTCCTTCCGGATTTCTCCTCCAATCAGATTTCTCCAGGAGTCGAACTTCTTTCAGACTTCAGCCGAACTACTTCCAGGTCTTCCTATCAAATCGGGCTCCTCCACGCGATCGAGCTCCCTTCCGGACTCCTTCAGTCGGATTCCTCCAGAAAGCTGAACTTCTTCCGGATTTCTCCTTCAGTCAAGTTCCTACAGGAGTCGACCCTTCCCGAATCTCTTCCTCAGTCGGATGCCTACCGGAGCCGCAACTTCTTTCGACTTTTCTTCAGTCGGATTCCTCA
>QRFJ01000244.1:477932-646758 GCA_006176705.1 Cocos nucifera
GGCAGCCGACCGGTGACCTCCGAAAAGGGGAAAACAGAGGGTGGAAGAGCTATTGCTCGGACACAGAGTTCAATCCCGAGTGAAGCTTTGCGTCCCATCCCATCAGAAAACTCTGAAGATCACAACGATCGTGAAGATCTCCTAAATCAAAAGGCTCCAAGAAAATGAGCCGATGGATTGAAGAACTCCGCCACGCGCCGTTGGTTTCCCATGACGACGTCTGCACCGATTTCCCTTTCTCTCCCCGGCTGTTCATGAACCGACGTCTTCAACTCGGCTGGAGATAAGATCTCTCTCGAGCTCCAACGTCTATGTTAACAAAAGATAAGAACTTCTTTCACACTCGATTGGAGATAAAATCTCTCCCGAGCTTCAACGTCGTACTATCTTACAGTCAATAGGAAAAGATCTCCTTCCCACCTTGGCTGAGATAAGATCTCCTCCGAGCTTCAACGTCTACATCAATTAGGAGTAGCAAGTTCACTAAACAAGGCTTGAGATCGGGGATCAACATGTTGAGATGGCTGAATTGAGTAGGAGGCTAGTTAAATTTAGATTGATGATATAGTGATGGGACCACTGATGACTGATCTATGTTCTAGGTAAATGGACCTGGCAATGGGACCCCCAAACTTCATGGTGGTCAATGTTTGCTGGTGACATATACTGGAGCAGCCTGATCAGATGTTGGGTGGCTAGATCAAGTGGTGGAATGAGTCAGTTCTCGTATTCTTGTTAGTTCCCATGCCTGCATCAAACTTACTCTTTCATTATCTATGCTGATACCTACCAAATTCAACATCAAGCTTGTCTCACTAGTCCCCATGCCAGCAAAATCCAAATCCAGCATCCATCACTCAATAGTCAATCCAGCATATGCATCCTCAAGTGAACAAAGATGAGAAGAGAAGGAAGGAGAGATGAAGAAGAGGAGAGAAGACTATGGAGAGAAGAGGGGAGAGGAGAAGAAAAGGGTAAAGCTGGATCAGATCCGGAAAGAGAACAGATAAAAGAAAATACAATCACGGTTTCAATTGTGAATGATAATTTTAGAGGTTCCAACCCATTTGATCAATGGTCTGCAACCCCCAAATTCAACCAAACACGCTAAATGGTTGGGCTTGCTGGACTTGTACCCAACCTACGGACCTAATTGGCCAATCCAGATTGTATCAAGCTCGAACTTGTTAAGATAACATAATCAATATGCAGCATACAGGTGCATTTGCACTTGGCATCTAAAAACTTTAAAACAAAATAAAATTCATAAATAAAATAAAAAATAATTTAAAAATCAATTAGTAAAATTTCAAAAATAAAAAGTGAATCATAACTTTAAAATTTATTTGAGAGCCTATTTCAGTAACAGTATGACATTATATAATAATAAACAATATTTTCTATGAAGTATGCTCAAATTTTAGGTACGTTGATGCAAAAACCAAGTCTACAAATTATCAAATGATCAATAATTAAAAAACAAGCAAGGATGCATGAGCCATAACTAACTACCTAATAAACAAGGTGTAGAATGTAAACTACCAATTTTCAAAAAGGACACCTAAAAGTCAATCTTCTTTTTGTAGAGAGGCGACTTATCAAACAAAATGCAGTTGTCATCACAATTCATATGCACTTGAGCCTCATAAGAAACTTTCTTTTGCCTGCGTAGCTCCCTTTTAACTCACAATGCAGCACAAAAAAAATGCTAACGTAGTGGCATCACCAATCTGAATTCGCACGTACAAACACATGTGAATCCTTAGACCATATTTTAAAACAGTATATTAGAGTTTTAAGTGATCAATGGGCTTGATGTGTGTTATTTACTTATAGGTGTTTGCAGTGAGATTGAGGTATCCAACAATGAAAAGTTTAGAATCTTTACCATTATGAGAAAAATTTTAAGCATAAGAGTTTGGATATCCCAATCTTCTCTCCTTTTTAAATGCTTATCCTTGACAATTCACGCAATTGAGCTAGAGAATTGTTTCATCTCAAAACTTTTTGCCATTGGTTTTTCTTCAATTTTTAAGTTGGTGGAAGTGGTAACCATAAAACCCATTCTTGGATTTGGAGTGTTCTCAAGTTTGTTTGTTTGTTGAGGGGTTCCTATTGGAGAACCTGTTAGATATATGTGCCCTAGAAGTCAGAATTGGCTGACACTTGTAATACACTTCTAGGGGCAAAATTATAATAATATCAATAAAATGGGTTATTTTCTATATATGTGTATTTAGTGTCTGTGATACATCCTTTGAGTTAATGGTAATGATAATTCATATTTTCAAGAGTTGAAAATTTAAGACATGAATAATCATTATTAACTCATAAAATTGCTCCCGACCATAGGATCATCACGAGGATTGTGATTGATCCGAAAGGTTGGTGTACAATCGCTTCTCTTTAGTAGATGAGTCTTAAGTCTATGGTGTGGAGACACCGGAGCGAGAGTACAGGTACTCGTTAGAGAACGAGGGCACTGAGCGTGACCACCTCGAGTAGTCATTAGGGAGTCTACCTTCTCGTCAATGACTGACTCGATGCTACAGTAGTGTGTCTGGTTCTTTGACCTGAGGTGCATCGGCAGTTCACCTTGAGGGTGTTATAGTTTGACTACACCATTACTCGGTCTCCTAGCCATATGGAACCCTGAGGTGTATGTTGGCTATAGAGCATGTTCATTGTAGGAACTGGATGGCATCAAGATGGAATCTATCTACCTCGGTGGTAGAGGAGCAGCCCTATGATGATCATGAGAATCAAGTCCAGAAGCCCATGGCCATGGCAGAGTGAAATAATAGAAAGAGTTTCTATTTAGATTTTCACATTGGACTCGAATCGAATGATTACATCATATGACAGAGACTAGGGTTTGACGAGTTCACCTTAACCCTAATCTGATCGGGGCTCAAGATAGAAGAACTTAATCACACAGGTAGCTGCACCAAGAGGTTCGCATTCAGCTCTGATGGGTTGCCACCATATACTGCTAGGTGTCACTGGTGGATTTTGGGAGCAATTAGAATGATTTAGATGATCGATCATTCTAGCTGTTCGAATCAGAAGAGTTCTGATCCATCGAAAGGAGTTTCGATGATGTCGATGATAGAGATCATGACATATCCCATTACCATACAGAACTGAACCTAACTGGGTCACACAAACAAGGGTTTGAATCTGGTGATCATCAATTGAACTGATCCTAGTTCAATTGATCTGAATGAGATTCAATTAGGTTCAAGGAAAATCGTGCTAGCACTCGATTGAACCTAACGTTCTTCTTTTGCTATCATAAATAAGTTGTCCTGACTGAGCCAAAGGAGTTTGTGCTCAATCAGAGGCCTTCATATGGTCTGACTGGAGGTTGTCCAAGTCAGAAAAGGTTGTCTTATTTTGTAAGACATTACCTGCCATTTTTGGTCACCTGCCATTTCTTGTTCTTTGACTTTGGTCAAAAGTCTACCTTTGACTGGTCAAACGTTGACCATTGACACTTTGACTTTTGACCACATGTCATGCACCTATTGGAGAGCTGGTGGGGGCCTGTCCCCCTACCAGAACCTGGCAAGGAGGAAGGGCGCACGCCACCCTTAGGCGTGTGCCCAAGTTGGAGGCGCCCTAGGAGTCCCTTGTTGGACAAGGACTCCATCTCCTTTTTGGATTCCAATTAGAGTTCTCCTAAGAACCAACTTTGACTGGTCTTAGGCACCCTCTAAGGAGGAATCCAGGGGACTCTATTCCCACCAATCAGATTTAGATCTGATTTCACAAAGGGTTGTGATTGGTTGGGAAGAAGAGGAGTTGGATCACAGCTTAGTCTATAAATAAGACCCTGTACGCCCAACTCAGATTAAAAGATATGATTGAGATCATATTCCCCATGCCCCAAGGCTGCCTCTCCCTCTCCTCCTCCATGCCAAACCACCTTCTCCCTCTCCTCTCCACATCCAAAAGGAGTTTTGGACCTTGGTTGGTGCGATCCAGATCAAAGAAAGGCGATCAAAAGCTAGAAGGCTGCGCTGCTGCAAAGGACGACTGCTGATCTTCAAAAGGAGTTTTGAAGATCCTCCAGATCAGATCCAGATCTAATTTTTGGAGATGTGATAGAGAAGAAGAGGATCTCCAGATCCAGCCTGAGTGGATATCGGTAGAGGCCAGGCACTTGCGTGGCTAGATCCAGAACCTTCCGCTGCATACAGGATCATCAACGGGTAATAGGATTACCCACATCAAGGTAAATTAAATTTGATTTAATTTATCTTTTAATTTTATTTTATTAAAATAATAATAATTCAAGATCTAAAACATATCAAGATCTGATTAGGATCAAGAGAAAAAATTTTTGAAATATATCTCTTGATCTGATCAGATCTGAACGAACCTGGATCCGAAAAATCAGGATTTCCCTTCAACTGGTATCAGAGCCAAGGTTCTAAAAGTGTTTAGATCTGATTTTAAATTTATTTTAATTAAGAAAATAATTGATTTTAGATGTCACATGAGATGTGATCAGATCTGAAATCAGAAAAAATTAAAATTAAATGATTTGGATCTAAGATTAGAAAATATGCATGACTAGTTCTAAAATAGAATAGTTCTATAGAATAGTCTTGCATGTTTTTGATTTAATTTGATTAAATCATATTTTAGATCTATTTATTTACTATTTTTTGATATTATAATTGTTATAATAACATCTAAAAAATAGTAAATAAAAATTATTTAATTTTTAAATATCATATGAGATATGATTGATGCATGTCTAGACTAGTTGTAGAATAGTTCTACATAATTGTCTAGATTAGAATTTATTTTGATTAGATCAATTTAAATCTAATTTTTTAGATTATTATGAGATAATTTAGATCTAAAAATATGCATGATTATGATACATGAGATGTATGCAAAATATGCCATGATTAGATCTAATTTGTATATGAGATATATGATATAGATCTAAATACTATTTTGTAGTATTGACATGTTCCTGATTAAGGCGTTCCTCTTGGCCGTCCGGTCATAAGAACGAAGAAGGGTTTAAAGGCCCTCTCTTCCCATTCGATGGGGTGTTCTTATGATGTGTAGGGGTGCTGCGTGTTCGTCCTTAATCAGAAACCCAAAACTTACTTTCTGCAAAACCCTAGATCCTGAAACCCTAGGATTTATTGTGCATATTTTGTTTATGAACCCTACTTAATTAAAGAATTAAGATTATGGAATATTAATTAGGTCTAAAATTGAGAATTTTCAGATCTAAGACATATTCATAATACTGGGTTCGGGCTTGGGTAGCTCAATTAGGTCTAAGCGGTTGATCAAACCGAATCAAGAGTTGGTTAGATGGGATCAACAATGCTTAAATTGACCAGCCTAATAGGATTAAGTCTGGGTCAAGATCGAGTCACGATCAAGCAAGACCTAATTAGGCTCAGAGGTTAGAGTCTGGATTGTAGGCTAACCCAATTGGTTCTGGCTCAACAATTTGGTGTCTAAGGTAAGTTTGGCACATACGACCGACTGGTTTTTAATTGGAAGCTACTCGACCTGAATGCATTCTTGTATGAGTTAATGGCATATTCCTTCCACCGGTCTCACTTACCTGGCCATATCTGTTGACACAGTTCTGATCTGAGGTGGTCAATAATCCGAGCTAACCCATGCCACTAGGTTAGTCATAATTGTTATGACTATGACAAGTCTAGTTTAATGAGACCTGAATCAATTCTCCCTAAGAAAAGATTAAGTCTGAGGTCTTCCACCATTGTAGATGTGCGGGCCCTTTCCGGGGTTGATTGTTCTCGGCTGGATACAGTGGCTCAGTTGCACCGAAAAGATGCAACCATGTCTATTAGGCATTGGATGCTATGGGCTGGAGGATGAGTTGGGCTCAATATTTCCGGATACGGTGAGAGACTCAATTAGGAACCCAGTCTATGCAAATGGTGGGTCTGACTTAACTAAGGAGTGGATCAATATTCCGGATACGGTGAGATTCATGAATTAGAGACCAAGTTTGGGTGCACCATGATTAGAGAATCATTGAACAAGAGTTGTTCACTCATTGGCTAACCCATCACCAATAACTGTTAGGTGAGGTGATGAGTCAGTTGGTGAGACCGCACCACCCACTAGAAATCATTAATCATGGAGATTTTTGCATCTCTACAGAGGGAGTGTAGGGATCCGAGAAAATAGTGGGAGCTAATTTGTTTAAAAATAAAATTTCTAAATAAATTGGTCAAGTCATAATTACAATATCTAACTAGAATCTTTGACTCTCTACAGAAAAATGTCTGCGTCCAACCCATTGGCACGTATCCTGGACACACATAGACTGACCGGACCCAATTATAAAGATTGGCTCAGGAACTACAAAATTGTTTTGGGTTCCGAGAAGTTAACCCATGTTTTGGACCAGGACCCTCCCACCTTACCAGCCCGTCCATCTGTTGAACAGAGAGCGTCTCTGGAAAAATGGATTGACGAAGATAATAAGGCCAGATATTACATGTTGGGCTCGATGTCTGATGAGCTCCAGCGCCAACATGAAGGATATCGGGACTGCTCGCCAAATGTTGGCTCACCTGCAGGAGATGTTTGGTGAACAGAGTCGCGCAGCCAAATATCAAGTCACAAAATGACTTTTTAAGGCTAAGATGCGTGATGGGCAGTCAGTCCAAGATCACTGTCTGACAATGATCAAGGACATGGAAGAGCTTGAGAAGCTTGGTGTGAAGTTGGACTTGGACCTGCAGAACGATATTATTCTGCAATCCTTGACTGATGCATATGGGCAATTCATCATGAATTACCACATGCATAAACTTCAAAATTCCTTGGCCGAATTAATGAATATGCTGGTTACCGCTGAGCTTTCTATGAAAGGTTCTAAAGGCTCAGTTCTTGCTATGGAACGGACTTCTTCCAAAAGAAAGTCTTATGGAAAGAAAAAGAAGTCTGTGAAAAAGCAAAAGGTGGAAGGATCAAAGAAGAAGAAGGCAGAATCGAAGAAAAAGGCCGATGGCAAAGGAAAGTGTTTCCATTGCAACAGCGACGGCCATTGGAAGCGGAACTGCCCTACTTACCTGGCCACCCTGAAGAACAAGAAGGAAGGTCCTTCTGGAGGTATGCTCGTTATTGAGTCTAACCTTACGGTTTCTTCTGCATCCAGTTGGGTGCTTGACTCTGGTTCTAGTGCTCATCTGTGCACTTCTATGCAGGGTCTTGAGGATAGCAGGAGGCTGAGGGATGGAGACATGATCCTACGCATCGGTAATGGAGCAAGAGTTGCTGCAGTAGCCGTGGGAACATACCCTCTTCGATTACCATCTGGTTTAGACTTAGTTTTGAAAGACTGTTATTTTGTGCCTGCAGCTAGCAGGAATTTGATTTCTGTTTCATGCTTAGCACAAGAAGGTTATGTGATTCACCTTCTTTAAGGACCATTGTAACATTCTTTATGAAAGAAATAAAATTGCAAATGGTTTCCTTATTAATGGTCTTTATCAGCTACATATTGATGTACCTGTTCTAACTATCGAGCAAAACGTGAATGCCAAACGACCTAGGGATAGTCCAAACGACAGATATCTATGGCACCTTGAGATTAGGTCATATAGCAGAAGATAGGATCAACAAATTGGAGAAAAATGGGCTATTGAGTCCATTGACTTCTCGAGTCATATCCAACTTGTGAATCTTGTCTTCAAGGCAAAATGACTAAACTCCCTTTTGTTGGACATGGGGAGAGGGCCACAGATCTCCTTGCCCTAGTACATACTGATGTGTGCGGCCCATTTGATGTGCCGGCTAGAGGCAATTTTGTCTACTTCATTACCTTTATCGATGATCTGTCTAGGTATGGGTATGTGTATCTTATGAGACACAAGTCTGAAGCTTTTGAAAAGTTCAAAGAATTCAGACATGAAGTAGAAAAACAAACAGGAAAAACCCATTAAGGTTCTTCGATCAGATCGAGGAGGTGAATACCTTAGCCGAGAATTCCTAGACTATCTCAAGGAAATAATGGCATAGTCTCTCAATGGACTCCACCAGGAACACCTCAACTCAACGAGATTTCAGAATGGAGAAATCGGACCCTATTGGATATGGTTCGATCCATGATGAGCTTCACAGACCTCCCTGATTTTCTTTGGGGACACTCATTGTTAACTTCAATTTATCTACTGAATAGGGTTCCCTCTAAAACCGTTCCTACCACACCGTATGAGATATGGCACGGTAAGAAACCAAGTCTGAGTCATCTCAGAATTTGGGGTTGTCCGGCTCATGTCAAAAGACAACAAGCGGACAAGTTAGAGTTTAGGTCCTTTAGAGCTCGATTCATAGGATATCCTAAAGAGTCATTAGGATACTATTTCTACATTCCAGAAGACCACAATGTGATTGTGAGTCGACATGCCATCTTTCTTGAAAAATAGTTTATTCAAGATAGCGGCATTGGAAAAGCAGATCAAGCTTGATGAGAAAGTCTCACAAGTGGAACGAGCTAAGGACCAATTGGAACCAAATCAGGTTGAGCCAATAAGAACACTACCTCCTCCACCTCGTAGATCGGAAAGAGTTTTCCGTCCCCCTGAAGAGATACTTAGGTATTATTTCAGAGGAAGTAGAGGAAAATGTTCCTCGTAGGTAATGGTGCTCATGGTGATGATCCCAAAACCTACAACGAGGCGATATCAGATATCGACTCCGAGAAATGGCTAGAGGCAATGCAGTCAGAAATTGACTCGATGCACTCAAACCAAGTCTGGACCTTGGTAGATCCACCAGAAGGTATAGTACCTATTGGGTGTAAATGGATCTTCAAGAGAAAGATTGGTGCAGATGGGAATGTGGAGACATTCAAGGCTAGACTAGTGGCAAAAGGTTATAGTCAACGCGAAGGCATTGACTATCAGGATACCTTTTCCCCAGTGGCTATGCTAAAATCCATCCGCACATTGCTTGCCGTTGCAGCCTATTTCGATTATGAAATATGGCAAATGGACGTGAAAACGGCATTCTTGAATGGATATCTTGAGGAAGATATCTATATGGAACAGCCGCTAGGTTTCACATCCAGTGATACTGATCACAAGGTTTGCAAGCTGCAAAGGTCCATATATGGACTTAAGCAAGCATCTCGGAGCTGGAACACTCGTTTCAATGATGTGATCAAAAAGTTTGGTTTCATCAAAAATGAAGAGGAACCGTGTGTTTTCAAAAAGGGTCAGTGGGAGCGCTGTTGTCTTCCTCGTATTGTACGTGGATGACATCCTCCTTATTGGGAATGATATTCCCATGTTGACAACAGTCAAAATATGGTTGTCCAAGGAATTCTCCATGAAAGACCTAGGTGAAGCATCCTTTATTCTAGGAATTAAGGTCTATAGGGATAGACCGAATAGGATGCTAGGACTTTCACAGAAGATGTACATAGAGAAAGTACTAAAGAGGTTTAGTATGGAAAACTCTAAGAGGGGATTAATACCCTTCAGACATGGTATTCATCTTTCCAAGAAGATGTGCCCTAGCACACCTGAGGAAATAGAACGCATGAGCAAGATCCCTTATGCTTCTGCAATAGGGAGCCTCATGTATGCCATGCTATGTACACGACCTGATATAGCCCATGCTGTGAGTGTCACAAGCAGATATCAGTCAAATCCAGGTGAAGAACACTGGACTTCTGTGAAATGTATCCTTAAGTACTTGAGAAGAACTAAGGATATGATGTTGGTCTTTGGTAACGGAGAACTCCAAGTCCAGGGATACACAGACTCGGATTTCATGTCCGATATAGATGATCGAAAGTCGACATCTGGGAGTCTGTTTGTGTGCAATGGTGGTGCTGTCAGCTGGAAGAGTTCCAAGCAAACGGTGATAGCAGATTCCACCATGGAAGCAGAATATATCGCTGCATCAGAGGCTGCGAAGGAAGCATTCTGGTACAAGAAGTTTGCTGCAGAAATCGGAGTAATGCCATCAGATGCCATTCCTCTATACTGCGACAACAATGGCGCCATAGCCCTTGCTAAGGAGCCAAGGTCTCACCAGAAATCCAAGCACATTGAGCGGCGATACCACCTCATCCGCGATTACCTCGAGAAGGGTTACGTCGAGGTCAAGAGAGTCAACTCCACAGATAATGTGGCAGACCCACTTACAAAGCCGTTGGGCCAGCAGAAGATCGAAGCCCACCTTGAGAAGATGGGACTTAGACTTGTAGCCAATTGGCTTTAGGACAAGTGGGAGATTGTTAGATATATGTGCCCTAGAAGCCAGAATTGGCTGACACTTGTAATACACTTCTAGGGGCAAAATTATAATTTTGACTAAAATCAATAAAATGGGTTATTTTCTATCACATATGTGTATTTAGTGTCTGTGATACATCCTTTGAGTTAATGGTAATGATAATTCATATTTTCAAGAGTTGAAAATTTAAGACATGAATAATCATTATTAACTCATAAAATGCTCCCGACCATAGGATCATCACGAGGATGGTGATTGATCCGGAAGGTTGGTGTACAATCGCTTCTCTTTAGTAGATGAGTCTTGAGTCTACGGTGTGGAGACACCGGAGCGAGAGTACAGGTACTCGTTAGAGAACGAGGGCACTGAGCGTGACCACCTCGAGTAGTCATTAGGGAGTCTACCTTCTCGTCAATGACTGACTCGATGCTGCAGTAGTGTGTCTGGTTCTTTGACCTGAGGTGCATCGGCAGTTCACCTTGAGGGTGTTATAGTTTGACTACACCATTACTCGGTCTCCTAGCCATATGGAACCCTGAGGTGTATGTTGGCTATAGCATGTTCATTGTAGGAACTGGATTGCATCAAGATGGAATCTATCTACCTCGGTGGTAGAGGAGCAGCCCTATGATGATCATGAGAATCAAGTCCAGAAGCCCATGGCCATGGCAGAGTGAAATAATAGAAAGAGTTTCTATTTAGATTTTCACATTGGACTTCGAATCGAATGATTACATCATATGACAGAGACTAGGGTTTGACGAGTTCACCTTAACCCTAATCTGATCGGGGCTCAAGATAGAAGAACTTAATCACACAGGTAGCTGCACCAAGAGGTTTCGCATTCAGCTCTGATGGGTTGCCACCATATACTGCTAGGTGTCACTGGTGGATTTTGGGAGCAATTAGAATGATTTAGATGATCGATCATTCTAGCTGTTCGAATCAGAAGAGTTCTGATCCATCGAAAGGAGTTTCGATGATGTCGATGATAGAGATCATGACATATCCCATTACCATACAGAACTGAACCTAACTGGGTCACACAAACAAGGGTTTGAATCTGGTGATCATCAATTGAACTGATCTAGTTCAATTGATCTGAATGAGATTCAATTAGGTTCAAGGAAATCGTGCTAGCACTCGATTGAACCTAACGTTCTTCTTTTACTATCATAAATAAGTTGTCCTGACTGAGCCAAAGGAGTTTGTGCTCAATCAGAGGCCTTCATATGGTCTGACTGGAGGTTGTCCAAGTCAGAAAAGGTTGTCTTATTTTGTAAGACATTACCTGCCATTTTTGGTCACCTGCCATTTCTTGTTCTTTGACTTTGGTCAAAAGTCTACCTTTGACTGGTCAAACGTTGACCATTGACACTTTGACTTTTGACCACATGTCATGCACCTATTGGAGAGCTGGTGGGGGCCTGTCCCCCTGCCAGAACCTGGCAAGGAGAAGGGCGCACGCCACCCTAGGCGTGTGCCCAAGTTGGAGGCGCCTAGGAGTCCTTGTTGGACAAGGACTCCATCTCCTTTTTGGATTCCAATTAGAGTTCTTCTAAGAACCAACTTTGACTGGTCTTAGGCACCCTCTAAGGAGGAATCCAGGGGACTCTATTCCCACCAATCAGATTTAGATCTGATTTCACAAAGGGTTGTGATTGGTTGGGAAGAAGAGGAGTTGGATCACAGCTAGTCTATAAATAAGACCCTGTACCCAACTCAGATTAAAAAGATATGATGAGATCATAGTTTCCCCACGCCCCAAGGCTGCCTCTCCCCTCCCTCTCCATGCCAAACCACCTTCTCCCCTTGCTCTCCACGTCCAAAAGGAGTTTTGGACCTTGGTTGGTGCGATTCAGATCAAAGAAAGGCGATCAAAAGCTAAGAAGGCTGCACTGCTGCAAAGGACGACTGCTGATCTTCAAAAGAGTTTTGAAGATCCTCCAGATCAGATCCAGATCTGATTTTTGGAGGCGTGATAGAGAAGAAGAGGATCTCCAGATCCAACCCGAGTGGATACCGGTAGAGGCCAGGCGCTTGCGTGGCTAAGATCCAGAACCTTCCGCTGCAAACAGGATCATCAACAGGATAATAGGATTACCCAGATCAGGTAAATTAAATTTGATTTAATTTATCTTTTAATTTTATTTTATTAAAATAATAAGAATCAGATATGAAACATATCAAGATCTGATTGGGATCAAGAGAAAAATTTTTGAAATATATCTCTTAATCTGATCAGATCTGAACAAACCTGGACTGGAAAATCAGGATTTTCCTTCAGAACCCTCTAAATATGAGTTGTCTACAAAAAGTGTAATCTGCAAAAGAAACATCAATAAGCTATTTTGAATGTTTTGATATTTGGATGATGACATAAGACCCGCTCATCTCCTTTCCCTCTCTTTCTCTATCTCAAAAAAAAAAAAAAAAAAAAAAAAAAAACTCATCTCCTCATCCACTGAGATAATTCAAAAGTTAAAATTATGTTTGATCCTAATATAATGTTAACAGAGTATCAAGCCTGCAATATGCTTTCTATAATGATTTGGTGGATTGATAGGAAGGTACGATGGCACTAATTTTTTGGCAATACAAGATCAATTTTACAAAAAGGGATCAAATGAAGCTTTGCATCAGGTATGGAAGAAAAGGAGCAAAAGGATCATTAAGAACATAATCCAGCTAGCTAAAAAATACTTCAGAGAATATAAAAACATGATCTCAAAGTCTCCTTGATTCCCAAATGAGAAGATTTCCATTATAAAATAAATGCAGCAGCATCTGAAATCCATCCTAACTGCAGGTGTTAAATGTTAATAACTAAAAGAAACCTGCATTTTGATAGTAGTTTTATAGAAAGCTCAGGCTTTAGGAAGGACCTAGAGATATGAGCAACGACAAAGGCACATCTTCCTTATATTTTTCTTTGTATTCTGCATCCTTTGTAAATCTAAGACTATTCAAAGCAGAAGATAAAGCACTCACAAAAGGAAAAAAAAAATTCTTTACTCAAGCATCCAAGCCTTCCCAGACTGAGATTGATATAGATGGCCAGCTAAGGACCAAAACTTTTGAGCAACTGAGAATGAAGGACCTATTTTTGCTGAAGGGAGGGTGACATTCTGTTGCTCATGTAGTTAAAAATATCTATGAGTTGGAATAAAGTTTTATGGTACTAAGGGTCAAAATTCAAACATCAGCCAACTTTATCACCTCCACTAGTAATTTTTTTAAATACCATACTATTTATATTCAGCTGCTACCGACCATGATATCTGTATTAGTCTACTGAGAATGCAATGGGGGAAAGCTGACCTCCAGTACTAGTTGAGATGCTGTCTTCCACCTTCCAGATTTGACCAAGGGGAACACCCTGTTTAATCTGGATTAAATATCAGACATTATGCTGTTGGTTCAGAAACCATAAAATGAGATGACAGGGGAAGAAATTCCTATTTCAATATGCATGCAGCAACTGAAAAGGAAAATTAAATTAAAAATAGTACCTTAGCCATGACTAATGCAATCTGATTCTGCAAACTCTTTGCTCTCATTTGTTCTGATCCACGCAAGATGCAGAATCCCAAATTTAGAATTTTATCAATTTCATCTCCAGAGTCAAGAGACTCACAAGTTCTTATAAGCTTGGTCACATGTGCCATTAGGTCAGTTCTATTGTCACAACGTCTACAATAATATTCCACATCCAAACCAATGTCACCTTGAACAGTTCCACCCATGTAAGAATGAAGAGCACATTGAACATGTGCAACATGCCCACAGATATAATTCTCATCCACAGTTGCCTCACATCTGATAAAACTATAACCTCCGTATGTCCAATCAACAGTTTTGCTGCACAAAATACAACAACAGTCACGACAGAAACCATCTTCACTGCAGCAGATATCACATTCCTTGTCTGCCAATCCATAGCCTATCGTTTTTGCTTGGAGGCTGCACATCTTATTTCCAGCTTTACAAGCCCCTTTCCCAATTGCTGATTTGTATCCAGAACATTCACTAGCATCTAAACTATTGGGAGATGAATACATAATTATGCTTTTCTTGATATCTGCAAAATGTGAACATAGATATGAAAACATATCAGCATAAGTGGAATTAATACAAGTATATAGAATTCTAACATCCAAAGCAATTGCATCTAAAATGATGCGAGTCTGACATAAAAAAATTGAATAACAGCATGAGGTTACAAATCAAGAAAGACAAAATCATATGACTTGTGATCAACAAGAGAGGTTGCAATTCTTGCTTCAACTCTTACAAGTTAGAAATATAATAAGTACTTTTTATTTTTGAGGAGAAAAAAATAACTAAAGTAGTAGCTACCCTGATATATGCTTGGAATCTTAGTGGCAACATGCATCAGCTTCCCCAAAATGAATAGCAAGAAAAAGAATAACTTAACCAAACTAACAAATTCTTTCTTATGGTACATCAGGTGAATGTAAATTGCTTCAACAATTCTACAATCTATTAATGAACAGTTAATCAACTTGAGGTGGAAAGTTGACACTTAAAACAAGATCCAACTGCAGTATCAATCTTGACTAAATTTTTGCAGTCTGTAATTTATGTTCAGGATTTCTGACTTCACATGAATGGAGGCAAACATAATGTTAGGCCTAATATACAATGCTGACCCTTTCCTTATCAGCTTACACTTTTGGGTCACTTGATTAGTTAACTTAGTATCAGAGCTTAGGTTTGCTAGAGATCAGGTTTGCTAGTTAAAACAAATTTCAAATTTCAATGATTATGAAAGCTAGTAAAGAGGGTAATTATGGTATTCAAATAAAGCAATGATAAGGAAACCAGTTAATTTCACAAACACAGTTGATGTGGCACTATCATTTTACATCATTGTGACATGAGGGGAGCCACAGAAATATATTTACTTTAAACAAATAAAAAATGCAGGGGATGAAAATACTATCTAATACATGGTGCGTTAATCTGCATGTTGTAAATCAGTTGGCCACAAATATCCTATAGGACCAGTAAATATGGCAGCATGACAAATGCAAACATGGGCAAGGAAGCAGGAGTAAAAATCAAGGTAACCTAAGGAATGCGTAGAAAGACCAATTGAGTTCTAAAAGGGGGAAAATCTCAATGAAAAGCATGAACTGACCTCTTTAAAAACCATATAGAGGATAGCAAAATAATCTCAAATAACTTGGTATCTGATGAAGAGATACAGAAATAAGACTCAGCCCTGCCGACATACAAACTCATATCTATATACTTGCCACGAATACAAACCACGATCCTCTATCTATGTACTCACCAATAAAACAACCCCCTATCCTCTATCTTTGTCTTGCTCAATATAAAAGGACTGTCCCATTATCACCTGTTTGTTATTCAGATACAGATTATTTTGGGTGGGGGACTTTAATGAGTTAGTAAATGCATTTGGAAGAGCATATTGACTACAAAATTGTATGACCAATGCAAAATGGAAATCCAATTAATTAAGCATCCATGTGAGGAGTGAATCAAATTGAATGCAAATTTTGCAAAGAGAATAATCAACCTAAAACCAAGTCAAGTTCAGCAAAAATAATGAAAAAGGATAGATCTACTAGTGTAAAAGAAAACCATAGAACAACAATTGTACTAAACCAAGCTGAACCTTTTACTGGTGCGCAATAGGCAGAAGGAACCCTCCAGATAAAAGAGGCAAAGAAAGCATCAACACTCATATCAGGAAATTCCTTCCGAATATATTCTTCAACTGATAGTCTGCTTGGAAGTCCCAACTTTTTGCCAGGAGATCTGGGAAAATGAGCGGGAGGATAAAGGTATCTATCAACCCAGTAGCCAGCAGCAGTTTTCCTCACCCCTACCTTCCACCGCCATATATCTCCAGGACAGGGCCAATCCTCTGGAGCATAGGGCAAGCCTTCACCAGATGAACCAGCTGCAACTGGCCTGGCAACTAGGCGCTTTTTATTTGAAGATGGTGTTTGAAAATTACTTCCTTCTGTTGAATCAACCTCCATTGATTTGTTTCCTCTGGTCATCAAATGGCACTAGTGACTCCTCAAGCATTTAGATAATTTAAACATCACATTCTAATATGATGACATTTACATAAGGTAGTCATTTACATACTTTTAATTTGTCAAAGATGTTCCAGGAGAAAACAAAAGCCAGCAAGTAAGTAATTCGTTTGAAAGAAAAGGGAATTGAGGAATACCGGTAAATTAGCATCTCTAAAATCTTCGGGATAAAGAGAGTGCTATAATTATTAAAAACAGCAGAGTTGAAGGAGAACAAACATAATTTATTATTCATAAACAACAAAATTTGGACTTTGTGTAGCCTTTCGCATTGTACTAAATTGTAGCTTCTGTATAAACGATACAGCACCATAATCCTCTATTGGATTAGATTAGATGCTTAATATGCAAAATAGATTAACAAACTTAGATAACAAAGAAGAGGCCACGCATACTTAGGTGGTGTAAAATGAAAATTTAGCTTGCTAAGAAGACATTCTTTTAAAGGGGCTGAAGACATTTAAACAAGAGGAGCAGATTAATGGGAAAAATCAACAAATAGAGGTATTTTCTTACTCAAGCAAACAAACCACTGATCGTGAAAAACAATTGAAGAAAGAGTTGCAGAATCTGGGGATGGGTTAAGGCGTAAGTTCTGTCGGAGTCGAGATCCAAGTGGAGGGGGAAGGTGCAAGAGGAGATGAAGAATTTATCACAAAGAACAGAAAGATCGAAGAAAAGAGAGGACAAAGGATTACCGAGATCGGCGCTTTATGGATTCCGGAGACAATGATCGCACAAGAATCGGCGCCGGCAAGGCTGAAGACGTCGAGCACCTCGATGTCGAGCCACAGCGGGGAAGCCTGGAAGCGATCTCAAGTACCGATTACAACGTACCGAACCATTGGACTCGGAGTACAGGGCTGGTTCTGGAGGGTGGGAGTGAAGGGGAGGTGGGTACGATGTGCTGGGGGCGTATCCTTGGCGCGAAAGAAGGATTCACTTCCTTGGCGCGAATCCACCATCGGATCGCGCAATACTCGCTTTGAGAGCTGTGCGTGGATGAATGAAGGGGTTCTAAGTACCTGGAGATTTGTGCAAAGCACGATATAACAGACTATCTCACAAAAAAAAAAAAAAAAATCAACCATTTTTTTCATGCAAAAAATGTAACTCAAATATGGCTGCAAGAGATTTGGGCCCGAAAGGGCATTCATATGTGCATAGAGTAATTCTCTATGTACCACATATGGTATGATAAAATTAATATAGGGCCATCATTTTATTAGACTATATAGTATAAATAATAATGAAATAGTATTTAATATCGTTCAACTTTTTTTCATCAAATTTTTTAAAACAAAAATACTCTTTACCTCCATATAATAATAAAAAAATAATATTATGACTTTCTACTAGAGCTGTCAATGGGTCGAGTCCAGACCCAAAACCCATGGATATTTATTCGACGGATCCGAATCTAGTACTAGTATTGGACCTATTTACTTGGATCCGGATCCAAACCCAATAAACTATAATATAAATAGATAGGATCTGGATATTTAGTATCCAGACTTGATAGACCCAAAACCCAAATCATATATATAATATAATATAATAATATTATATATATAAATATTAAAAATATTTTAATCCATTAGATCAGAGATTCAATGGCCTAAAATCTCTCAAGAAAAAAATATCCTAATAAAATTCCTCTCCCTCTCTCCCTCTCTGTCTCTCAACTCGACCGATGGTGCCTCCCTAACTCCCTCCCCTCCTCCCTGCCTCTTTCTCTCTGCCACGAGATCCATTGCCAGTAGGCTGCGGTCGGTCTCCTCTCTCCCTCTTTTTCTCTCAACTCGATCGACTATCGCGGCTGGTCCTCTTTCTCCCTCTCTATATCTTGACTCGATCGATGGCCGCACCCCCTCCCCTCTCTCCCTCTCTGTCTCTCGACTTGATTGATGGCTGTGCCCTCTCGACTAGATCGACGGCCGCACCCCCTTCTCTCTCTCCCTCTCTGTCTCTCGACTCGACTAATGGCTATGCCCCCTCGACTCGATCAACGACCGCACCCCCTTCCATCTCTGTCTCTCGACTCGACCAACGATTGTGCCCCCTCCCCTCTCTCCCAGACTCCCTCCTCTCCTCCCCACCTCTCCCTCTCTATCATGAGATCCATTGTCGGTGGGCCACGATGGCGCAGTCGGACCCTAACTCGCCCGCGCCCCCTCCCCTCTCTCCCTCTTTCAGTCTTTTGACTGAGAGCGGCATCTCGCTCGCACCCCCTCCCTCTACGGGTTCATCAAGATTCGTTACTTTCTTTTTTTTTCAGTTAGCATCGGGGCCTGCAACTGGGTCCGGATATCCGAGATCCATTAGGATTCGGATTTGGACTTCAAGGCCAGATCCGTCGGATATTCAGGTACGAATTCGATACCAATAATTAAAATCAGATCCAGAACTGAATATTAAGATTTCGATCCGAATCCAATCCATTAATAGGTCTACTTCTTACTGCCATATAAGATAACAGGAAGTCATAATAAGACAACAGAAAGTCATAATAATCAACAGAAAGTATTATATATTATTTAGGAATAATAAGATAATATAAAGTCATAATAACTAACATAAAGTAATATAAAGATATAAGAAGTTATATATATTATTTAGAATATCATATATATTAACAGAAAGTCATAGAAAGTTATAATAAGACAACGGAAAGTCATGATCAATAGAAAATCATATAAAGATACAAGAAGTCATATATATTATTTAGGATATCATATATATTTACAGAAAGTCATGTAAGACATTAAGAAGCTATATATAATATTTAGAATATCATATATATTCATAGAAAGTCATATATAATATTTAGAATATCATATATATTCCCAGGATATCATATATATTTATAGAAAGTCATATAAGACATCAAGAAGCTATATATATTATTTAGGATGTCATATATATTGTTTAGAATATCATATATATTGTTCAAAAAGTCATATATATTATTCAAGATATCATATATATTAATAGAAAGTCATATAAAGTATCAGAAAACTATATATATTATTCAAAATATCATATATATTCACAAAAGTCATATATATTATTTATAATATCATATATATTTATAAAAAATCATATAAGATCTTATAAAGATATAATATACTCACAGAAAGTCATAATAACCACAGGATATCATATAAAGAGATAGAAAGTCATAAATATTATTCAGAATATCTATAAATATAGTTCATGATGTCGTATATACTCACAGAAAGTCATATAAAATATCATAAAGGGAAAAGATATTTTCATTATAAAAAATCTGGTGAGAAAAAAAGCTGAGTAGTATTAAATGCTGTTCCATTATTTATTTCATTATGTGGTCCAATGTGATTAAATGGTGCACTCTACATCAATATTATTACACCGCACATGGTGCACAAGACTTTCTCTATGTGCACATTGCGGCAACCATGATTAAATAGTCCACTAAGATTGAACTCGAGAGGGTCAGTCATTGATAGAGCCCTCGTTTAACATTTATTTCTATAATATTTTGCCATATATCATAATAGTCTTTAATTTGTACTGAAATGGAAAAAAAATTGAGACATCCATGCATAAAAAAATAGGAAACATAGGCTGCATTAACTCCTCTTCAAAGTTGTATCAATCCATTCTTTCAGATTATGAAATCATTTAACCGCAGGTTGTATTAACTCCGAGGAACCGCTAGAACCGTTTAATGCCATAAGGAAGGGGGAGATTAGAGAGAGATGGTTGCACATGGGCTCAAGGGGTGTGATGGCGATGAGGTTGCAGATGTCCAATGGGAGTACATTGAAGAGGGCCTAGTTGCTAACTTGGATAGCAACAACATGGTCACTAGAGCAATGACATCATCCTAGTGGTCACAGGGGTCGGAGGAGTCTGACTAGCCAATCTTGTCGGTTGGATCAAGGCCTGCATTACCGCCGCATTACTGGCGGCGAGCTAGGCTACCACCAAGGGAGCATTAGAGCAGAGGATTGCAATAGCGATGAGAACGAGGAGGTGGTTGTGGTGGCCTAGCTCGATTGGATGGGCATAGGAAAGAGTTCCCCTGCCTCATGGCCCTAGAAGAAGGAGAAAGGAAGGCCGCCATTTGCCCGAGAACTGCCTCTAGGAGAAGAGAATGAAGATTAGGGCTATGGTTTAGAGAACAATAAAGGGATTTAAAGAGAAGGGAAGTAGAGTGGATCCGAAGACAATTGAGAAATAGCAATAGATCACTCTATTTCTTTGATCTTCTTCTTTATAATTCTTTAATTCTTATGCTATATGATTATTTTTAATTGTCTTGTAGTTTACTTTCGATTCAAATTCAGAGATTTCATGGTCGCCGACTCTTGTGGGGAGCCAAAGATCAGAAAATGGCATAGTTGGGGAGGGGGAAGAGAGAGTGCCGATGATGGAGGGGAAGGGTGAGTAGATTGGATTAAAAATGTTTGGATAACGAAATGTTTGCAAGTGGGTTGGGTTTGGTCCTGCTTTGCCTCATGCCGGACCCAACTGAAGTTCGGGTCTAAAATTTTCACTCTATTTGACACATCCAAATTGCACCACTTTGCACATACAAATAAATTAGACATGTCTAGTTTATCAGGTTTGGTTAGGCTCTTTACTTTTATTACTTATGCTAAGTCCAGATTTTGGTGTCATTTAACATTATTTTGCTTATAGATTTTCAGCATGGACAAAGCCATTTTTGGATTTGCACATGTAATCCTATAAATTTATATTTTATAAAAATACTTAAAAATAACATACTTGATCTTGAGTGCTAACCAATATGACCTATTTTCAAGCGGCATAAGAGGGTTCCCTACCGTTTCTTATAAATAACACTTAGAAGATATTATTCAAATTTTCTAAACTATATAAGTTTCAAGATCAATGTAGTGTAAATCGATGAGACACTAAATATACATCTGCATGAATCTTTATATATTCTTTTAATTTAAATTTTTACATCCTCATCTAACTAAGGATCAAAATCCATTTAAGTCTAATCAGAATTATCAATAATTCAATCATAAATATCATAACTAGCCCATAGTCAACTCAAATAGATCTATATCATAGTGTCTCCTAATCTATTTGGACCATAAGCATGTCTGCTCTACACCATTTGTAATGAAGTAGGATCTTATTTGAAAAGATTAGCTAAAATGTGTTATTTGGATTTTTTGATCCTTTATAGATACTTAGGATTTATCTATAAAAAAAAAGGCCTTTGTGTTGGTAGAACCTTCATTCGCCATGTATATACATGGTATACTTGCCACATGTACACGAAAATGGCAAATAGTAAGTATATCCTTTGGAAGGACAAATAGTATTTAATAAATATTAAATAGTATTTAGGAATGCATTTATACCATGTCTATATATGATATATCTTTGCTTAGGAAATAGATTTAGAAATACATGGTCACATACTATGATTTCTACCACCATCTTTTTTTTTTTCTTTTTATTTATTTATTTATTTATTGCCACTTTTGCTTTAAAGTTAGACACCATGAGAAATGCTTTCTATACCGCATGCGGTGTAGAAAAAATGATATGGAGCGCACCGAATGATCCCATTAGAACACATAGTCATACTTCCCAATGTGCATTTAATATCCCATAACACTGAAAATTTTGAATGATAAAAATGCCTCTTTTCAAAAATTATAACATTCATTCACAAAAATTATAATACTTCTTCACAAAAATTATAACACCTTGCAAAAAATATAGGATTTTATTCAGGATGTCATAATTTTTATGAATGGATATCATAATTTTTATATAGGGATGTCATAATGCTGTTTCCATATATATTCATTATTTTTTCTATTTCTTCATGCCGTATTATAACATTCTCATACAAAAATTATGATATTTATTTACAAAAATTAAGACATCCTAAATAAAATGCTATATTGCAGGGGTGTCATAATTTTTGTGAAGGATGTCATAATTTTTGTGAAGGAATGTCATAATAAAAATTATGACATTCCTTCATAAAAATTATGACAGTCATTCACAAAAATTATAACATCCTGAATAAAATACTATATTTTTTATAAGATGTCATAATTTTATGAAGGGGTGTCATAATTTTTGTGAAGAAATGTTATAATTTTTGAAAAAAATATTTTCATCATCCAAAATTTTGAGCGCTGCAAAATATTATATACACTTTAAAAAGCGATGGTTACGTATTTTAATAAAATTATCCAGTGTAATCCATATCAATTTTTCTATACCGCATGCAGTATAGAAAGAATTACTCTAGACACCATTATGACAATCAATTGAATGGACCCACACTTAGCCTTTTTCCATCCTTTGATTTACCAAATAATAGCTCTTAAGCCTTTTCCCAATATATTTTTTCTCAAGTTTGATGCAATCTGATTGTGATTAGACCAATGAAACCATATCTATTATCAAATTTTCACCATTGAATCGAGATTGTTGGAAAAGCCTTCTTTATAAGTATTTTTTATATTAAAAAATATTTAAAGTAATGAATAGCATTTCTTCCTTCATTGTGTATTTAAAGTAGGATCATAAATAGCACATTTGATAATGCTGCCTTAATTATAGATCTCTCTTTATGTCACATTTATGAATAGTGCATCATGTCTATATGATTTTTTTTGGGAAAATATATTTAATACATGTAAATGCAAATGTGATATCATAGAATAATCATGGCCTTTTGCCATGTTTATAAATAGTATATCCACTACATGTACATGAAAATACTTTCTTGAAAATATATTTAATAAATAATTATTTAATTTCATATGGAAATGTTTTAGCTTCAATAGCATAAATGCAAATATGACATCACGAGAATAATCATGGCTCTTTGTATCCCTTATATTTCCACAAATTCCTCTTTCTTTTCTCTTTCCTCTCATCCTCCTTCCAATTGATCAACCCCAAAATTCCAATATATAATTTTTTTTCCCTTAGTTTCTAGTCCTTAGATTCTCTCGTGAGCCATTGGTTAGACATACTTGCATCGACTACTTTACTAACCAATTCTTGATCAAAATCTCATAAGACTGCCTCCCACTGTCATATTCTCCTGCAAGAGATGAGAATGTGGCCACCGAAGGTGTCTTCACGATCAGTCCTACTCATTGATGTATCCTCACTTTATTTAGAGCTCAAAAATGCTACTGCTATTGGTGGTAGTGGTGATCCAATAGAGGAAGATTCTTCCAGCGAGTAGCATCACCAGCTCGGCTACTGGGAGAGTTGGGGGGTATGAGGGAAGAGGATCAAAGGAGAAGAAGAAGGAGAGATGGAGGTGTTTAAAAATGATTAAAAAAAAAAGAAAGAAATGAAGAGTTCAAGAGTGGGCTTCGAGGAATCTAGGACATTAGATCTTCACAAGATGTCCAAATTTAGTAATATTCACTACTTGAGTTTGGTAAATTTTTATTATTATACTTTTATTAAAAATTAATAAAAATATATATTATTTTTAAAATAAAAAAATATCCTGCTATTGACTCTATAGGCAGTGCTAATCTAAATGCAAGACATCTTTACAAATGGATATGGACATTGATGTTGATATAAAACTTTCAAAAAATGATTGATGATGGTTTATCATTGGAAAATCAAAATGTTGTTCATAGTGATGCATTTCTATGGATTTATGGTTTTGGTGGGCCTTGCAAAAATTAAAATTATTGGATAACTGGAGATAAGTTTATTAGAAATGCTATTTGATTTTATTTTTCATATTCATTATTCAATTGTTGCTGCATATCCACTTTTTATGGCATACCACAAGAACTAATTTTAGGGCAATAGAATGGAAGCTTGGTTTAAGATCGGTAGTTTCCAAAATTTCTCTCATCTAGTTAGGACGAATCATTCCCTTGCTTGCATTTGGGGCTAAGTATATGCATGTTCACCGGTTTCCTGCATATTTGTAAGCCTAGACAACTAGCTCGAATGGCATTATTGTAGTGTAGAAATTTGAAATGGAAAATTGGAGCTTGCCCTCTTAATCATTCTATATCGATCTAGTTCATTGATCTATTTAGGATGCATTTGGTTATATTTTTTGATTTTTAAAAAGTATTTTTTACTTTTTTTATTTTTGCTATTGAGCAAAAGCAAAAAAATAAAAAGTATGTTTAGTAACTACATTGCCATAAAGCAAAAAGCAAAAAATATAATCGCATTGGCTACAAAAGTGGTGGAGTCAAAACTACACTTAATCGCCACACCATAAATCTCTACTTGATAATGGATATCTTCAAGGCCATTGCAGGCTTTAAGGATAGAAGCAAAAGTGCATGCATTGAGCATTAACGCCAATATCCATATTTCATGATAAAGTTCAATGACCTTAAAAGATAGGCCATGAGAGGCATATGCTTCGATGAGGATGTTCCATACAATCTTTAGGGCATTTCTTCGAACAATCAAATATGATAGATGCCCATGTTTTCCATACATGAACATGAGCTTGGTGCTAAGAAACCCATCTTCAGATAGAGAATTTGTTGTTACAATGAGCTTGGTGCTCAGAAACCAATAGAAGCCCAAATACCTATTCCTTTCCCCAAAAATGCATCTAAACCTCACCCCTAATCCACCTAAAAAATAAATCAAAATCCAATATACATTTTGGAAAGCAAAAAAAGCAGAAAAACAAGTTTTGAAAAGCAAAAAATTTTTGCTTTGCATATAAAGTAATTATTTTATTTTTTTTATTTTTTATTTTTTATTTTTTATGGTATTACCAAATATTGCTTTTTAATTTTTGCTTTCTAAAAATCAAAAAGCAAAAAAGATACTTTTTAAATGGCTAACCAAATGCACCCTTAGTTTTTGTTTAGATCCATAATATTAGCTCTACTAATTCTAAAAATTATATAGTGATCACTAATATTAACTCCATGATTGTAGCTAGCATAGAATACTATGTAGACCTAAATATTCCATGTACATGGTAAGCACTACTACTTGGTTGAGCACTTGCATGTGGTGTTTGGAAATATTTCATCTCGTATGTTATGTAATATGACATTCAAAACCGCTTTTTAAGTTTTAGTTTTTTATCAATAAAAGTAACATATCCAAGTCTACCGAGCTTTTTGATCAATAATCTATATCATAAAAAATTGGGTAAAGCATGAAGATAGCATTAAGAAATCCATCAATTTCCTGAACATAATAAACGAACAACATTCTCTTTGATTCATAAGCTGAAGCTTTCAATGTAATCAATTGCTGCTCAATCAGCATCTATAAAGACAAGAAGAGTATGTAACAATCAAGCACACTAACTTTCATGCTTTAGTTTATTATTATAAAACATAAAAACATAGGCTTCAAGGTTTTGCACAACAACCATGTACAAAACTTTAGAAATTTCCTTGCATTAGAGCTCAGCATCTACCATAAAGTAGCAATCTAACATAAATCTAGAATGTACAGTGTAAAGCAGCACTCTAACATAAAGTGAAGCTAATGCTAATTGAAGGCTAAAAAGTTGAAGAATCAAGAATGTACAACATAAGTTTAGCACCATACAATTGCACATTATGCACTCTAACCGTAAATCTCTTAATGTAAAAGACTGATGTAGAAGGACAATTACATTACTTGAATACAATTATAACAAAAGGAAGGATAAAATTCTTATCAAATATATATTCATCGTGTCCCTATCCTCGGTTTGACTTTTTATTTTATATTTAAATAATTTTTCTACGTCCATCCTTGAAGTAATTATCTCTCTCCTTGCATCAAGAATCAAAATACTCTACAACATTAGAATAGCTATTTTCAACTTCATCAATTGGCCCCTCATTTGTGGGAGGGGATCACTGAACAAATTTATGTCTTTTGCAATCATAATACAATTTATTTGAGTTTTTTTATAGACTTAGAGAGTACAATGCTTGTTAAGTAATATCACATTTTGGATAGCTTATAATCTGGTAATTTAGCCTATCAGGCCTATTGAAGCAATTGTCACTAGTTATAGAAATCCTACACAAACAAAATTGAAAAATAAGTTAATTAAATAGCCCACTACTTCGAAAGAAATAATCTCATAAAACAAGAATAAGAAAATAAGCAAATAGCTAGCAAGGGAATCGAAATAACCAGCAAATTATGCAAATTACATGCATTTCCATAGACAATTCAGATGATCACAGATGCATGCATCTTAAGGATTCTTAATGTTTTGTGGCTCTTGTCATAGGGGTCACAAGTGGGGTTGCAATGAACAAGCTATATGCATGAAGAAATATGAAAATATATATTACAATACATGAGTATACATCAAAATTATTGATGTAGAATAGAATAACAAATTATAATAATTACTTGGGGTTTCCAGTAGCCATACCAAATAACAAAAATACTAGATATCGCATGTGATTAAAGAAAGCATAATATACAAGTATGATCATTCCATTCTAAGAAATAGGCACATTGATGCAATAATGAAGCATTAGATATATAAATGACATTCTAACTACACATATTATGCAATAATGTAATGTTAATGGATATAGCCAATAATCATGGCAGTAGTGTTATCAACATTGACCAGAAGAAAGCTACAAAGATTCTATACTTATGACCATGGCAATATATTATGATTGAAAAAAATGAACATAGACAAGTCCATATTGCAATAGGTAACACCACAAGGCCCTATCTTAAGCCATCTAGACCATCATTACAAAGCAAAATAAACCGATACCATGAAAGCACCCAATTAAACTAAGCTAGGGTCTTGCAAGGATCCAGTATATAAGTAGCATCATAGGTACTAGTACTCTCCAAAAACCTTTCAGGATCAAGAAAGAATATAAGATAGATACTTCTAACTACCTAACTTATATCAAGCATTTAGATAGTACGAACGCCAACACATGCATAGCCCATCATAGATCAAGCATGTCAACATCTATATATGCTTAAAACTACAAAAAAGAAGTTGAAGATAAATAACAAACATAATGGTAAAAATTAATGTAGGCTGAAGAAAAACGTAGGATTTCTAGCCTGTATTTTAAAACTTTTTTCAAAATTAGAACAGTGGAAGCTACAGATTAATCTAATTAATCTATGAAATATGCAAATAAATCTTAGATCTAGGATCTAATGATATGATTAAAGCATGCATATAAATCTAAAAATTAAATATAATACAAAATAATGATGTTGATCATATCAACATCAAACAAGAAAAACTAGATTTGATCTAGTCTGCAATTGAGATCAAATCTCATTATCCTTTTTCATGGATTTAGATGTCTACTTTCTGATTTGAGGCTGAGGATGTTGCATCGAGCTGCACATACGTTCGGCCTCTATGAGAAGTCTACACGAAGCCCCGATCACAATCCAAAGTCCAGCAATCTAGAAATCAGCACAGTGTGCTAGCACTGCGCTGATTCTTCATCGATGGTTGATGCTGAATCTCCTTCTTTACTTGACTCAAACTCTTTAAGGATCAAAGAAGAAGAAGGAAAGATCTGAAAGAAGTCTTCTTCCTATGTTTTTCTCTCAAAAATTTATAGAAGAAAATCTAAAATAAAAACCCTAGGGAAGACCCTTCTTCTCTAGGCCCTTTTCTTTCATCTAAGCACGTGCCTTTACAAAATCCTATACACTCAACTCTGATATGCCCAAGGTCTCCACGTCCAAGCCCTCTCTCTTAGGTCTAAAATCTCTCAAAATTTCATGATTTAACTCTTTTTAAATAGTGAGTTAGAGAAGAGTCTCTATTTAGGTAAATACCTAGATAGAAAGTCCAAATAGAACAAGGATATGCGCATCCAACTCTTGGGCGCCTCCTCAAAATTTTTTGACATGGATTCTAGATATTGATGCATAATTAAATCCTCTTTCTCTCACAAATTTTTTTTAAAAAAATCAGATTAATTGGTATCATAATGGATAAGAGTTTTGGATTTATCAAAATTTTATCAAATAAAGTCTAGATTATCACTTCTTCTTAGTTTTGATCAAATCCAAAACCACAAACCATCTAAGAGGGATATAGGGGTAAGGATAGGCTTGGAACCTTTCTAAAAATTAGATTTTTTATATGTTGCTCTAAGAATTGATTTTGATGATTACAAAGCATTTGAGAAGATTACTAATAAATTTAACTTAAAAAAAAACTTTTTATATTTCAGGGGCAAAATCATAATTTTATCAAGTTTTGATCTGAGAGTCTCAAGAGCAAGTATAGAAGATTTTTAATTCTTTAGAGGCAATCCCATGATTTTTGGATGTTTATTTTGAAAGAAAATCAAGTTTGAAGCAAAAGAATCGATCCCTAGGTTGTCCCCTACTGAAAAAGACTGTTTGGCATGCTGTATCTATGCCAAGGGTCGACCTTTGCTATTTCGAAGGCTAAAAATATAGAATAGCTATTTTTCTAAATTTTATCTCAGAGATCGATCTTCCAGGATTGATCTCTGCTATTCCGAAGGCTAAAAATATAGAACGACTATTTTTCTGGATTTTATCTCAGAGGTCAACCTCGAGGTCGATCCTTATGTCATGAGTCGACCCCTATGCCATGAGTCGACCTAGGCAATGAAAATTTTCTATAATAACTTTTTTTTTCTTATTTTGATAGGTTTTAATTATTTGTTTAATATCTTCAACAGCTACAAATCTTGCCCAGGATTCTTTTCTCCACCTATTAAAGATTTAAAAGGCTTTAAATAGAGAAAAATATAAGAGATTGGATGATTCAATTTCAGTCCTAAGTAAAAGTCATCTTCAAGCAAAGAAGCCTTCATTTCAAGTTCACCTACCTCTCAAGAGCTTTTTCAAATCTTCAACAATCTTGAGAAAAATCAGAGAAACTTCCTCCATTATTGTGAAAAGCATTCTTAAGATTTTATTTACTCACAAAGGGAGCTAAATTTGTATTTGATTATCATTAAATCTTTTACTCTGTTTTACTATTTTGATTCAAGTTTTTGGGGATTTCAAAACTTGGGAAGGTTGATTCTAACCTTGAATAGAATTATATTAGGTTGGCTTGTACCCAAAAAATAAGTATTTTAGCTTGGGATAGCTAGGGTTGGAGGTTTCTAACATTGTATTCAATTTTGAATACGGTTAGTAAATTTTTAATTCCCAAGTAGGAGCTTGAAGAGTGGATGTACGTACAAGAAAAGCATTAAACTACTATAAATCTTGCTTGTTTGTGGTATGCTTGCTATCTTTCTTTTCTTAGTTTGTTAAATTTTTGCTATCAATCTTTTATATTTTTCTCTAAGCTAAATCATTTCACACACACGTCTTGCATATCATCATTCAATCTCGATATCTTTAATTTAGCTTTAAAATTTTAAAAATCCAATTCATCCTCCCTCTTGGGTTGCATGGTTGGACAACAAGTGATATTAGAGCCTGGTGCTCTAGTCTTATTTTGATTTAATCAACAAAAAGCCAAAGATCTATGGTAATCCAAGTTAGTATTTCTCTAGTCGAGGGGCAGTCCACAAACTGACCTCCACTTTTCAATGGATCAAATTATACCTATTGGAAAGCTCGAATGAGAATTTTCATACAAGCACTTGACTATGATATATGAAGTATCATAGTTAATGGACCACACACACCCACTAAGATAATTAATGGTGAGGAATCAATCAAATTCAAAAAGAAATGGGATGAGATTGATAAGAAAATGGCTCAACTCAATGCAAGAGTCATGAATATTTTATATTATGTTCTAGATGCTAATGAATTTAATCATATTTCAACATGCATGTTGGCTAAGAAAATATAGGATAGGTTAGAAGTAACTCATGAAGGCACTAATCAAGTTAAGGAGTCAAAAATTAACATGCTTGTGCACAAATACGAACTTTTCAAAATGGAGCATAATGAGTCAATAACTATAATGTTTATTAGATTTACGGATATTATAAATGATCTTAAAAGTCTTGACGAGTTTTATTCTAACAGTGATCTTGTGAGAAAGATTCTTAGGTCTTTGCCAAGGACATGGAAGGCCAAAGTGATTGCAATCCAAGAAGCTAAAGATCTAAATATTTTACTCTTGAAGGAGCTTCTAGGATCATTAATGATGCATGAGCTAAGCATGAAACAATATCAAGAAGAAGATGTCAAAAAAAAGAAGACAATAGCCCTTAAATCCACCACTCAACAAGATGAGAAATCAGATGAAACGAAAGATGAAGAACAAGATGAAGAAATAGCCCTCATCATAAGAAAGTTTAAGGGATTTTTGAAGAGAAAACAAGAAATGAGAAAAAGGCTACCTACCAAAGGAGAGCATAGCAAGAAAAAGGATAGAAAGTAGCCCCTTATTTGCTATGAATGTAAGAAGCCGGAGCATTTTAGGTCTAAATGTTCTCGACTGAAAAAGATTTCCAAGAAATACAAGAAAAAGACTATGGTGGCAACATAGAGTGATAGTGACGACTCAAGCTCCGAAGAGGAAGAAGCTCATGAGCAAGCCAACTTATACCTTATGGCACATGAGAATGAGGTAAGTGCTGAAATCTTAAATAAATTTATATTCAAAGAACTTCAAGAAGCCTTCTATGATTTAGTAGATGATTTAAAGAAGTTAGGAACTAAAAATAAAGAACTAAAATTAAAAAATCAAATCTTGCTAAAAGAAAATGAAACTATCCTAAGTGAAAAACTAGTATTAACTCAAGAGAATCTAAATTTGAAAAATAAAATTGATAATTTAAAATTGATAGTTGAAAAATTTACTTTGAGTTCAAATAAACTTTATATGATTCTTGAAAATCAAAAGACCATTTATGATAAGGCCGGTCTAGGCTATAACCTTCTAAGAAAATAAAAATTTTTGAAAAATATTTTTATAAATTCATAAAGCAATAAATTTTTAAATGTTACTTACTTTAAATGTAGTAAACTAGGACACAAATCTTATACATGCTTCTCTAAAAATTTAAATGTAAAGAAAATATGATTTGCAAAAGGAACCATTATAACTAATCTTAAAGGATCCAAGAAAACTTGGGTACCTAGAGTAAGGACTTGATTTTGCATGTAGGTGTGTCTTGCATCTAAAGAAGAAAATCGAAGATGGTATCTTGACAGTGGATGCTCAAGACACATGATCGATGATGAGTCCCAATTCATCACGCTTGATGTTAAAAATGGAGGGATGGTCACATTTGAAGACAATGACAAAGGAAAGATTATTGGTATAGGTAATGTTGGTATCACTTCTTCCAAGTATATTTAAAATATTTTATTAGTAGATGGTTAAAAATATAATCTCTTAAGTATTAGTCAACTTTGTGACAAGGGTTACAAAGTTATTTTTGAATCTTTATCGTGCATTGTAACTAATTCCAATGATGATCACAATAAGGTTGTTAGTCATAGGCATGGTAATGTTTATATGGTAGATTTGAATGATCTTTCTATGATAAATATGTAATATTTAGTAGCTATGAATGCCAAAATTAATGAGACTAGTTGGCTTTGGCATCGTAGGCTTACACACATTAGTATGCATTCACTTTCAAATCTTATAAAAAAAGAATTAGTTATCGATTTACCAAAATTGAACTTTCAAAAAGATAAAATTTGTGATGCATGCTAACTAGGTAAACAAACAAGAGTTTCATTCAAATCTAAGAACATTGTTTCAACTTCTAGGCTATTGAAACTTTTGCACATGAATTTGTTTGGTCCTGCAAGAATAGCAAGCTTATGTAGAAAATGTTATGGTTTTATAATTATCAATGACTACTCACGTTTTACATGGATTTTTTTTTGGCATACAAAGATGAAACTTTTCATATTTTCATAAAGTTTTACCGAAAGGTTACAATTGAAAAAAGATTTTCAATTCAAAGTATTCAAAGTGATCATGGAACCGAATTTGAAAATCAAGACTTTGAAAAATTTTATGATGAAAAAGGAATAAGCTATAATTTTTCAGCACCTAGGATACCTCAACAAAATGATGTAGTAGAAAAAAAAATAGAACTCTAAAAGAAATGACCCGTACTATGCTATGTGAAAGCAACCTTTCAAAATACTTTTTGATGGAAGCAATTAACACAGCATGTTACATCTTAAACCGTGCCCTAATCAGATCAATTTTAAAGAAAACATCTTATAAGCTTTGAAAAGGAAGAAAACCTAACATTGTATATTTTCATATTTTTGGTTGTCGATGTTTTGTTTTGAACAATGGTAAAGAAAAACTATGTAAATTTGATGCAAAATTTGATGAAGCTATTTTTCTTGGTTACTCCTCTTCTAGTAAAGCTTTTAGAGTTTTTAACAAAAGAACCTTAGTAGTAGAGGAGTCAATACATATTATTTTTGATGAGACTAATGATCTTTCATTAAGAAAGAGTGAGGGTATTGATGATGTAGATCTTCTTATAGAAGAGTTGAAGGAGATCATCCTAAAGGATTCAATAATTCAAAATAAAGAGAATCATGAAGACAAGCAAGAAATTAAGGATGAAGGACAACAAGAACAACCTCAAGGTATAAATAATCTTTCAAAAGAATGAAGGTATGTTCACAATCACCCCAAAGAACTAATTATTGGTGATCCTACACATGGGATAAGAACTCGCTCTTCACTTAGAGATGCATACAATCATTTTACATTTATTTCTCATTTTGAACCTAAAACCATTGATGAAGCCGAAAAAGATTATAATTGGATAAATGCAATGCAAGAGGAATTTAATCAATTCGAAAGAAATAATGTATGGATCTTAGTATCAAGACTTAAAAATTATCCAATAATTGATACAAAATGGATATATAGAAATAAATTGGATGAAAATAAAAATATAATTAGGAATAAAGCAAGATTAGTTGCAAAGAATTATAATCAAGAAGAGAAAATTGATTTTGATGAAATCTTTGCACCTGTTGTTGCTAGACTAGAAGTAATTAGACTTTTACTCGCTTATGCATGCTTTATAAATTTCAAGCTATTTCAAATGGATGTTAAAAGTGCTTTTCTAAATGGATATATTGCCGAAGAAGTTTATGTAGAACAACCTTTCAATTTTAAAAATTATGCTCTTCTAAATTATGTTTTTAGATTAAACAAAGTATTATATGGTTTAAAACAAGCACCTAGGACTTGGTATGAAAGACAAAGTAAATTCTTGCTTAATAATGAATTTTCAAGAGAAAATATAGATACAATCCTTTTCATTAAAAAAGATCATGATGACATCTTAGTAATATAAATATATATTGATGACATTATATTTGGATCTACTAATGAAACTTTATGTCAAGATTTTGCTAAGCTCATGTAAGAAAAGTTCGAGATGAGCATGATGGATGAACTAACATTTTTCCTCGAACTTCAAATCAAACAAACAAAAGAAGGGATCTCCATCACTCAAAGTAAGTACATAAGAGAACTACTCAAGAGATTTAGGATGGAGAGCTCCAAAGCAATTGGTACCTCCATGAGTCCATTATGTAAGCTTGATAAGGATGAAGAAGGTAAAAGTGTTGATCAAAAATTTTATAAAGACATGATTGATTCTTTATTATATTTAACTGCTAGTAGACCAAATAACATGTTTAGTATTTATTTATGTGCATGATTTTAATCTAATTTAAAAGAATCACATTTAAATGCTGTAAAAAAAATACTTAAATATCTAAAAGGAACTCAATTCATAGATTTATGGTACTCTAAGAATTGATCAATCAATTTAATTGAATATTCAGATGCAGACTTTGCTGGATATAAATTAGACAGAAAAAGCACTAGTGGAACTTGCCAATTTTTAGGAGATAACTTAATCTCTTGGTTTAGCAAGAAGCAAAAATCGGTAGCATTGTCTATGGTCGAGGTCGAATACATTGCAGCCGGAAGTTGCTGTGTATAAATCTTATGGATTAAGCAACAACTTGAGGACTTTGGCATCAAACTAAATAAAACTTCCATAAGATATGATGATACTAGTGCCATAAATTTAACTAAGAATTCAATCCAACACTCTATGTCAAAACACATTGAAATAAGACATCATTTATGAAAAAGCATGTTCAAAATAATGATATAATTCTTGATTATATTTGTACTAAAAATCAACTGACTAATATTTTCACTAAGGCCTTGAGTAAAGATAAATTTTATAAAATTAGAGAGAATTGAGAATTCTAGATTCTTTTGCTTAAATATCCTTCTTTTGATCCCAACCTATTCTCTATTAATATTTTTGGATCAATCCTTGACACTTAATTTCATTGCTTTAAGTTAAAAATTATCCATCCTTCTTATTTTTTTTTAACTATAAAAAGAAAAATTATTTTTAAATTTAATAAGAAAAATTATGGATAAATAATTATACTTTATTTATCTTATTAATTTATTTGAGTATTTTAATGATTTTAATCATTTGATTCATTTTAAGCAACTATTTATATTTTACACATTTTGATCATATTATTTTTTTAAAAATTAATTAGTATCAAGAAATTATTTTTGATCTTAAAAAAGAATTATTGATGAATATTCATGCCTTATTTAGATTAATTAATTTTAAAAAATAAATTTAAGAAAAATATTCTTTTTAAGTCTTTTGATATTGATGTCAAGCAAAATATTTTAAAGAAGTTATTAAAATCAAATATTCAAAGAAGACTTTATTTTTTAATCAATTGATATTAGACAGTTTTGAAGGAAAATCCTGATTTCCCGGTCCAGGTTCGTCCAGATCTGATTAGATCAAGAGATATATTTCAAAAATTTTCTCTTGATCTTAATCAGATCTTGATATGTTTCAGATCTGATTCTTATTATTTTAATAAATAAAATAAAATAAGATAAATTAAATCAAATTTAATTTACCTGATTTGGGTAATCCTATTATCCTGTAGATGATCCTGATTGCAGCGGAAGGTTCTGGATCTAAGCCACGCAAGCGCCTGACCTCTATCGGTATCCACTCAGGTTGGATCTGGAGAACCTCTTCTTCTCTATCACATCTCCAAAAATCAGATCTGGATCTGATCTGGAGGATCTTCAAAACTCTTTTGAAGATCTGCAGTCGTCCTTTTGCAGCAGCGCAGCCTTCTTGCTTTTGATCGCCTTTCCTTGATCTGAATCGCACCAAACTAAGTCCAAAACACCTTTTGGACGTGGAGAGCAAGGAGGAGAAGAGACTATGGCATGGAGAAGGAGGGGAGAGGCAGCCTTGGGGCGTATCTAATTAGCATTAGAATTAGGGTTGGGCGCAGGGTCTTATTTATAGACCTCTTGTGATCCAACTCCTCTTCCTCTCAACCAATCACAACCCTTTGTGAAATCAGATCTAAATCTGATTGGTTGGAATAGAGACCCCTGGATTCCTCCTTAGAGGGCGCCTAAGACCAGTCAAACTGGATTCTTAGTAGAACTCTGATTGGAATCCAAAAGGGAGGTGGAGTCCTTGTCCAACAAGGACTCCTAGGCGCCTCCTACTTGGGCTCACGCCACCCTTGGCGTGCGCCCTTCTCCTTGCCAGGTTCTGGCAGGGGGACAGGCCCCCACCAGCTCTCCAATAGGTGCATGACATGTGGTCAAAAGTCAAAGGGTCAATGGTCAACGTTTGACCAGTCAAAGGTAGACTTTTGACCAAAGTCAAAGAACAAGAAATGGCAGGTGACCAAAAATGGCAGGTAATGTCTTACAAATAAGACAACCTATTCTGACTTGGACAACCTCCAGTCAGACCATATGAAGGCCTCTGATTGAGCACAAACTCCTTTGGCTCAGTCAGGACAACTTATTTATGATAGTAAAAGAAGAACGTTAGGTTCAATCGAGTGCTAGCACGATTTCCTTGAACCTAATTGAATCTCATTCAGATCAATTGAACTAGATCAGTTCAATTGATGATCACCAGATTCAAACCCTTGTTTGTGTGACCCAGTTAGGTTCAGTTCTGTATGGTAATGGGATATGTCATGATCTCTATCATAGACATCATCGAAACTCCTTTCGATGGATCAGAACTCTTCTGATTCGAACAGCTAGAATGATCGATCATCTAAATCATTCTAATTGCTCCCAAAATCCACCAGTGACACCTAGCAGTATATGGTGGCAACCCATCAGAGCTGAATGCGAAACCTCTTGGTGCAGCTACCTGTGTGATTAAGTTCTTCTATCTTGAGCCCCGATCAGATTAGGGTTAAGGTGAACTCGTCAAACCCTAGTCTCTGTCATATGATGTAATCATTCGATTCGAGTCCAATGTGAAAATCTAAATAGAAACTCTTTCTATTATTTCACTCTACCATGGCCATGGATTTCTGGACTTGATTCTCATGATCATCATAGGGCTGCTCCTCTACCACCGAGGTAGATAGATTCCCATCTTGATGCAATCCAGTTCCTACAATGAACATGCTATAGCCAACATACACCTCAGGGTTCCATATGGCTAGGAGACCGAGTAATGGTGTAGTCAAACTATAACACCCTCAAGGTGAACTGCCGATGCATCTCAGGTCAAAGAACCAGACACACTACTGCAGCATCGAGTCAGTCATTGACGAGAAGGTAGACTTCCTAATGACTACTCGAGGTGGTCACGCTCAGTGCCCTCGTTCTCTAACGAGTACCTGTACTCTCGCTCCGGTGTCTCCACACCGTAGACTCAAGACTCATCTACTAAAGAGAAGCGATCGTACACCAACCTTCCGGATCAATCACCATCCTCGTGATGATCCTATGGTCGGGAGCTGTTTATGAGTTAATAATGATTATTCATGTCTTAAATTTTCAACTCTTGAAAATATGAATTATCATTACCATTAACTCAAAGGATGTATCACAGACACTAAATACACATGTGTGATAGAAAATAACCCATTTCATTAATTATAGTCAAAATTATAATTTTGCCCCTAGAAGTGTATTACAAGTGTCAGCCAATTCTGGCTTCTAGGGCACATATATCTAACAATCTCCCACTTGTCCTAAAGCCAATTGGCTACAAGTCTAAGTCCCATCTTCTCAAGGTGGGCTTCGATCTTCTGCTGGCCCAACGGCTTTGTAAGTGGGTCTGCCACATTATCTGCGGAGTTGACTCTCTTGACCTCAACGTAACCTTTCTCAAGGTAATCGCGGATGAGATGATATCGCCGCTCAATGTGCTTGGACTTCTGGTGAGACCTCGGCTCCTTAGCAAGGGCTATGGCGCCATTGTTGTCGCAGTAAAGAGGAATGGCATCTGATGGCATTACTCCAATTTCTGCAGCAAACTTCTTGTACCAGAACGCTTCCTTTGCAGCCTCTGATGCAGCTATATATTCTGCTTCCATGGTGGAATCTGCTATCACAGTTTGCTTGGAACTCTTCCAGCTGACAGCTCCACCATTGCACACAAACAGACTTCCAGATGTCGACTTTCGATCATCTATATCGGACATGAAGTCCGAGTCTGTGTATCCCTGAACTTGGAGTTCTCCATTACCAAAGACCAACATCATATCCTTAGTTCTTCTCAAGTACTTAAGGATACATTTCACAGAAGTCCAGTGTTCTTCACCTGGATTTGACTGATATCTGCTTGTGACACTCACAGCATGGGCTATATCAGGTCGTGTACATAGCATGGCATACATGAGGCTCCCTATTGCAGAAGCATAAGGGATCTTGCTCATGCGTTCTATTTCCTCAGGTGTGCTGGGGCACATCTTCTTGGAAAGATGAATACCATGTCTGAAGGGTATTAATCCCCTCTTAGAGTTTTCCATACTAAACCTCTTTAGTACTTCCTCTATGTACATCTTCTGTGAAAGTCCTAGCATCCTATTCGGTCTATCCCTATAGACCTTAATTCCTAGAATAAAGGATGCTTCACCTAGGTCTTTCATGGAGAATTCCTTAGACAACCACATCTTGACTGATGTCAACATGGGAATATCATTCCCAATAAGGAGGATGTCATCCACGTACAATACGAGGAAGACAACAGCGCTCCCACTGACCCTTTTGAAAACACATGGTTCCTCTTCGTTTTTGATGAAACCAAACTTTTTGATCACATCATTGAAACGAGTGTTCCAGCTCCGAGATGCTTGCTTAAGTCCATATATGGACCTTTGCAGCTTGCAAACCTTGTGATCAGTATCACTGGATGTGAAACCTAGCGGCTGTTCCATATAGATATCTTCCTCAAGATATCCATTTAGGAATGCCATTTTCACGTCCATTTGCCATATTTCATAATCGAAATAGGCTGCAACAGCAAGCAATGTGCGGATGGATTTTAGCATAGCTACCGGGGAAAAGGTATCCTGATAGTCAATGCCTTCACGTTGACTATAACCTTTTGCCACCAGTCTAGCCTTGAATGTCTCCACATTCCCATCTGCACCAATCTTTCTCTTGAAGATCCATTTACACCCAATAGGTACTATACCTTCTGGTGGATCTACCAAGGTCCAGACTTGGTTTGAGTGCATCGAGTCGATCTCTGACTTCATTGCCTCAAGCCATTTCTCGGAGTCGATATCTGATATCGCCTCGTTGTAGGTTTTGGGATCATCACCATGAGCACCATTACCTATGAGGAACATTTCCTCTACGTCCTCTGAAATAATACCTAAGTATCTTTCAGGGGGACGGGAAACTCTTTCCGATCTACGAGGTGGAGGAGGTAGTGTTCTTATTGGCTCAACCTGATTTGGTTCCACTTGGTCCTTAGCTCGTTCTGCTTGTGAGACTTTCTCATCAAGCTTAATCTGCTTTCCAATGCCACTATCTTGAATAAACTATTTTTCAAGAAATATGGCATGTCGACTCACAATCACATTGTGGTCTTCTGGAATGTAGAAATAGTATCCTAATGACTCTTTAGGATATCCTATGAATCGAGCTCTAAAGGACCTAAACTCTAACTTGTCCGCTTGTTGTCTTTTGACATAAGCCGGACAACCCCAAATTCTGAGATGACTCAGACTTGGTTTCTTACCGTGCCATATCTCATATGGTGTGGTAGGAACGGTTTTAGAGGGAACCCTATTCAGTAAATAGATTGAAGTTAATAATGAATGTCCCCAAAGAAAATTTGGGAGGTCTGTGAAGCTCATCATGGATCGAACCATATCCAATAGAGTCCGATTTCTCCGTTCTGAAACCACCGTTGAGTTGAGGTGTTCCTGGTGGAGTCCATTGAGAGACTATGCCATTTTCCTTAAGATAGTCTAGGAATTCCCGGCTAAGGTATTCACCTCCTCGATCTGATCGAAGAACCTTAATGGGTTTTCCAGTTTATTTTTCTACTTCATGTCTGAATTCTTTGAACTTTTCAAAGGCTTCAGACTTATGTCTCATAAGATACACATACCCATACCTAGACAGATCATCGGTAAAGGTAATGAAGTAGACAAAATTGCCTCTAGCCGGCACATCAAATGGGCCGCACACATCAGTATTTACTAGGGCAAGGAGATCTGTGGCCCTCTCCCCATGTCCAACAAAAGGGAGTTTAGTTCATTTTGCCTTGAAGACAAGATTCACAAGTTGGATATGACTCAAAAGTCAATGGACTCAATAGCCCATTTTTCTCCAATTTGTTAATCCTATCTTCTGCTATATGACCAATCTCAGGTGCCATAGATATCTGTCGTTTGGACTATCCCTAGGTCATTTGGCATTCACGTTTTGCTCGATAGTTAAAACAAGTACATCAATATGCAACTGATAAAGACCATTAACAAGGAAACCATTTGCAATTTTATTTCTTTCATAAAGAATGTTACAATGGTCCTTAAAGAAGGTGATCACATAACCTTCTTGTGCTAAGCATGAAACAGAAATCAAATTCCTGCTAGCTGCAGGCACATAATAACAGTCTTTTAAAGCTAAGTCTAAACCAGATGGTAATCGCAGAGGGTATGTTCCCACGGCTACTGCAGCAACTCTTGCTCCATTACCGACGCGTAGGATCATGTCTCCATCCCTCAGCCTTCTGCTATCCTCAAGACCCTGCATAGAAGTGCATAGATGAGCACTAGAACCAGAGTCAAGCACCCAACTGGATGCAAAAGAAACCGTAAGGTTAGACTCAATAACGAGCATACCTCCAGAAGGACCTTCCTTCTTGTTCTTCAGGGTGGCCAGGTAAGTAGGGCAGTTCCGCTTCCAATGGCCATCGCTGTTGCAATGGAAACACTTTCCTTTGCCATCGACCTTCTTTCTTCGGTTCTGCCTTCTTCTTCTTTGATCCTTCTACCTTTTGCTTTTTCACAGACTTCTTTTTCTTTCCATAAGACTTTCTTTTGGAAGAAGTCCGTTCCATAGCAAGAACTGAGCCTTTAGAACCTTTCATAGAAAGCTCAGCGGTAACCAGCATATTCATCAACTCGGCCAAGGAATTTTGAAGTTTATGCATGTGGTAATTCATGATGAATTGCCCATATGCATCAGTCAAGGATTGCAGAATAATATCGTTCTGCAGATCCAAGTCCAACTTCACACCGAGCTTCTCAAGCTCTTCCATGTCCTTGATCATTGTCAGACAGTGATCTTGGACTGACTGCCCATCACGCATCTTAGCCTTAAAAAGTCATTTCGTGACTTGATATTTGGCTGCGCGACTCTGTTCACCAAACATCTCCTGCAGGTGAGCCAACATTTGGCGAGCAGTCCCGATATCTTCATGTTGGCGCTGGAGCTCATCAGACATCGAGCCCAACATGTAGTATCTGGCCTTATTGTCTTCGTCAATCCATTTTTCCAGAGACGCTCTCTGTTCAGTGGATGGACGAGCTGGTAAGGTGGGAGGGTCCTGGTCCAAAACATGTGTTAACTTCTCTGAACCCAAAATAATTTTGTAGTTCCTGAGCCAATCTTTATAATTGGATCCAGTCAGTCTATGTGTGTCTAGGATACGTGCCAGTGGGTTGGACGCAGACATTTTTCCTGTAGAGAGTCAAAGATTCTAGTTAGATACTGTAATTTTGACTTGACCAATTTGTTTAGGGATTTTATTTTTAAACAAATTAGCTCCCACTATTTTCTCGGATCCCTACACTCCCTCTGTAGAGATGCGAAAATCTCCATGATTGATGATTTCTAGTGGGTGGTGCGGTCTCACCAACTGACTCATCACCTCACCTAACAGTTATTGGTGATGGGTTAGCCAATGAGTGAACAACTCTTGTTCAATGATTCTCTAATCATGGTGCACCCAAACTTGGTCTCTAATTCATGAATCTCACCATATCGGAATATTGATCCACTCCTTAGTTAAGTCAGACCCACCATTTGCATAGACTGGGTTCCTAATTGGGTCTCTCACCGTATCCGGAATATTGAGCCCAACTCATCCTCCAGCCCATAGCATCCAATGCCTAATAGACATGGTTGCATCTTCCCGGTGCAACTGAGCCACTGTATCTAGCCGAGAACAATCAACCCCGGGAAGGGCCCGCACGTCTACAATGGTGGAAGACCTCAGACTTAATCTTTTCTTAGGGAGAATTGATTCAGGTCTCATTAAACTAGACTTGGCTTAGTCATAACAATTATGACTAACCTAGTGGCATGGGTCAGCTCGGATTATTGACCACCTCAGATCAGAACTGTGTCAACAGATATGGCCAGGTAAGTGAGACCGGTGGAAGGAATATGCCGTTAACTTGCACAAGAACGCATTCAGGTCGAGTAGCTTCCAATTAAAAACCAGTCGGTCGTCTGTGCCAAACTTACCTTAGACACCAAATTGTTGAGTCAGAACCAATTGGGTTAGCCTACAATCCAGACTCTAACCTCTGAGCCTAATTAGGTCTTGCTTGATCGTGACTCGATCTTGACCCAGACTTAATCCTATTAGGCTGGTCAATTTAAGCATTGTTGATCCCATCTAACCAACTCTTGATTCGGTTTGATCAACCGCTTAGACCTAATTGAGCTACCCAAGCCCGAACCCAGTATTATGAATATGTCTTAGATCTGAAATTCTCAATTTTAGACCTAATTAATATTCCATAAACTTAATTCTTAATTAAGTTGGGTTCATAAACAAAATATGCACAATAAATCCTAGGGTTTCAGGATCTAGGGTTTTGCAGAAAGTAAGTTTTGGGTTTCTGATTAAGGACGAACACGCAGCACCCCTACACGTCATAAGAACACCCCATCGAATGGGAAGAGAGGGCCTTTAAACCCTTCTTCATTCTTATGACCGGACGGCCAAGAGGAACGCCTTAATCAGGAACATGTAAATCTACAAAACAGTTATAGATCTATATCATATATCTCATATACAAATTTAGATCTAATCAAGGCATATTTTGCATACATCTCATGTATCATAATCATGCATGTTTTCAGATCTAAATTATCACATAATAATCTGAAAAATTAGATTTAAATTGATCTAATCAAAATAAATTCTAATCTAGACAATTATGTAGAACTATTCTACAACTAGTCTAGTCATGCATCTATCATATCTCATATGATATTTAAAATTAAATAATTTTTATTTGCTGTTTATCAGATGTTATTATAACACTTATAATATCAGAAAATAGTAAATAAGAAGATCTAAAATATGATTTAATCATATTAAATCAAAGACATGCAAAACTATTCTATAGAACTATTCTATTCTAGAACTAGTCATGCATATCTTCATGTTCTTAGATCCAAATCATTTAATTTTAATTTTTCTGATTTCAGATCTGATCACATCTCATGTGACATCTGAAATCACTTTATTTTCTAATTAAAATAAAATTAAAATCAGATCTAAATAATTTTAGAACCATGGCTCTGATACCAGTTGAAGGGAAATCCTGATTTCCCGGTCCAGGTTCGTCCAGATCTGATTAGATCAAGAGATATATTTCAAAAATTTTCTCTTGATCTTAATCAGATCTTGATATATTTCAGATCTGATTCTTATTATTTGAAATATATCTCTTGATCTTAATCAGATCTTGATATATTTCAGATCTGATTCTTATTATTTTAATAAATAAAATAAAACAAGATAAATTAAATCAAATTCAATTTACCTGATTTGGGTAATCCTATTACCCTGTAGATGATCCTGATTGCAGCGGAAGGTTCTGGATCTAGCCACGCAAGCGCCTGGCCTCTACCGGTATCCACTCAGGTTGGATCTGGAGATCCTCTTCTTCTCTATCACACCTCCAAAAATCAGATCTGGATCTGATCTGGAGGATCTTCAAAACTCTTTTGAAGATCTGCAGTCGTCCTTTTGCAGCAGCGCAGCCTTCTTGCTTTTGATCGCCTTTCCTTGATCTGAATCGCACCAAACTAAGTCCAAAACACCTTTTGGACGTGGAGAGCAAGGGGAGAAGAGACTATGGCATGGAGAAGGAGGGGAGAGGCAGCCTTGGGGCGTATCTAATTAGCATTAGAATTAGGGTTGGGCGCAGGGTCTTATTTATAGACCTCTTGTGATCCAACTCCTCTTCCTCTCAACCAATCACAACCCTTTGTGAAATCAGATCTAAATCTGATTGGTTGGAATAGAGACCCCTGGATTCCTCCTTAGAGGGCGCCTAAGACCAGTCAAACTGGATTCTTAGTAGAACTCTGATTGGAATCCAAAAGGGAGGTGGAGTCCTTGTCCAACAAGGACTCCTAGGCGCCTCCTACTTGGGCTCACGCCACCCTTGGCGTGCGCCCTTCTCCTTGCCAGGTTCTGGCAGGGGGACAGGCCCCCACCAGCTCTCCAATAGGTGCATGACATGAGGTCAAAAGTCAAAGGGTCAATGGTCAACGTTTGACCAGTCAAAGGTAGACTTTTGACCAAAGTCAAAGAACAAGAAATGGCAGGTGACCAAAAATGGCAGGTAATGTCTTACAAATAAGACAACCTATTCTGACTTGGACAACCTCCAGTCAGACCATATGAAGGCCTCTGATTGAGCACAAACTCCTTTGGCTCAGTCAGGACAACTTATTTGTGATAGTAAAAGAAGAACGTTAGGTTCAATCGAGTGCTAGCACGATTTCCTTGAACCTAATTGAATCTCATTCAGATCAATTGAACTAGATCAGTTCAATTGATGATCACCAGATTCAAACCCTTGTTTGTGTGACCCAGTTAGGTTCAGTTCTGTATGGTAATGGGATATGTCATGATCTCTATCATCGACATCATCGAAACTCCTTTCGATGGATCAGAACTCTTCTGATTCGAACAGCTAGAATGATCGATCATCTAAATCATTCTAATTGCTCCCAAAATCCACCAGTGACACCTAGCAGTATATGGTGGCAACCCATCAGAGCTGAATGCGAACCTCTTGGTGCAGCTACCTGTGTGATTCAGTTCTTCTATCTTGAGCCCCGATCAGATTAGGGTTAAGGTGAACTCGTCAAACCCTAGTCTCTGTCATATGATGTAATCATTCGATTCGAGTCCAATGTGAAAATCTAAATAGAAACTCTTTCTATTATTTCACTCTACCATGGCCATGGATTTCTGGACTTGATTCTCATGATCATCATAGGGCTGCTCCTCTACCACCGAGGTAGATAGATCCCATCTTGATGCAATCCAGTTCCTACAATGAACATGCTATAGCCAACATACACCTCAGGGTTCCATATGGCTAGGAGACCGAGTAATGGTGTAGTCAAACTATAACACCCTCAAGGTGAACTGTCGATGCATCTCAGGTCAAAGAACCAGACACACTACTGCAGCATCGAGTCAGTCATTGACGAGAAGGTAGACTCCCTAATGACTACTCGAGGTGGTCACGCTCAGTGCCCTCGTTCTCTAACGAGTACCTGTACTCTCGCTCCGGTGTCTCCACACCGTAGACTTAAGACTCATCTACTAAAGAGAAGCGATCGTACACCAACCTTCCGGATCAATCACCATCCTCGTGATGATCCTATGGTCGGGAGCTGTTTATGAGTTAATAATGATTATTCATGTCTTAAATTTTCAACTCTTGAAAATATGAATTATCATTACCATTAACTCAAAGGATGTATCACAGACACTAAATACACAAGTGTGATAGAAAATAACCCATTTCATTAATTATAGTCAAAATTATAATTTTGCCCCTAGAAGTGTATTACAAGTGTCAGCCAATTTTGGCTTCTAGGGCACATATATCTAACAAGTTTGACATTTATCTTATATTTTATTGATCTTAATATATATATATAATAATAAAAGAAAAGAAGAGATGATCCCTAAAAAATTGAATATATCTCATAATTTACTTTGAATGATCTATTTAAAATCTTTAATCTTTGAAATGTTCCATCTCTCTTGAATCTTTGAAGTTTAAAATAATTTTATTTAATGCATTTATATTATTTAAAAAGAAGAAGATGTGTTTTTAATTCATGTTGTTCATAAATAGAATTTAAAAAAAAGAAAAAAAATATTCTAAATTTATTATGTTCTTTCAAAATGGGGAAAAAAAGCTAAAAGATAAATTTATCTAATAATAATTATGAAAAAGAGGGAAAAAAAATTATGTGATGAATTTTTTAGTATTTACTCTTAAAAAATAAGAAAAAAGATATTTCTTTGTTAAATATTATCTAGTTAGCCTTGACTGAACATTCTAATTAATTTGAGTTAAGGATAATAAACTTTGATTGTTTTATGATCCTTTTAACTTAAGCCTTCACGTGATTATTCAGTTTAAATTCAATTGATTTAGTTGTTAAATTATTTTTGATAACTAATTAGAGTTAAAACTAATTTAAAATATATTCTCACTCTAAAAAATTAATTTTGATACATACTTCTAATTTTAAAACTTATTTAAAAATATGAATATAATATAGAATTTTTAATGTGCCTTTAAAAATCTTTGTAAAATTATTTTTGTTCTGGTACTATCTTTATTTTACTCGATACATTTTTGATATATATCTTTTTCGAACTTAATTGACTGAAATTTATTTAAAAAAAAAGAATGAATAATAAATCAAATGTTGTGCTTGATTCCACTATTCAAATCTTTGAAAAGCTTTAATCCTCTTAAAGCTTAAAAGTATATACTTAAAAATTTGTTCAAAGAATCATATTCATTCAAAAAGAAGGAGAGTTTTTGATATTTGAGTTTAAGCTAATTTTTTGTAAAGAAAGAAATTTTAAATGATAAGCTTTTAAAGAAAAGCTAATTCATTTAATTTGATTTAATTTTTTAAATTTTTGATTTAATTTTTTGATCTGATATATCTATCATTTGACACACCCAATCACATATCTGATTCCTTATCTGATTCAGATGCTTTCAGTCGTGATCTCTACTAGATTTAGTTTAGTCATCTTTGTCTTACGTTGTGATCTAGTATCTCTTAGTTATTTCTATGAGTTGTTGATCAAGTCATAGTTGATTATATTTTTTTTTGGATCAAACTTATGGCATTGGTACTATTGGTTGTTTGGGTCATGGATAGTTGTATCCATAAATTTTGTATGTTTTGATGATTTAATTCTCATGAATACTTTTGATACCTTTATATTTTGTATATTTAGCATTTATATATTTTTATGACTTGATGTTATGATAATCATTTGGTTGTAAATATGTGATGATGTTATTTGAATGATGTGAAATGAAATCTTTATGAATTGGCTAAATTTCATTATGATCATTATGTTATAAATTGAAAGTTTTGTTATAAACTCTTATTCTAACAGAAAAACATATGGAATAACTTAAGGAAGAGGCTTTTTTATTTTTATATTTTAAAATTCTTTAAGATCTTACTTGATGATGTCAAAAAAGAAAAGTAGAGTAAATAAAATTAGACCATAAGCAAAATTAAATTAAAATTGATAAAAAAAATAAAATAGAAGTAAAATTGACAAAAGAAATAAGTAAGTCAAATACTTTTGCAAATCATTTAAATGTGTGACTATAAGTAATTATCAAATTACTCTTGATAACATATTGATCAAATAATTAAATATAATATCTTAGTATATGATGTAGCATGTTCCTTCAAAATTTTTGAAATCCTCGATTAATACTTCTACATGCTTTATTTTTGTTTATGCTCAAATATTTTATCATCATCAAAAAGGGAGAGATTGTTGCTTCAAGAATTGATTTTGATGATTACAAAGTATTTGAGGGGATTACTAATGAATTTGGCTTGGAAAAAGACTTTTTATATTTCAGAGGCAAAATTATAATTTTATCAAGTTTTGATCTGAGAGCCTCAAGAGTAAGTATAGAAGATTTTTAATCCTTTGGAGGCAGTCTCATAATTTTTGGATGCTTATTTTGAAAGAATTAAGTTTGAAGTGAAAGGATCAACCCCTAGATCGTCTCCCATTGAAAAGGGCTGTTTGGCATGCTGTATCTGTGCCAAGGGTCGATCTCTGCTGTTTCAAAGGCTAAAAATATAGAATGGCTATTTTTCTAATTTTTATTTCAGAAGTCGACCCCTGTGCCATGAGTCGACCCCTATGCCATGAGTCGATTCCTGTAATGAAAATTTTTCTGCAATGGCTATTTTTTCCTATTTTGGCAAATTTTAATGATTTCTTTAATATCTCCAATGGCTATAAATCTTGCCCAGGATTCTCTTCTTCACCTATTGAAGATTTAAAAGGCTTTAAATAGAAAAAAATACAAGAGATTGGGTGATTTAATTTCAGCTCTAAGCAAAAGTCATTTTCAAGTAAAGAAGCCTTCATGTCAAGTTCACTTACCTCTCAAGAGCTCTTTCAAATCTTCAATAACCTTGAGAAAAATCAGAGAAGTTTCCTCTATTATTGTGAAAAGTATTCTTAAGATTTTATTTGCTCACAAAGGGTGCTAAACTTATATTTTATTGTTATTAAATCTTTTACTCTGCTTTACTATTTTAATTCAAGTTTTGGAGGGTTCTAAAACTTGGAAAGGTTGATCCTAACCTTGAATAGGATTGTATTGGATTGGCTTGTACCTGAAAAATAAGTGTTCTAGCTTGGGATAACTAGGGTTGGAGGTTTCTAATGTTGTATTCAGTTTTGAATACGGTTAGTGGATTTTTAATTCTCAAGTAGGAGTTTGGGGAGTGGATATAGGTGCAAGAAAAGCATAGAACCACTATAAATTTTACTTGTTTGTGGTATGCTTGCTATCCTTCTTTTCTTAGTTTGTTAAATTCTTACTCTCTAATTTTTTATATTTTTTTTCTAACTTAAATCACTTCACATATACGTCTTGCATATCATCATTCAATTTTGATATCTTTAATTTAGCTTTAAAATTTAAAAAATCTAATTCACCCGCCCCCCCTTTGGGTTGCATAGCTGAGCAACACCATAAAAAAAATCATGAAAAAGGCATGGAGAAAGGGAAGGTGGCGCAAGGGAGGAGTCCTAGTCTAACTAGGATTATATGCTTTGACTAGTCAAACCAAATCTTTAGTCTAATTAAAATAGATCTTGATGCAACCTAATTAATGATATTCCTAACTCAATTAAAAATCCAATTAAATTAGATTAAATCTAATTTAACTTTAATTTAATTTTTTAATTAATTTAGAAATTAGGTGCACTCAAGTTCTAGTTCAACTGAAAATTATTCTCTTATAATTGACTTATCCAATAAACTAATTGAACTTAATCTAATCAAGCCCAAACTAAATCTAATTGAATCTTATTCAATTAAACTTAATCTCAACCTAGTTTTTCAATCAAATTAAGTTAATTAGTAATCAATTGCTAATCGATCCTCTTGCAATACTTGCACTAGATCAAACATCAATCGTATTGAATGTTTAATCCTAAAATAATTTTTAATCATTGATCAACCATCCGATTAGATCGAGACCTCTAATGTGTGTGATCCCATAAGTTTAAATCTAAGTTAGTAGTATATGAATAAATTTTGGTACCAATCGAAGTGATCATCTAGCAATAGTACTCGACGGTCGGATAGGTTGAATGTATAAAGCAATATTTTTAGAATCCATGAAAATATGATTTTCATATATTCAACCCCTTGACCATAAATGCTCATAGGGCGACTTAGGTTTTAACTATCGATTCTGAATAAGTTATCCACATTGTATTTCAAAATATTAAATACATCTCATAGATTATCCTAGTTAAGATTTTGCTAAATTAAAATACAGTGATGCATTATCGCTAAACTCTTTGGGATGGTCAATTCCATCTTGATCACTAACTAACTTCACAAATACTTGACTGTGCCTAAAAACCTTCCATCATTGAATTAAAAATTTAGGTAGTTGGGCACCAAAGTATGGTGAGTTACTTGCAAGCTACCGTGGCGATCTTAGGTTCAAAGGATGCTTATACCCATATCCCATTAGGGCAGGCAATTTTTGATAGTAGAATGCTCCAAAGTTAGTCACATTTAGTGATGATGTATTCCTATATCTCACCTATATGCCATACCAGTGTCTCTATACTTCTTAGTTAAGAGGACAATCAATCTATATAGCACATAATGATCTACACTCAATAAATATTATCGTCCTGATTAACAATATATCATTTGGTTGCGAACAGTTTTAAGGACTAATCGATAAATTATCTCTTTATTGAATTTACATAATCTTAAGGACTTCATCATAACATAGAAGTTCATTAGAAAATATATATTTATGATGAAAAATGCTAGAATAAATATTTTATTTATTAATAAATTATTTATATTTACAAAATAGCATAACCATCAACAGATTGATGATTAGCTTTGGGACATATTTTCCAACAACTCTCACTTATTCTAAAGCCACTCGATACAGTATCTTACACTCATCTTCAACTTATGGTTGTCGAACTTCATTACCACTGTTGGTGTAAAATCTGATTGTTGTCAAAGAAGTACTGGAGTCGGAGAAGACGAGGTCGCCACTGATGACCTGCAAAACAAGTCTCGTCCAAAGCCTGGGGGGTAGCTTCGGTAAGATCCTCCAATGATCAAGTCATCTCTTTCGGTCAATAGAAATGGAGTACTCCATAGAGAAAGTCGTAGAGTATTGAGAAGAAGAAGAGAGATTAGAAAAAATGTATATAGAGGATCCCTTTTATAACTCGGAGCCTATAACAAACTGATAGTGATAGCCGCAACCGCTTGGTAGTGGGCTATTTGGGGCCACATGGGATTTATTATGGAGAGTGGTGTCTATTGTTGTGACATGCTGGTTTGTTGAAGGCACAACAACTGGAGCTCGGATGGGGTAGTCATAGGCGACAAAGGGCTTTTGGATACTGTTATTCCAGAGGAGTTCAGAGGCTCATAAGATTGATCGTGCATTGGCCTTTGTTCGCTATGTTGAGGGTGTACACCGTGGTCCCTTCTCTACCTGTATCTCTGCTGTTTCTTTGAAGTTTGGCCATTCCTAGGGTTGCTCATCGGTGAATAATGATAAAGCACTGAAGTTCGTCTTGGGGCAGTTTGGAAGATGTTCGACTACTAGAGAAGTTCTGTTGAAGAAAAAAATTTAGGAGGGTTCGGAAGAAGTTCAATTACTAGAGAAGTTTTGCTGAAAGAGAAATCCAGGAGGGTTCGACTAAGATTCTGCCAAAAAAAGAAGAATCCAAGGAAGTTCATTCGGGTGGGGCCATGCAGTTTATTAGGAGGAGATCGATCGAATGGAATGTATAGGAGCCGAAGACTTAGTCGGTTCTCTAGGGTAGAAGCATCGACTATTCAAGTTCGTTTGGGAAAGGAATCCGTAATGCCCTATCGAATTCAAAATCGATCTTTCCAACCAATCAAATTATCTGACTGTAGTATTGGAGGTCGGGCATCTCAGAATGATTCAGAGTTCGAATACTTTCGTGGGTTGAAGTTCAGTTTTTATAGCTGCAATCGGATGGAACTGATTAAGAATCAGAGTCATAGCCGAACTTCGATAAGCATGGATTTATCCCCAATACTAGTCCTCCTACTCCCAAGCTCGAAGTTCGAAGGATGGAAGTAAAACAGAGACTATCGAAGTTCGTTGGATTTTTCAACCCTATTGGATTTTCTCCGCCTGGATTGGATGGAAAATTTTGGCTTTTATCGGGTTGACGCCGAAGCTTCGTAAATGCACGGTGACCAGAAGATACGTTTCTCAAATTTTCTGCCAGAAGTCTTCTCAAAGTACAGTGCTATTAAGGATCCGCCTGTTGAAAGCTTTTTGCCATGATGAGTGGGACATGCATTGATCAAAGATCGGCTGGAGGAAATCTACAATCATAACTACCTTAGGACTCCAAGGGCTACTTAAACCTGCCATCCTCCTTTGAGTTTCTACTTCTTCTAAAATCCTTATCTCCTTCCTCTGGTTTCCTTCTCCATCCTGTGAAAGAGTTCAAGCTTCTTCCTCCATTTTTCTTGGTTTCCAGCGCACCTCCATTCGATTTTTGTTTCATTCATCATCTTCTTGTTCTTCCCAGCTAATTTAGGTCAGCTCTTTGATATTTTTTTTAGATTATCTCTACATTCTTTGCTTTCTCGCTCTTTCTGTTCTTATCGAAGTTTGAATATTTTATTTTTTTCTGATTTTTGGATGATTCCTCAATTTTTTCTTGATTCAAATGTCTACCGAGGGATCCTGGTCAACTTGCTCTAGGAGCCCAGCCCCTTTAACCTTGGTGAACCCACCTCCTGAGGAGGCTGAACCCTTGGGATCAGCCCATCCTTTTGTGTATGCGACCATTTCCTATAGACTTCAGCCCGACGACCTTTTCCTAGCTAGGATTCAGTTCAAAATTCCTTCTAAGTACGAGCTCGAACTTTTTTGACCTGATGACCGAGCTTGCTCACCCATCTCGATTGAATCTGTTTGTATGTTGAAACCTTTCAGACCGGGCTTAGGTTATCCTTGCCTCCTTTCATAGCTGACTTGTTTAGGTTTCTCAATATTTTTTTTATTGCTATGACGTCGAACTCCTTTAGATTCATCATAAGATTTATCTCTCTATGCACCATAGCAGACGTCCGACCTACCATTTTTTTATTTCATAATTTTTTTATCTTTAAACATCATCCCACCATCAAGGATTGGTGGTATGTATCTCCACAATTCGGTATGAAGGAACTGCTTAAAGGTGCTCCTTCCTCCATTCATGGTTGGAAGGAGAAATTTTTCTTCATTTTCCATCCCTCCTTAGGGCTAGGGCTTCCTTCGTGGGGTGAGATAAGGGAATCGGTCCACTGAGCTCCTAGGCTAGAAAGCGAGGATTAGAGTTTGGCTGATAAGCTGAAGTCTTTTGACGCTCCACCAATCCCTAGACTTCTGGACCAGCAGACCTTATTCAATTTTGATCTCAGTCCTCTTAACCCAATAGATAGTTCTTCATATTCAGTCATCTGAGTGGTATTCATTCTTTTGACCTTCTAACTTTATCTTCTTTGCAGAAATAACTTTAGAGGAATGGAACTGCTTGACGAAGGAAATCCAGACCCTTAAGAGAAAGGATGGTTCTTCTGACGAACCGTAGAAGAAGGCTCGGACTGAAGAGTCGAGCTAGGTCATGTCAATTCGGTCTGTGCTGGCCCTTGAGCCCATCGTTATCACGTCGAGCCTGGCTCTGTCTGATGAAGCCACCCCTCCTGCTCCTATTCGGTAAGAGAGAATTATGGAGAGGAAGAAGAAGAGGGCCGTCGGTAAGAAGGTTGGACGAAAGGCTAAGAGCTTCAAAGGAGAGGACCTTAGCCAAGAACAGGATTCCCTGGACAATCGAGAGGTCGTCCAGTCACTGATGGAGGAAAGTGTCCTTCCCCACATCGTGGAAAAGATGCGCTAGAAGGATGATGCCGAGAGGTTTGATGAGTCCTTCGACGCCTTCCTGGAGGTAGGTGGCTTCTTTTGATTCTAGCTTCATGCTCTTCAGGCTTTAAAGTTGTGATCTTTTAGGATTCTGACTTGATTTTTATTTTGTAATTGGGACACTACCTTTTTGCCCACTCCGAGGGGGCAAACCAAAATCAGGCCGAAGCTTCCAGGGCCCTAGAGGAAGCTTGCGCAGAAGCTGAGAAGGCTTGGGTCGAGGCTGACGTTCTAAAGGTCATCTCGGAGACCCACTAATCTAAAGTTGCATGCCTTTGGGAGGAGTAGAGAGAGGAGTGCGAGGAGATGGCAAAGCTGAGGGTCGAGCTAGCTCTAGAGTAGGAGGAAAGGAGGAAAGCACCAGAGGAGGTCAACGCCACCATGGAAAGGGCCATGCAAGACTTCAAGTCCTCCAAAGATATGGAGGATATCAAAATAGACTTCGCCCAGAAATCTTTCCCAAAAGGGTTCTAGATTTGCTTGGGGTGGGTTGCCGAGAACTTCCCCAACATCGATCTGGACCTTCTCCTAAAGGAGCCAAAGAATAGAGCTGGCCCTTCATGCACTGATGCCGAGGTTGCCCTTGCCGCCCATGCCATCGAAGCTGCTCCAGAATTTTCAAAATTTGTAGGTGCAGCGTTCGAGCTTGCTCGAGAGTCGAAGGCAGTCGAGAATGTCCCAACCTCTCTAGTGGATGAGCCATCCGAGGTCTAAACTTTTGACATCTATGTACTTTTTTTTGATGTACTAAAAATATTTAAAGTAATGAAAGCAAATCTCTCTTTTTCTTTATACTCTGCGTTGCATGTGATTGAGAATGCCTCCGACAACCAGGACCATGACCCCCTTTCTCTGGTTGATGCCAACCCCTTACCTCAGGGAGTTTCGTTCAAGGCTTTGATAAAGGATTTGAAGAAGAAAGTGCATCAATTAAGAAAAAGGTTGAAAAAGGTTGAGGCTGACCTTCAGGCCTCTTAGAAGAATACTTCGAAGGCGACTAAAAAGGTCACTCACCTCCGAAGCTTATACATGAAAGATTCCACAAGCTTCAGCATTCGAAAAGAAAATTTTAAGAAGGAGCTTGCTAAACTTCAGAAGAGTGTGTGTGATAAGTCTTGGGTACTGATGGCGAAGATCGGCTCTCTTGAAGTTGATCTCAAGAAAACAAAAGAAAAGATCTATCTCTTGGAAGAGAGTTTGCTATGGTCCACCGATGAACCCCAGCATAATTGGGATTGGTCAAAAAAGTTCTCCCAGCTTCAGAAGTAGTTGCAGGATGCTGAAGATTGGCACAACAGTTATCGGGTGACCTAGGCAGGGAAGATGTCCAGGCTTGAAGGTGAGCTAAAAGCTACCAGGGATGAGGCATCCTATTTTCGAAAGAAGTTTTATAGCGTTCAGCAAGCTGGATCAAGCGGTGAATCTAAGGAGCTCGCCTTTCTGAGGAGGACTATTGGTAAGCTCTCAGAGGTTGTCGGGGTGGAGAAGACCGAAGTTCAATAGTTGAAACTTTAGTTGACCTACGAGCATTAAGCCATCAAGGATGCTGAAGCTGAATTTGAAGTTTTAAGAAAGCAGCAATGAGAGCTCGAGGCCAAGTTTGAGTATTCCAACAGAATGTACATCGATGGTCTATATAAGAAGAAGGAACTCGAGGAGGAGATCTTTAGATTGAAGGAAGCTTTGGTGATGGCTAGAGATGATAGCCCGAAGTCTAAAGAGCTCGGACCACCTTAGGACTACACCTCCTTTCTTTTTTCTTTATGTAATCGATTTCATCGATCTTCATTTCGTCTATAATGCCTTGGTTCTTTCGCACGGTTGGTCCCTACTGACCTTCATTTTGCTTGTAGAGTGCCCATCGTTTAATCGATCTTATTGATTTTTATTCGTAATGAACATAATTTCATAACGAGATGGTACCCCTTTTTTTCCTCTTTTTTTTTGCTGTCATCTCTTATAGACACGATTTTGGGTGCCTCATTTTTCTTTACTTTGTTTCTAATGAGATGCTTATCATGGACGTCGGGCTAGAGGTCCTCTTCGTGGATCAGGATGGGATTTTACCTTTGGCGTGTGGCATGGCCGTAGCGGGATGCATACGATGGTCGTTAGAAGGGCCTTGGCCTTTTCCATATTTTAGATTAGCGAGGCCTTGGCCTTCCATCTTTTGCATGATCGTAAAGGTTCATTGGATCCGCTAGTGGATTTCTTCCCTCATCTCATCTTGATTTAACGAGCCCCTCAACTTTGCTCACGTTAGGATGAGGTTTTCCTCCTGTTCTAACAGATTGTAGGAGCACATTAGGACCGTTGGTAGGATCTCTCTCCTTATTTTGTCTTAGTTCAACGAGGCCTTCGACCTTACTCATGTTAGGATAAGGTTCTCCTCCTATTCCTAATGGACTGTAGGGACACATTAGGACCGTTGGTAGGGCCTCTCTCCTTATCTCGTCTTAGTTCAACGAGACCTTTGACCTTGCTCATGTTAGAATGAGGTTCTCCTCCTATTTCTAATGAATTATTGGGGCACATTAAGATCGTTGGTTGGGCCTCTCCCCTCATCTCGTCTTAGTTCAACAAGGCCTTCGATCTTGCTCACGTTAGGACAAAGTTCTCCTCCTATTCCTAATGGGCCACTTTAGGTTACTTCAGAGAGTTATTAGTCATTACATAATTTTTATGCTAAGAAGTAATGATGTTTAAATAAAAAAAATTTATTGAAGAAAAGTTACTGATAGTACATTCTTAAGTTTTCTAAATTTTAAGGCCGCGGGAGTGTCGCTCCTCCAAGCTCCTTCAAGTGATAAGTTTCGGGCTGGACGACCTTCTTTACTTTATATGGACCTTCCCAATTCAGGATGAGCTTTTCTTGATCTTGAGACTATGAAATAGATGCTCGTCGCAGTACCAAATCTTTCACTCTGAATGCTTTATTTTTTACTCTAGAGTTATAGTATCTAGCTACTCTTTATCTATAGGCTGTCATCCGAACTTGGACTTCTTCTCTTTTTTCTTCCAGTAGATCGAGGTTAACTCTGAGGTTCTGTGAGTTATGCTGCTAATTGAAGACCACGACTTATACTGACGAAAGTTTAAGCTCGATTGGGATGACTGCCTCCATTCCAAAGGTCAGGACGAATGGTGTTTTTTTAGTTGGTAGCCTTTGAGTAATTTGGTATGCCTAGAGGATATGATAGAGTTCGTCCGTCCAAGTCTCCCTTACTCTTTTAAGCCTTGCTTTGATGTCCTACAGTAAATTCTGTTGGTCATCTCTGCTTCACCATTTGCCTATGGATAGACCACTGACATGAAGTGATGGAAGATGTTTAGATCTTCGCAAAACTCAGCGAACCTCATTCCGACAAACTATCGCCCATTATTTGTTATGAGAATTCGAGGCCGACCAAACCGACAGATGATCGACTTTCAGATGAAGTTCTGTACCTTGGCCTCAATAATTTTTGCCAATGATTCATCCTCGATCCATTTGGTGAAGTAGTTGATCACAACCAGGAGAAACTTTCATTTCCCGGATGTCATTAGAAAAGAGCCAGGTATATCCATTCTCCACTGCTCGAATGGCCAAGGTGCACTTAATGGAGTAAGCTCGAAGGTCGGCTGTCTTTGTATGTTTGTATTTCTCTGACAGCGATCATATTTCTTGATATACTCTATAGAGTCGTGGTACAAGATCGGCCAATAGTACCCCTATCGAAGTAGTCTTTGTGATAGAGATCTGGCCTCTACATGACTTTCATAAATTTCCTCATGCACTTTCTATAATACGAAGTCAGCCTTTGAAGGTCGAAGATATCTCAAGAGCGATAGAGAATATGATCTTTTTTATAGCTTGCCTTCATACAGAACATACCAGAAAGCTTGATTTCTGAGTTTTTGGGCTTCTTTCTGATCTTGAGGAAGAACTCCATCCTTGAGGTAGGCAACTAGTGGATCAATCTAGCTCGGCTCATGCTCAACTTGCAGAATAGGCTGCGACTCCTCTGAGCTTGGGGACTTTAGAATTTTAAAAAATACTTCTTTGGACAGATCGATTGGGGCTAAAGTGGCCAATTTAGAGAGAAGGTTGACTCTCGTATTTTCCATCCTCGAAATCCATTGGATGCTAAAACTATTGAAGGCCGAAGCCAAGTTTTTTACTTTCTCAAGATACTTCATCATGCTTTCCTCCCGAGCTTCATAGTTGCTGCTAACCTATCCGACCATTAACTGAGAATCACTAAAAACTTAGAGCTGGTCCACCTCCAACTTTTTCGCTATTCTTAATCCAGCAACCAGAGCTTCATATTTGACCCAATTATTAGTCGCAGAGAATTTGAAGCGTAGCGCATATTCGATGATGACTCCTTTGGGGTTAACCAAGACCATCCCCACACCTGCTCCAGCAGCGTTGGATGAACCATCCATGTATAGGAATCAAAAGCCTTCGAGAAGGTCGGTGCTCTCTTCGATGGGGTTCGACTACAACCATGGAATGCTGGTTTCATACTATTTAGGCTCGACCTCGTTTGGAATGATGCATTCTACTATAAAATTTGTTAATATCTGAGCTTTGATCGATGATCGAGGTCGGTAGTTAATGTCAAACTCTATAAGCTCGATTGCCCATTTTGCGATTCTTCCGAAGGTATCCGTTTGATAAAGAACTACTTTAATTAGTTGATCCATGAGGATAGTTATGGTGTGCCCCTAAAAATAAGATCAGAGTCTCTTGACAGCAATTAGAATAGTGTAAGTTAATTTTTCTAATTTAGAGTAGCTGGTCTTTGCATCCCTCAGGATCTGGCTTATGTAGTAGACCGACCGCTGCACTTTTGCTTCCTTCCTGACCAGGACTACTACCAGGGCTACCAGAGAGATTGCTAGGTATAAAAATAATTCTTCCTTGGGCTCAGGCTTTGCCAGTAGTGGAGGCAAGTCAAGGTAGTTTTTAAGCTCCTCAAATGCTTATTGGCATTTCACCATCCAGCAAAAGCTCTTTGGCTATTTGAGAACTTGAAAGAAGGGCATGCATCGCTCGATCGATCTTGAGATGAAGCGGCTTAGGGATGCCATTTTTTCAGTCAAGCACTGAACTTCTTTGATTATTTTTGGAGTGGTCATCTCCTGAATAGCCTGGATTTTTTTTGGATTTGCCTCAATCCTGTATCTCGATATCATGAATCCTAAGAACTTCTCCGAGGTTACACCGAAGGCACATTTGGTTAGGTTCAGCTTCATCTTGTACTTCTTAAGTGCGCTGAAGGTCTCTTCGACTTCGGTGATGTAGTTTATTAAAGCTCAGATCTTGACGAGCATGTCATCCACATACACCTTCATATTTTGATCGATCTGCTTCTTGAAGATTTTATTGATCAGATGCTAGTATGTTGCCCCTACATTCTTGAGTCTAAAAGGCATAACCCTATAATAGTAAAGACCACGGTCAGTAACAAAAGTAATTTTCTGCTCATCCTCTGGTGCCATCCAGATTCGATTATAGCCAAAAAAAGTATCCATGAAGGTGAGGAGCTCATGGCCCGAGATTGCATCCACCAACTGGTCAATCTCGGGCAGGGGGTAGCTGTCTTTTAGGTAAGCTTTATTCAGTTTCTTGAAGTCTATATACATCCTCCACTTGTCGTTTACCTTTTTGATGAGCACCATGTTTGAGATCCAGCTCGAATAGTTAACTTTTCAGATGAATCCAGTCTTGAGAAGCTTGTCAACTTCTTCTGTAATTGCTTTCTGTTTCTCCAGAGCATGGCTGCACATCTTCTCTTTTACTGATCGATACCTAGGATCAGCTGCCAATCGATGTTCTATGATCTTAACATCAATTTTCGACATATCCATTGGAACCCGGGCGAAGACGTCTGCGTTCTTCCAAAGGAAGGTGATGGGTTACTCTTGAACCTCATCCTCCAAGTTGGAGCTGATCTACACAGTGTGCTCCATATTTCTATCATTCAATGGGATGGAAACGAGGTCTTCCATAGGCTCACCCCGCTCCTCTGTAAGGTCATCACGGACATCCAACCCATCAATAGGACAAAGGTTGGGCCAGATGTTTTTCTATAAGGTGATGTAGTAACAGTGCCTTGCTAAGGCCTGGTCTCCCTTGATCTCTCTAATTTCGTAGCTCGTCGAGAACTTCATCTTTAAATAATAAGTTGAGACCATAGTTCGAAGTGCGTTCAAATCAGGTCGGCTAAGAATGGCATTGTAGACAGATGGGACTTTTACGACTAGAAAATTGACATGCACTTTAGCCAGCTTTGGGCATCATCCTGCAGCCATAGTCAGAGTTATTATGCCCTCAACTGGCATGGAATCGTCAGTAAAGTCTACCAATGGAAAGTTCATAAGTCCCAAGTGATTATTAAGTAAAGACATTTTTGAGAAAGCATCGTAAAATGAAATATCTATAGAGCTTTCATTATCTACTAAAATATGGCGCACATCATAGTCAACAATGTTTAAAGAGATTACAATCGCATCATTGTGCGAAAACTGGACTCTTTGGGCATTCTCATTGGTGAAAGCGATGGGCTCCTCAATTCTCCACCTCTTTTCGGGCTCTGCTGATCCACTAGCCTCCCCTTATTGAAGTCCCCCAGAGATGGTGTTGATGATGCCGAGGGATGGTCGATCTACCTGCTGCTCCTTCCTTAGCGGCTCTGATTGTGATAGTGTCCTTGACCGATCTTTTTGTCCTTCAAGCTGACGTTGCAGGAATCGACCGAGCCTGTCTCACCTGATGAGCTCCTCGATCTCATCTTGGAGCTGGATACATTCTTCTGTATCGTGACTGTGGTCACGATGATAGAGGCAATACTTGTTAGGATTGCGCTTGTCGGGATGAGAACGCATCCTCTCCGGTCTAGGCAATTACTCCTTGATCTCCAACAGCACTTGTATTTTTGGAGCATTGAGGGGGGCATAGTTGTGGAACCTTCAGAGAGGGAAGCTCCTCCATGCTCTTATGTCAGGGCTTCTTGGACGATGAGCCTGAGGAGGAGTTCACGCTCGCTTGCACTCGGAGGGAGTCTGGGAGTGCAGCCGAACCTCGTTTGGCTTCTCTTTAGATGTAGGCCTGTTTGGCTCGCCCATTCATCATTCTTCTATGGCTTCATTATCCTTGGCCTTGAAGGTTTCTTCTGCTTAGGCATAGCCTTTAGCCTGAGCTAACATATCAGCAAAATCTCCAGGATACTTCTTCTCCAAGGAGAACAACAAATTATTCTTCTGAAGGCCATCTTTTAGTACGGCCATGGCGATAGGCTGGTCCAGATTCTAAACTTCTAGGACAACTATATTGAAGCGGTTGACATAAGCTTGGATGGATTCTCCCTCTTGCTACTTGATGCTTATGAGGGGGTCGGAACCTTGGCAGGGACGTCAGTTGTTGACGAAATAAGCCACGAACTGGTAGCTCATTTGGTCAAAAAAGAAGATGGTATTCGGCTTGAGGGTCGAGTACTAATTTCTGACTGCTCCATTCAAGATAGACGGAAAAGCTCGGCATAGGATGGCATCGAACGCACCGTGGAATAGCATCATTGTCTGAAAGGCCTTCAGATGGTCAATCGGATTAGAGGTCCCATCCTAGCTCTCAAATTAGGGGAGCTTGAAGTTCGGTGGGATCGATTACTACATGATGCGATGAGAGAAAGGAGGGACGGTATAGATATCATTACCATGGGAGTGGGTGCATGGCGGAGTTTCTCGATTAGTCGGTTCATCTCTTATAGTTTTTGATTTAGGAGATCCTCTCGATCATGGATCTCCAAGGTCTTTTGACTGAACGGAGGTAAAATCTCCCTAGGGGTAGAGTCATGATCAGAGCAGGGGCTCTCGGCTCTCTACTTCCTTTTTTCGGAGGTCACCGATCGGCTAGCCCGAGTCGACCGTCCCCAGATCGGATCATGGGGCTCCAGAGAAGCCTGCTCCGATTGAATTTACGTCGGAGGCTGTTGCTGTTGCATGACCTGCACTGCTTTCGTGAGGTCGTGAACCTACTGGACTAGTAGGTTGAACTGCTTTGTGTCCACCATTGACCTCTAGGATCTGGCCGTAGAGGCCACTGATTGTCGGGTTGAAGCTTTCCTAGGAGGCATCTTTTTCGAAAAGGAGGACTCTGGACAAAAAAGAAGAGAGTTCTCTACTGAGCACTCCTTTAAGAACAAGAAAACCTTAGAAATAGAGGGCCCTTCCTCCAGCGCCAATCCTATTGGTGCGAAATCTAGTTATTATCAGAGAAGTGCTAGAGTCAGAGAAGACGAGTCTCATCCAGAGCTTGGGAGGGTGGCTCCGATAAGATCCTCCAACAATCAAGTCAGCTCTTTCGGCCAACAGAAATGGAGTACTCAATAGAGAAAGTTGCAGAGTATTGAGCAGGAGAAGAGAGCTTGGAAAAAACATATCTAGAGGATCTCTTTTATAGCCTGGAGCCTACAACAAACTAATAGTGATAGCCACAACCACTTGGTAGTAGATCGTTCGGAGCCACATGGGTTTGTTATGGAGAGTGGTGTCCGTTGTCATGACGTGCTGGTCCGTTGGAGGCCCAACAGCTGGAGCTCGGATGGGATAGTTGCAGACGACAAAGGGCTCTTGGATGCTGTTGTTCCAAAAGAGTTCGGAGGCTCTCAGGATTGATCGTGCATTGGCCTTTGTTCGCTATGTTGAGGGTGTACGCCGTGGTCCCTTCTCTACCAGTGTCTCTACTGTTTCTTTGAAGTTTGGCCATTTTTAGGGTTGCTCATCGGTGAATAACGATAAAGCGCTGAAGTTCATCTGGGGGTAGTTTGGAAGAAGTTTGACTGCTAGAGAAGTTCTGTTGAAGAAGAAATTCAGGAGGGTTCAACTAAGATTCTACCAAAAAAAGGAGAATCTAAGGAAGTTTGTCCGGATGGGGCCACGTAGGTTATTGAGAGGAGATCGACCAAACGGGATGCACAGGAGTCGGAGACTTAGCCAGTTCTCTAGGGCAGAAGCATCAACTATTCAAGTTTGTTTGGGAAAGGAATCCGCAATGTCCTATCGAATCCAAAATCAGTCTTTCCAACCAATCGGATTATTTGACTGCAGTATTGGAGGTCGGCCATCTCAGAATGATTCAGAGTTCGAACACTTCCATGGGTTAAAGTTCAGTTTTTATAACTGCAACCAGATGGAACTAATTAAGAATCGGAGTCATAGCCAAACTTTGATAGGCATGGATTTATCCCCAACAACCGCTAAGGCTTTAGTAAGGGGCTCATCTAGGTTCTTCTTTCCATCGATCTTTTGAAGATCGATGTTATCTCGATCCACAATCTCCTAGACCAGGTGGTAGCAGTGTAGTATGTATTTCATCCACTGGTGTGCCTTTGATTTCTTTGCCTAAGAATTGCTCTAGTACTATCGCAGTAGAGCAAGATCAAAACATCTAAAAAGGATGCTACTTCGAGCTCGGTGATGAACTTTCTCAGCCATACAGCTTTCTTCGCAGGATCTAATGTCGCAATATACTCCACCTCATATAAGAGTTTGCTACAGTATGCTGCTTGAAACTTTTCCAATAGATGGCTCTACTATTTAGGATAAAGATATAACCCGATATACTCTTGCTATAATCATGGTCAGATTAAAAGTTGGAGTCTGTAAACCTCACAAGTTTTATATCTGACTTACCATAGATTAGCCACTGGTTCTTAGTATTTCTCAAATACTTAAGAATGGTTTTCACCATATTCTAATGGTTTTTTCTTAGATTAGATTGGTGATAAGCATCGTAAATTCACCAATAAAAGTATTAATTTATTAATTAATTTATATTAATTTTTAAGAATTATCAATCAATTTATATATAATTTTTAAAAAAATTCATATTTTTATTAATTAAAAAATTAATTAAAAAATAATAATAAAAAAATAATAAAAATTAAAAAATAAAATTTTATTATTAATAGAAAGATCTCATTTTTCTGATCACAACGAAATAAATTTCAAGTAAAATGGAGCTAAAATGAAAAAGATATGAATTTTTAAAAAAAAAAAAATATAAAATAAATAAAAAAAAAAAAATAAATAATAAAAAAAAAAGAAAACGGCTCAGCCGACTCCGCAAGCCGAGCCACCAAGCCAAGCCGAGCCACCAAGCGAAGCCGAGCCATCAAAGCCGACTCAGTCATTGAAGCCATCAGCCGGTCTACGATCCAGGCATGGACCGCCAGCTCAGCAAAATCCGGCGAATCAGAGCCTGCCACGTGGTGGACCTAGACCCTTAAAGGGTCTACAAAATTTTATCGCGGCTCACAGGGCAATCTGGTCATTTCACTCGGTGACGGAAGCATTGATTGGTTGCGGTGTGCGGTGCGGCCGGTCTACGCGGTCCATGGGAACAGTAATTGCGCGATCGGACGGTTGCGGTTGATTGCGGTTAAGATCGGACGGTCAGCATTTTTTTTCCGGTTGCCAACTTCACTCGGATCACCATCAAACGGCAGCGCCTGATTCCAGCTTCGATCCGACGGTCCAGAACGCTCCCGGCGGTGATCAGGACTCCCGAAGCGCGATTTGCGGCCAGATTTCCTCGATCAAGCGCGATCGGACGGCCAGTATTCAATTCGAGCTGATCTGGGCTGATAGGCATCCGATTTTGACAATTTTTGAACCATTCGATTCCTATCGGATAGCCTGATTTTACCAGATTTACCAGAGACGTAACAGGATTGTTTTTATTCAAATTTTATTCAAATTTTTACGATTACAAAGGGAATTAGTCCCATATTGCTTTTAGAAATAAAGATATACCTCTTCTAGCTCTATAAAAAGGATCCTAAGCCTCTAAGAAAAGGGGGTTGGAAGAGAAGCTAAGGTATAGGGTAGAAGTCAAGCTCGGAATTAAAGGTTACTTCAAAGCTGCGGTGCTGCTGAGAAGAAGAGCCGGTCTTCTACGCCATCTTCATGCCTACGCCGATCTGCGATCTTCATCTAGTTTTTTTTTTCTTTAATTTCTTGTATTAAAATTCTGAATTTTCTTTAATTTCTTGTATTTAAATTCTGCATCTTAGTTTTAAATTTAATAAAGAAAGTTTCATTATTCTTTTCAATTCTAGCTCTTTAAATTATTTGTTCTTTATTGCTCTTTAATTTTACTATAAGTAGTTGCTAAGATCTAAATAGTAGATCTTAGTATCAAATTTATTTTTGCATAACTTAAATTCTATTTTTATTTATAGATCTATTTTTTGACTTTAATCTTTGCTTTCTTTTCTTAAAAAAAAATAAAATCAAAGATTTTAGAAATAAATCATTGCCTCTCTGTGGATTCGACCCGACTCACCACTTTCTTCATAATTTTTAATTAGTTTAAAAAGTAAAGAGTCGGATTTAAATTGATAAACACGGTGTTTTAACGACAGCATCGTGTACCAACTTAAGCTTTGCTCGTCCTCGAGTAAAGAAAGAATTTAGTTTAAATCAATTACCATATTTTGTTGAGATCTTCTTTCACAAAAATAAATCTACAATTTAAGATCAAAAGTTTAGACAGTATCACTAACTAAGTATTGAGTTTCAGAAGTAAATTTCACAGCAGATTAATTAGAAACTTTCTTAGAGTTCATCTAAAGATTTTCAGCACTTTGTGTCGTGAATACTAATTTAGCATTTGGGTGTTGATTCAAAGGGCAAATGAATCTTCTTTTTATCACCTATTTTGGTTAGTTTTATATACTCCCAAGTTAAGTGCATGAATTAAGGTAGCTTTCACACTGCTTCTTTTTTTTTTTTTTTTTTTTTTTTTTTTTTTTAAATTGTGCTGAGCATCCTGGCCTTCCCTTCACCATTTGATGTGAACTTCTACATTTAAGGTGCAAAGTTCTAGTTTAGGGCAATCCACATATACTCTATTTTTTGCACTCTCTCTTTTTTTTTTTTTTTTTTTTTTTTTTATTTAGAAGCAGGTAGCTCTTTCCTTAAATTCAAGTTTCTTTAATTGAAGTATATATAAACTATCAATTTTTAGTGATAATTGAATTATCAATTTTTAGTGATAATTGAATCCTCAATTTAGCCTTATAATCAAACACCTGCTGTGCTTCATTAGTGTGCATGTGCAAGTAGAAGTGCTGTTAGCCTTTAAATGACCTAAGTAGGTTGCTAATGGTCTGACCAAATAATCTGCTTCTTGACTCGCTACCATTATTAGTTAATACTTTCTAACTTTATTACTTATCCTAGTTTATTTTGCTTAAGATTCTCTTTCCCAAAATATGGTTTGTTCAAAATTTTTATTTTTATTATTATTATTATTATTTTTAATAGTTTTATTATTATTATATATATTATTTATTTATTTAGTTTAATTTTTTTTTAAAATTTTTTTTTAATACTTTATTTATTTTATTATTATTATTATTATTATTATTATTAATTTTTATTTTTATTGATTTATTTATTTATATATATATATATATATTGTTTTATTTTTTTTTTTATTATTATTATTATTTTTTTTTTTAATATTTTTTTTTTTACTTTTTTACCCAATTGAATTGACATTGTCCTCAATAAAAGAGTGTAAATTATGTTTATTTATTTAGCATGGGTCTTGAAGCTTATGATCCTTCTCCCACTTTTTGGTTCTCCAACTTAGCCTAAAAAATAAATAAATAAATAAATAAATTAGATTCAAGAAGTATTGGGTTGCCTCCCAATAAGCGCTAAGTTTATTGTCTTCAGCCAGACAAGATGCAGTTTAATTCATTGTGGTTCTATTAATTGCACTTGATCAATATTTCGATGTAATGATATCCCTTCGATATATGGTTTAAGCCTTTGGCCATTTACCTTAAAAAAATTTTTAGTCCTGGGATCATAGAGTTTAATTGCACCATGTGGGAATACATGATTAACTATATAAGGTCCATCCCATCTGGATTTTAGTTTTCCAGGAAATAATCGAAGCCTTGAGTTAAATAACCAGACTTGTTGATTTGGCTCAAAGGATTTTTCTTGAAATATGTTTATCATGGAAGGCTTTCATTTTTTCCTTATAAATTTTTGAATTTTCATAAGCTTCTTGCCTTAATTCTTCTAATTCACTTAATTGTAACATCCGATTGGAACCAGCTTTGTTTAAATTGAAATTTAATTATTTTATTGCCCAATATGCTTTATGTTCAAGTTCTACCGGAAGGTGACATGCTTTTCCATAGATTAATCTATAGGGAGACATTCCAATGGGGTTTTATAAGCTGTCCTATAGGCCCATAATGCATCATCCAATCGATCTGACCAATCTTTTCGATCAGGCCTAATAGTCTTTTGTAAGATATTCTTGATTTCCCTATTAGAGACTTCTACCTGACCACTTGTTTGCGGATGGTATGGTGTAGCTATCTTATGTGTCACCCCATATTTTCGTAATAAAGTTCTAAATTGATGATTTGTAAAATGGGTACCCCCGTCACTAATGATAGCACGTGGAAATCCGAACCTGGAAAAGATATTCTTCTGAATAAATTTTAGGACTACTTTATGATCATTGGTTCGAGTTGCTATTGCTTCAATCCATTTAGAAACATAATCAACAGCTACCAAAATGTATTCAAATCCATTGGAAGGTGGAAAAGGTCCCATAAAATCAATTCCCCATACATCAAAAATTTCAACCACTAAAATGGGGTTCAAAGGCATCATGTCTTTCTTTGAAATATTCCCTAAGGCTTGACACTTAAAACACTCCTGACTAAAAGTATGGGCATCCTTAAATAATGTTGGCCAATAAAAACCACTTTGTAACACTTTGGCCGCAGTTTTTCGTCCAGAAAAGTGTCCTCCACAAGCAAGAGTATGACAAAATTGTAAGATACTCCATTGTTCAGATTCAGGAACACATCTACGAATGATTTGATCAGCACAAATTCTAAAAAGCTCAGGATCTTCCCAAAAATAATATTTGATTTGAGCAAAGAATCGATCCTTTTCATTCTTAGACCAGCCATCAGGAATTTGTCCTATGACTAAGTAATTGACAATATTTGCAAACCAAGGAGTCTTTGTATGTGAAACTGTTAACAATTGTTCATCTGGAAAAGATTCTCTGATTGATACAGGTTCATTATCTTTCACTAGGATCCTAGACAGATGGTCTGCTACAACATTTTTAGATCCCTTCTTATCTCGAATTTCAATGTCAAATTCTTGTAACAGTAAAATCCATCTAATTAATCATGGTTTAGCATCTTTCTTTGAGAGCAGGTATCTCAAGGCTGAATGATCCGAGTAAATTATGATTTTTGATCCTAATAAATATGATCTAAACTTTTCTAGGGCAAACACAATGGCTAGCAACTCTTTTTCAGTGGTGGTATAATTCATTTGTGCTTCATTCAGAGTTCTACTAGCATAATAGATCACTACAGGACATTTGTTTACCCTTTGGCCTAGGACAGCTCCTATGGCAAAATCTGAGGCATCGCACATAATTTCAAAAGGTAGTGACCAATTAGGAGGTTGTATGATTGGAGCTTTGGTCACAGCTTCTTTTAAAATTTCATAAGCTTTAAGACAATTTTCATCAAAGTTAAAAGAAACATCCTTAGCAAGGAGATTACACAAAGGACGAGAAATTTTAGAGAACTCTTTGATGAAGCGACGATAGAATCCTACATGACCAAGAAAAGATCGAATTTGTTTGACAGAAGTGGGAGGAGGAAGTTTAGAAATTAGTTCAACTTTAGCTTTATCTACCTCAATCCCTTTCTTGGATACTATATGTCCTAAAACGATCCCTTTTTGAACCATGAAGTGGCTCTTTTCCCAGCTTAACACTAGATTAGCCTCAATACATCGTTTTAATATTTTCTTCAAATTGTTGAGACAACTCTCAAAAGATTCTCCAAAGACCGAAAAGTCATCCATGAATATTTCTAAGAAATCTCCTATCATGTCTGAAAATATTGACATCATGCACCGTTGAAAAGTTGCAGGTGCATTACATAATCCGAATGGCATTCTACGAAAAGCAAAGGTTCCATAAGGACATGTAAAGGTGGTCTTTTCTTGATCTCCTGGGTAGATTGCTACCTGATTGTATCCCGAGTATCCATCTAAAAAGCAAAAGTATTGTTGGCCTGCTAGTCTTTCTAGGATTTGATCGATAAAGGGTAAGGGAAAGTGATCTTTTCGGGTGGTTGTATTGAGTTTTCTATAATCTATGCAGACACGCCACCCAGTGGAAAGTCGTGTTGGTACTAAGTTTCCATGTTCAGTGCGGACAACCGTAAGTCCAGATTTTTTTGGAACAACTTGTGTAGGACTCACCCAGTGGCTGTCAGAGATAGGATAAATAATTCCAGCATCTAACCATTTAATTACTTCTTTCTTGACTACTTCTTGCATGTTAGGATTAAGCCTTCTTTGCATCTCTCGAGTTGGTTTGGCATTATCTTCTGTATAAATATGGTGCATGCATATTGACGGACTAATTCCTTTTAAATCGGCAACGGTCCACCCTATGGCCTCTTTATATGTTTTTAGAATATTTACCAATTGGTTTTCCTGTTCAGTAGTTAAGTTGGAAGCAATTATTACTGGTAGGGTTTTCTTTGATCCTAAAAATACATACTTAAGTGATTCAGGTAAAGGTTTTAGTTCAAGTTGTGGTGGGGCCTGAATTGAAGGACGTAGTGGTTCAATTTTTCGCTCAGGTAAGGGCTCAATTTTCACTGACCAAGGTAATGAATGTGATGGTTGAGGTAAATTAAGCAGGGTATTTACTTCCTGGGTTTGAGTATCTTCAGTGGGTTCATCATCTTGTAGTAAATCTAAGGAAGGAATTAGATTCAACTATTTCATCTATCTGATTGATTACAAAGCAGTCTTCCTCCTCTTGGGTGTACTTTGGGGTATTAAAAACATTAATTCTTACTTTTTGATTCCCAAAAGAAATATCCATAGCTCCCGTTTTACAGTTGATATTGGCATTCGCGGTTGCTAAGAATGGACGTCCTAAAATTATGGGATTTTGGTTCAGCTCTTGGGATGGTTCCATGTCAAGTATGAGAAAGTCTACAGGAAAATAACATTTATCTACTCTAACTAGAACATCCTCAATTAAACCACGCGGTGTTTTTATAGATCTATCAGCTAATTGCAAAATGACTGACGTGGGTTTTAATTCTCCAATCCCAAATTTTTCATAAACCGAGGTTGGAAGGAGGTTTACACTAGCTCCTAAGTCTAGTAATGCTCGGTCAAAGGTTATACCTCCAATAACACATGAAATTAAGGGTGCACCAGGATCTTTCATCTTTTGAGGTATTGGATTTAACAGGACCGCACTTACATCCTCGGATAGCATAACTCTTTTGGTGGTTCGTGGCTCACGCTTTTGGGTACAGAGTTCTTTAAGAAATTTAGCATAGGCTGGAACATGCTGAATTGCATCGATGAGGGGTAAATTAATATGAACTTGTTTAAATAGTTCCATTAGCTCCTTGTTGCGTGTTTCTTGCTTTTTGCGAGAAGAGCCTGCTTCTAAGGCCGAAGGGAACGGGGCTTTGGGTTTATATGTCTCAGCTAATTCATCTGTTCTCTTCTTTTCTTTATCCATCTTATCAGTGTCAGTACCAGTCTTAAGCTCAAGTTCTTCTATATGATTATCCTCTTCTTCAAATTTCTCATCTTGGCTAACATCAGTATTGGCCTCTATCACCTGGTCTTGATATGGGTCCTTAAGAATCCTACCACTTCTAAGTTCAGATATTGCTTTGGCATTTTCTAATTGGGGGTTCTTAGGTGGAATGTTAGATGGATGAGTAAATCCAGGTGGTTGATAGACATTGGATGGATTATTTTTAGGATTTGCAATTGGTTGGCTTGGTAATTGACCCTGGTTCTCTCCTCATGCTAGACTCAGCTATTTGTCCTATTTGAGCTTCTAGTCTGGCGATTGATTGTTGTTGGCTTAGAATTAATTGTTGAAGTTGATTGAATTTATCGTCGGCTAGATTGGTCTGTTGAGGAGGTGGGTATGAGGGTTGATTATAATGTAGTGGTTGAGAAGACTGACTAGGCTGACCCTTATTATAGGCATAGTTCTGGTATTGGGGCCTATTTTGATAATTCTGAACTGGTGGGATTTGGGTCTGAGCCTGAGTTTGTTGTGGTTTCCAAGAGAAATTAGGATGGTTTCTCCAACCAGGATTATATGAATTTGAATATGGGTCATTAAGTGGTTTTGAGTAACCTTGAGCAGCTTGGACTTGTTCTTGGATAAGAGGTGGTAATTGTGCAACCGTGGGACATTCACTTACATGATGTGTTGGGCTAGCACAAATAGAGCAAATCACTTGATAATTAGAAGCTGGTGTGTATTGTGCAGGGAGATTGTTGACCTAAGTTTAGGAATTGATCTAATTTCTGTGCAATAAGGTCGACTTTATCTAATTTTTGTGCTATTATGTTCAAATCTGCCTTAGAATTGAGTTCCGAAGTTTTGATCTCATAAATTCCTGCCCGTTTTTGTTGAGAAATTGATCTTTCATAAGAAGATAATGAAGCATGGTTAATAGAGTTTTCACTTAAAGTTTCAAACAAGGTATAAGCTTCATCCTCACTTTTGCTCATGAATGCACCTCCACAGGATGCATCAACCATCTGCTTATATTGATCTCCTAAACCTTCATAGAAAGCTTGTACAATTTGCCACTTAGATAGACCATGGTGTGGGCATTTTCTAAGGAGTTCCTTAAGTCTTTCCCATGATTCATGAATTTGTTCCCCTGGAAGCTGAGCAAATCCCGTGATGGCTCGCCTCATGGTATTGGTTCGTCCTATGGGATAAAATTTCTTAAGAAATTCATGTTGCATCTCTGCCCATGTTTGAATTGTTCTTCCTAATGTGCCAAGCCAGTACTTGGCTTTATCTTTTAATGAGAAAGGGAACAAGGTCAGTCTAAGGGCATCATCAGAAAAATTTTGAATTTTTACCGTAGAGCAGATTTCTAAGAACTCATCCAGATGTTTGTAAGGGTCTTCATTGGCATTCCCATAAAAAGATGGGAGCATCTGGATTGTGGTTGACTTAATCTCATAGTGACTAGCAGGGATATCAGGTATGTGGATGCAAGTCGATGGGTTGTAGGTGGAAGGAATAAAGTATTCCTTCATCTGCCTAGGTGGTTCTTCACGATTTTCAGCCATTTGATTACCTGGTCTTAAATGAATTAGTCTTTCAATTTCAGGATCTGGTTTAACTAGGTCAGGTAAAAGTGATCTTCTACCGTGCATGTACTAGTGGAATTTGATATATGGTTCAATTTTTTTTTTTTTTTTTAAATTATTATTATTATTTTTTTTAATTTATTTATTTTTTTAAGAAAAGAAGAGAGAAAGAAAGAAGAGGAAAAATCCTAAAGAATCTTAAATCTGGAGAAGATAGGGAGGAGTTAATTTTTATGTTAGATATTATTTGGCAAACAAGTTAGGCAATCAATCCTGACTAAGAGTTATCCTAGATCTAGACAGCTCCTAACTGCCAAGATCACCTTCAAGCCCTCCAAATAGAGGATTAACCAATCAACTGGCCAGGTAAGTGTAAAGTCGGTGGGAGTCCCTCTGTTGCTTGCCTTAGACACCAATTGTGCTTGGCCAGGTAAGCGAACAGAACCAATTAAGTAACCACCTTCTTTCGGGCCCAATCGTCCCTGAACCACTTTCCTAGACACCAGTCAAATTGATTAATCCTAACTTGGTTCAACTCTTAGGATTTCTTGTCCTATTGAGCTCGAATATCCTTAAAGGTTAATGTCTAATTGATTTTAAGATTTAAGGTTTGGGTTAATGCAGGATGCTGGTTGGTTGTTTGTGGGCTAAGGAAGGGTGATCAAATCCCCACCTTATCTTGTTTAATGGGTTGTGCCCTTAATTTGGTTTAATATGAAATATGCAAAAAAAAAAAAAATTCCAATCAAAGAGTTCTATGCAATTTAAACTAATTAATTAAATTATAAAAAGGCTTACCTTGACTCCAGCAATCACCAAAAATAAGAATAAAAACTAATATGATGGATGCTCTAAATAATTAGGGTTTCTAATCTTGTGATGAGATTTTTAATTAGGTTTATGTAGGTAATATTTTTAATTAATTTAAAATAAAGCAAATATTAAAAATAAAGAAAGAGATTTAGGGTTTAGGAATGATCTCACCGAATAGGGTTGAGAGTTTTGTTCGTGCCCTAATCTTCCCTGTTCCTTTTTTTTTTTTTCTTTTCTGCAAAATAAATAAAAAAATAATGAGTAGGCAGTAAAAAAAAAAAAATCAAAGAAATAAAGAAATTTTAATTTTTATGCCTCCCCGGCAACGGCGCCAAAAACTTGATAGGTACACGATGCTGTCGTTAAGACACCGTGTTTATCAATTTAAATCCGACTCTTTACTTTTTAAACTAATTAAAAATTATGAAGAAAGTGGTGAGTCGGGTCGAATCCACAGAGAGGCAATGATTTATTTCTAAAATCTTTGATTTTATTTTTTTTTAAGAAAAGAAAGCAAAGATTAAAGTCGAAAAATAGATCTATAAATAAAAATAGAATTTAAGTTATGCAAAAATAAATTTGATACTAAGATCTACTATTTAGATCTTAGCAACTACTTATAGTAAAATTAAAAGAGCAATAAAGAACAAATAATTTAAAGAGCTAGAATTGAAAAGAATAATGAAACTTTCTTTATTAAATTTAAAACTAAGATGCAGAATTTAAATACAAGAAATTAAAGAAAATTCAGAATTTTAATACAAGAAATTAAAGAAAAAAAAAACTAGATGAAGATCGCAGATCGGCGTAGGCATGAAGATGGCGTAGAAGACCGGCTCTTCTTCTCAGCAGCACCGCAGCTTTGAAGCAACCTTTAATTCCGAGCTTGACTTCCACCCTATACCTTAGCTTCTCTTCCAACCCCCTTTTCTTAGAGGCTTAGGATCCTTTTTATAGAGCTAGAAGAGGTAGATCTTTATTTCTAAAAGCAATATGGGACTAATTCCCTTTGTAATCGTAAAAATTTGAATAAAATTTGAATAAAAATAATCCTGTTACGTCTCTGGTAAATCTGGTAAAATCAGGCTATCCGATAGGAATCGAACGGTTCAAAAATCGTCAAAATCGGATGCCTATCAGCCCAGATCAGCTCGAATTGAATACTGGCCGTCCGATCGCGCTTGATCGAGGAAATCTGGCCGCAAATCGCGCTTCGGGAGTCCTGATCACCGCCGGGAGCGTTCTGGACCGTCGGATCGAAGCTGGAATCAGGCGCTGCCGTTTGATGGTGATCCGAGTGAAGTTGGCAACCGGAAAAAAATGCTGACCGTCCGATCTTAACCGCAATCAACCGCAACCGTCCGATCGCGCAATTACTGTTCCCATGGACCGCGTAGACCGGCCGCACCGCACACCGCAACCAATCAATGCTTCCGTCACCGAGTGAAATGACCAGATTGCCCTGTGAGCCGCGATAAAATTTTGTAGACCCTTTAAGGGTCTAGGTCCACCACGTGGCAGGCTCTGATTCGCCGGATTTTGCTGAGCTGGCGGTCCACGCCTGGATCGTAGACCGGCTGATGGCTTCAATGACTGAGTCGGCTTTGATGGCTCGGCTTCGCTTGGTGGCTCGGCTTGGCTTGGTGGCTCGGCTTGCGGAGTCGGCTGAGCCGTTTTCTTTTTTTTTTTTATTTTTTTTTTATTTATTTTATATTTTTTTTTTAAAAATTCATATCTTTTTCATTTTAGCTCCGTTTTACTTGAAATTTATTTCGTTGTGATCAGAAAAATGAGATCTTTCTATTAATAATAAAATTTTATTTTTTAATTTTTATTATTTTTTTATTATTATTTTTTAATTAATTTTTTAATTAATAAAAATATGAATTTTTTTAAAAATTATATATAAATTGATTGATAATTTTTAAAAATTAATATAAATTAATTAATAAATTAATACTTTTATTGGTGAATTTACGATGCTTATCAATTGGTATTTACTTACTACTCTTAGTGAGTATGCCACATCTGATCTCGTACACATCATGGTGTACATGATAGATTCCACTACCGAAGCATATAGAAATCTACTCATATGCTCTTTCTCTTTAGGAATTATCAAATAATTCTTTTTAAAGAGAGTAATTTCATGGCCTAGATAGCCTTTCTTGGAATTCTCCATGCTGAATCTCTTTAGCATAGTATCTATGTACATGGATTGGGATAACCCAAGCATCCTCTTTGATCAATTTTTATAGATCTTCATCTTTAAAATGTAGGATGCTTTATCCAAGTCCTTCATGAAGAACTGAAATGACAACCATACTTTTATTTCTTGTAGTGCGGGGACATTATTCCCGATTAAGAGAATATCATCTTAACCATTTGCCCACTTATAAATGCAGGGCTCTTTTTCATTCTTAACGAAGTCATACATTTTGATCATCTTATCGAAACTCATATTCCAATTTTGAGATGCTTGCTTCAATCCATAAATAGATCTCTGAAGCTTGCACATCTTGGATTTATTTATGGATGTGAATCCTTCAGGTTGTATCATATATACCTTTTAGTCAGCTCTCTATTTAGAAAAGCTATCTTTACATCCATCTGCCAGATCTCATAGTCCAGATAGACAACTATCGTAAGCATAATTTGAATGAATTTGAGCATTGTCATAGAAAAGAACATCTCATTATAGTCAATACCATAATATTGACGATATTCCTTAACAACTAGATGGGCTTTATAGGTCTCTACCTTTCCGTCTGTGCTTCTTTTTTTTTTGAAGATCCACTTACACCTAATGAATTTAATCTCTTCAGGTGGGTCAACTAATATCCACATATTATTGACCTTCATGGACTCCATCTCAAATTTTCTGGCCTCAAGTCATTTTTTAAAATCAAGTCTCTGCATTGCATCCATGTAGGTGATCAGATCCTCATCATTCTCATCGAGTTCGATAGGATTACTATCTCGGATCAAGAAATCATAGTATCTATCCAGTTAATATGATACTCTATCGGATCATCTTAATGGTGTAGTTATACTAGGATCTGGGTTTGATCTAATCAAATCCAATCAGGTTCAGCTAATGGTGTCTTCTACTGGTTGAGCTTTCTCAAGTTCAACCTTAGAGGCAACAGTCATTTTACTAAGAAATTCCTTTTCTAAAAAGATTGCTCTATTGCTAATGAACATCTTTTACTTTTCAGCATGGTAGAAGTAATAACCCCTAGTTTTCTTGGGGTACCCTATAAATACATACTTATTGGATCGAGATCCAAGTTTATTTGTATGCAAATATTTGACATAGGCCGGACAACCCCAAATCTGAAGGTGAGAGAGTGTAGGCCCGCACCAAGTCCATATCTCATATGGAGTCTTTGTAATAGATTTACTTAAAATATTGTTCAATATAAAATTTATAGTCTCAAGAGCATAATCCCAAAATAAAATAGGTAGACTAGCAAATCCCATCATGGATCGAACTATGTCCAATAAAATTCGATTCCTTCTTTCTGATACACCATTATGCTATGGTGTTCCTGGAGGAGTCCACTATGAGAGAATCCCATTCTCTTCTAGATATGTCAAAAACTCACTGGATATGTATTCAGCTCCTCGATCTGATCGAAGAGTTTTAATACTTTTTTAGTTTATTTTTCTACTTCATCATGGAATCGTTTGAACATTTCAAATGATTTAGACTTATGTTTCATAAGATAGATGTACCCATACCAAGATAGGTCATCAGTAAACATAATGAAATAGTGATATCCACCTTTGGCAATAGTGTTCATAGGTTCACATATATCATTATGTATGAGACTTAGAACTTCATTGGCTTTTTCATCCTTTTCAGTAAAAAATGATTTTATCATCTTTCCTAGAAGATAGGATTCACAAGTCGGTAATGATTCATGATCATTGATATCAAGGATTCCCTCTTTAGCTAACCTATTTATTCTATTCTTGTTAATATGACCAAGTCTGCAATGCCAAAGGTAAACATCTATGACATTATCTAATCTACGGCGTTTATTAGTTGTGTACATTATACTCATAAGCTGTGATAAAATGTAAATACCATTTCTTTGCTATCCATGCATTATTGTAACATCATTTATAATGATATTACAATAATCTTTCTTTATCGATAAATGATAACTGGCCAAAAGAAAGAGGGATAGTAATGACAATCATCTAGAAAAATGACATTACAATTAAAAATAAATTAAATAATGACAATCATCTAGAAAAATGACATTACAATTAAAAATAAATTAAACTATTTTCAAAGCTAGAACTGGAATAGATCATCTATCTTCAACATTCAGGAATCATTTGTTATTCTCGAATTTTCTACCAACTTGAAGTCCTTACAATGAATTGCAAATATGCACTGAACATTCGCTATCTAATACCTAGATAGTAGTATCACAAATAGAGAGATTACAAGGTATTATCATGTAACATCCTTAATCAGCAACTTCTTGCTCTTTTGTCTTGTTCAGCCTATTGGAGTCATAGGAAGCAAGGTACTAAGGATAGTGCCCCTACTTTATATAATAGAAGAACTCTATTTGATTTGGGTCAGTCTTGGACCTTTTGTTTAGACTGGACATAGAAGCCCCAGCATGAACCTCTTCATGCTGCTAAATAATGTTCAACTTCTGATATTTATTATCAAAGTTGGGTCTCATAAGTATAACACTTTCTAACCCATGATCTAATCATGCACTCAACCTCATGGACCCAAATCTGATCCAAACTTAGATTAGCCCCCATGAGACCTACATACCAGGGCCTCATGATCGTGGAGGACTGAATCTCCACCCTAGGATCAAATCGGTCCTAGCCTTAGGACTATATCTATCCTAGTCTTTCAGAGCCAACACTCTGACCCCTTTCATGACCTTCCAAGCTTTGAAAGCACCACTAATCCTAACAATCTTCACCTTGGTGCCCCAAGTCTTGGCAAATCCCACATGAACCGTCTACACCACTCTACTATCTCTAGAGTCGACACCATCCCCTTAAAGCCATCTTGCCTTCTTAGCTGTAATACTAACCTATGCTCCACAGCTCCTGAGATTCATGCTCCACTACATTTCTTGGCTTTGAACTAATGTCCTCCTGCTCTAACCCTATGGCTACAACACCAACTTGTGATCCGTAATGCACCAGACAGCTTCCTATGCAAACTCTAACATCTTTATCAATCCTCTTCAGCTGTTGTGCACCCTTGGAGATCTTTAGGATGACTGCCTCCATAGCTGAAGATCTGTGCTTGCTCCTTGGCACCATCCTAAATTTTGTAGGGTCCCTTTTGCTTGACAGCTATATCACTTTTTCTAAACTTTCTTAGAAAATCCATACCATTCCTATACCGACCTCATTGCATACTTGATACGATCGCCTCAAAACTATGCTTGTCCTTTTGCACACATCGCTCCATCTGGAATTATGCATCTTCTATGCTGGTGCTGGGATATCGCTCTTTCTTTTGCACCTCTCCGCTCTAAACTCATATCAAATCTCTCTCCACCGATGAAGCCACCTTTGCTCGGTGCTCCATCTAAAATCGAAGTCCTCCGGATGTTGTAGAAGAATCTAACTCTATAACCAAGTCACCCAAGGTCAATCATTCAATGCTGCATAGCTGAGTCTACCGCTGTACCTTGATCACCATTGCTTCTCCTTCGGACCCTCTGCACTCCATAGACTTCTCCAAAGCTATCTTAGATACACTGCACCTTACAGGCTTCTTTGAAATATATAGAAGCTCATCCAACTTCTCTAACTCAATGACTAAATTCTAGAAAATTTCATCCTAGCACTTTGCCTCTTTTGTTACTATACCAACCATTGCTTCAGTTTCACTCGGAGGAACTATAGCTTAATCCCTGTCTTGAGCTCAGACCCACCTATCTTATCTCAAGACTCGACATCGCCTTATCATAGGTATCTGGGTCCTTTCTTACTGCACACAATCCATCCTCCATCTTAACTGCGACTCTCCCTATTGTCTTTGCAGAAGAAACAATTGGATCCAAGATCAGTCACCCAGCCCTAACCTGTTGGAACTCTATCATCATTGCTCCCATCTCGGATACTCCGCAACTCTATGGGCACCTCCAAAACCATTGAGGATTTCCATCTTCTCTGAACCTACTATGACTCTCCATAGATCAACCATCTTCATCACCCTAAGGCTCCAATCAATCGTACCGCTGAAAGCATCTCAACTATTTTTTGAGCCTTTTAGTAGGTTGAATAGTTATTTCTTCAGCTCCACCTCAATCCCGAGCCCTTGAGTGACCTCTCCTCTAACACACCAAATAAATCACCAGCAGCTCAGCCTTCGTATTGTAGGATTTGATGTGGTGCTCTCAAGCCTTGGAAGATCAAAGAAAGAGCTAGGGTATTGACTCTGGAAGACTAGGATGGATGTGGGTCCTAGGACTAGGACAGGAGTTATCCTAGGTAAAGGCAGCATGTAGCCCTACATGAAAATGAGGTTTCAGTGTGAGGACCTTGCGAGGCTTAGTAGGTGCTCCAAAAATCTGGGATACAAGATGGAGCAAAGGACCAAAGCCAGCAGAAGAATCAGCTAAGATAGGGGGCTGACACATAGGCAAGCTGACTCGGATATATAGTCAAGCCAGCTCGAACTGAGATTGAGCTAGCTCGGGGTGTAGTCGAGCCGGTTGTCTTAAGTAGATAAAAGATAGAATTCGGATAAAATGCAGTCAAGCCAGCTCAACTCCTAATAGAGCCAGCTCAATGGTACCGAACAGAACTAGATGGGATTTTTTGTTTGGATCTAGGATAGGCTTTTATCCTAGGATCTTAGGGCCTAGACCAATAAGATCTTAAGAGGGCTAACTCATGTATGGATCAGGTTCAGATCCAGAAAATGAGAGTATGTGAGACATATGTACATGGGCTCGGTGAGTGCTTTCATGTATTAGATTAGCCTAGAAGAATTTTTCAGCTGAAATTTGAGTTTATTAGGGTTCATATGGTATAACAAAAATTCTAAGATATATAAACCTAGGTATTGTATCTTTATAATAGAGTGAAATATAATTGAGCTTTTTTTTTTCTAAAAACTTTCTACTCTTCTCTCTCTATTTTCAACTTAAAGCTCTAGGTGGCGGCCATCTACTTTGTTCTTCTTCTTTTCAATAATTAGTATCAGAGAGGTACCGAAATTCAACAAGTGATATCAGAGCCTGGTTGAGCATAGAAAACTAAGAAGATCAAATTTTAGTAGAAATCAGCAATGAGGTTCAAATCTAAAGGCTTTTTCTAGGCTTCGTGAGGAAGAAAGAGATCACTGGACTGCTATCCACTGTTCCTAATCAAGGTATTTTTTAGATGCACTTGTTTGCTATTTTTGATTCATACGATCATAAAGAATAGCGGGTTGAAGGTAGGATTTGAGAAGTTTGATAGAAAGAAAAGTTTCATGATGTAAAAGATTAGGATGGTGGATCTGCTGGTTCAGATAAGATTGGATTCAACCTTGAAAGATAGACCAAAAGAGATGACAGATAAGAAGTGGGTGTCCTTAGAGAAAAGGGCATGTACAATGATTAAAACTTATTTGACAGATGAGGTGCTGTATGGCATGTTGGAGGAGAAGACATCCAAGAATTTATGATCATGATTACGCCAGTTGTACATGAGAAAGAATATGTGTAATAAGTTGATGTTGAAAAAGCAACTGTATTGCCTTCGGATGCAAGAGGACGATGATGTTGCGGGATATATTCAGCGGTTCGATCGGATGAGCATGAATTTGCTCAATATTAGAGTGGATCTCGAAGAGGAGGATAAAAATTTATTGCTGCTATGTTCGCTACTCGGAAGCTTTGATCTGTTGGTGATGACGTTGCTGTATGGTAAGGAGATGCTGATATACGAGGATATCGTATCAGTGCTAAGGTCCAACGAGCAGCAGGAATGGATGGTGAAGAGGAACGTCTTTCAGAAGGGTCTCATGATTTCAGAGAGGCCCAGGCAAGAAAAGAAGAAGGGTCAGCAAGAGGTCCAAGAGATGCTTTAAGTGTAGTGAAGCAGGATACTTTAAACGAGAATGTCCACTTTAGAAGAAGTGCAAGAAAGGAGAAAACTCAGATTTCATTGGTTTAGTCACTGCAAATAAAGAGTCGGATGAACTCTTGGTGGTCTCGGAGGAGCCCATGGGATGCAGTATATCTGAGATGATTTTGGATAGATCTACGAAGTACGAAGGATCCGAAGGGACAGCGATGATGTTCGAGGTACAGTGGCAGGCTCAGCAGTATAGCATTGAGTGGTTGTCCTCGGGGGACTCGATTATAGAGTCGACTTCTATGGCATCAGGGAGACTTTGATTTTAGATGGAGCACCAGGCAGAGATAGCTTCACAGATGGAGAGGGATGTGACACGAGTTCAGAGCGAAGGAATGCAGCAGGACCAATATCCTAGCACCAACATCGAAGATGCATAATTCTAGATGGAGTAACACATACGGGAGGATAGGCGAAGTTCTAAGAAGACTGTATCAGGGTATACAGCTGGCACTAGCATAGATTGCTGCAAATTTTTCAGAAAAGTCTAGGATAGTTGATGCGGCTGCCAAACAGAAGGGTGCTTACAACTCTAAGGGTGGTGCTTCAAAGTAAGCCAAGATCATCAACGATGGAAATGATTATCCCAAAGATCTCAATGGAAGCTCAATAGCTGAAGAAGAATGGTGGTGGCAAGATGTACATAAGTAGCTGTTGGGGCATGCATCAATAATAGGCTCGTGCAGGGAAACATTACCAGGTATACTAAGACTTGGACGTAAGATAGAGATTATAAGATTTGATGTGGTGCTCCCAAGCCTTGAGAGGCCACAGAAGGAGCTAGGGTATTAGCTCCGAGAGACTAAGATGGGTATTAGTCCTAGGGCTAGGACAGGAGTTATTCTAAGTGAAGGCGGTGTGTAGCCTTGCACGGACTTGAGGTCAGGTGTGAGGATCTTAAGGGGCTTGGTAGGTGCTCCAAAAATCTATGATATAAGATGGAGAAAAAGACCAAAGTCAGAAGAAAAATCAACCAAGATAAGAAGCTGACACACAGGCGAGTTGGCTCGGATATGCAGTCGAGCCGACTCAAGCTGAGATCGAGCTGACTTGGGGTGCAGTTGAGCCGACTGTCTTAGACGAATAGAAGATAGGGTTTGGGTAGGATGCAGTCGAGCTAGCTCGACTTCTGATAGAGCCGGCTCGATGATGGCGAACGAAACTGGATGAAATTTTCTGTTTAAGTCTAGGATAGGCTTTTATCTTAGGGTTTTAAGGCCTGGACCAATAAGATCTTAAGAGGGCTAACTCATATATGGGTTGGGTTTAGATCCAGGGGATGAGAGCATGTGAGATATATGTACATGAGCTCGGTGAGTGCTTTCATATATTGGGTTAGCCTAGGAGAGTTTTTCAGCTAGGATTTTGGTTTATTAGGATTCATGTGATATAGCAAAAATTCTAAGATATATAAATCTAGGTATTGTATCTTTACAATAGAATGGAATACAATGAAGTTTTTCTCCCTAAAAGCTTTCTACTCTTCTCTCTTTGCTTCCAACTTTAAGCTCTAGGTACCAGCCATCTACTTTATTCTTCTTCTCTCCAACAATTGGTATCAAGGAGGTATCAGGATCCAACAAGTGGTATGAAAGCCTGGTTGAGCATGGAGAAGAAAGAAGATCAGATTTTAGTAGAGATCAGTAGCGAGGTTTAGATTTAAAAGCTTTCTCCAAACTTTGTAAGGAAGAAAGAAATCACAAGATTGCTATCCACCATCCCTAGTCAAGATATTTTTTAGATCCATCTATTTGCTATTTTTGATTCGTACGATCATGGAGAACAACAGGTTGAAGATAGGATTTAAGAAGTTTGATGAAAAGAAAAGTTTTACGATGTGAAAGATTAGGATGGAGGATTTGCTGGTTCAGATGAGATTAGATTCGGCCTTGAAAGATAGACTAGAAAGATGACAGACAAGAAGTCGATGTCCTTAAAAAAAGGGCATGTGCCATGATTAGGGCTTGTCTGATCGATGAGGTGCTGTATGGCATGTTGGAAGAGAAGACATCCAAGGGTTTATGGTCGAGGTTATGCTAGTTGTACATGGAAAAGAACATATGCAAAAAATTGATTCTGAAAAAGCAACTATACAGCCTTCGAATGCAAGAGGGTGAGGATGTTACGGGATATATTCAGTGGTTCGATCGGATGAGCATAAATTTGCTCAACATTGAGATGGATCTTAAAGAGGAGGACAAAAATTTATTGCTGCTATGTTCGCTACCATGGAGCTTCGATCCATTGGTGACGATATTGCTGTATAGTAAGGAGATGTTGGTGTACGAGGAGATCGTATAGGTGCTAAGATCCAATGAGCAGCAAGAAAGGATAATGAAGAGGGAGGTCTTCCAGGAGGGTCTCATGATTTCAGAGAGGCCCAGGCAAGGAAAGAAGAAGGATCAACGAAGGGATAGCAAGGGGTCCAAGAGATGCTTCAAGTGTGGTGAAGCAGGGCACTTTAAGTGAGAATGTCTACTTTGAAAGAAGTGTAAGAAAGGAGAAAACTTGAATTCCATTGGTTCAGTCGTTTTAAGTGAAGAGTTGGATGAACTCTTGGTGGTCTTAGAGGAGCCCACGGGGTATGGTATATCTAAGATGGTTTCGGATAAATTTGTGGAGTGCGGAGAATCCGAAGGGGCAGCGATGGTGTCCGAGGCATAGTGGTAGACTCAGTAGTGTAGCATTGAGTGGTTGTCCTTGGGGGATTTGATTATAGAGTCAGCTTCTACAGCATCAAGAAGACTTTAGTTTTAGGTGAAGCATCGGGCAGAGGTGGTTTCAAAAATAGAGAGAGATATGATACGAGTTCAGAGTGGAGGAGTACAGGAGGATCAATATCCTAGTACCAATGTCGGAGATGCACAGTTTTAGGTGGAGTAGCACATATGGGAGGATAGATGAAGTTTTGAGGAGATCGTGCCAGGTATGCAGCATGCGTCGGCCTAGGATTGCTGCAAATTCTCCAAAAATATCCAGGACAGTTGATGCAGCTGCTAAGCAAAAGGGTGCTTACAACTCCAAGAGTGGTGCATAGAAGTAAGCTAAGGTGTTCAGCGGTGGAGATGGTCATCCCAAAGACCTCAAAGAGAGCTCAGCAGCTGAAGAAGAATGGTGGTGGCAAGGTGTGCACAAATAGCTATCAGAGCGTGCATCGACAGTAGGTTCTTGCAGGGGAACCTTGCTAGGTGTGCCGAAGCTTGGGCACACCAAGATGAAGATTGTAGGATTTGATGTGGTGCTCCTAAGCTTTGAGAGGCCACAGGAGGAGCCAGGGTGTTGGCTCCGAAAGACTAAGATGGGTGTGAGTCCTAGAACTAGGATAGGAGTTATCCTAGGTGAAGACGACATATAGCCCTACACGGACTCGAGTTTTAGGTGTGAGGATCTTGAGGGACTTGATAGGTGCTTTGAAAATCTGGGACATAAGATGGAGCAAAAGACCAAAGCCTGAAGAAGAATTAGCCATGATAAGAGGCTCACACATAGGCAAGTTGGCTGAAATATGCAGTCGAGCTGGCTTAGGCTGAGATCGAGTTGGCTCGGGATGCAGTCGAGTCGGCTATCTCAAGTAGACAGAAGATAGGATTTGAGCGAGATGCAGTCGAGCCAGTTGAGCTCCTGATAGAGTCAACTCAATGGTGGCAAATAGAACTGGACGGAGTTTTCTGTTTGGGTCTAGGATAGGCTTTTATCCTAGGATCTTAAGGCTTGGATCAATAAGATCTTAAGGGGGCTAACTCATGTATGGGTTGAGTTCAGATCCAGGAGATGAGAGCATGTAAGACATATGTACATGGGCTCAGTGAGTGCTTTCATGTATTGGGTTAGCCAAGAGGAGTTTTTCAGCTGGAGTTTAGATTTATTAGGGTTCATGTGGTATAACAGAAATCATAAGATATATAAACTCAGATATTGTATCTTTATAATAGAGTGGAATATAATTAAGCTTTTCTCTCTAAAAACTCTCTATTCTTCTCTTTCTATTTCCAACTTTAAGCCCTAGGTGTCGGCCATTTACATTATTCTTTTTCTCTCCAATAATTGGTATCAGAGAGGTACCAGGATCTAATAAGTGGTATTAGAGCCTGATTGAGCATGAAGGAGAAAGAAGATCATATTTCAGTAGAAATCATTAATGAGGTTCAGTTCTAAAGACTTTTTTTAGGCTTCATGAGGAAGAAAGAGATCACAAGACTATTGTCCATCATCCCTAGTCAAGGTATTTTTTAGATCCACTTATTTGCTATTTTTGATTCGTATGATCATGGAGAACAACGGATTGAAGGTAGAATTTGAGAAGTGTGATGGAAAGAAAAATTTTATGATATGGAAGGTTAGGGTGGAGGATCTGTTGGTTTAGATGAGACTGAATTCGATCTTAGAAGATAGGTCGGAAGAGATGACAAATAAGAAGTGGGTGTCCTTAGAGAAAAAGGCATGTGCTATGAATAGGACTTGTCTGGCAGATGAGGTGCTGTATGGCATGTTAGAAGAGAAGACATGCAAGGATTTATGGTTGAGGTTATGCCAGTTGTACATGAGGAAGAATATGTGCAATAAGTTAAAGTTAAAAATGCAACTATACAGCCTTCGGACACAAGAGGACGAGGATGTTGCGGAATATATTCAGTGATTCGATCGCATGAGCATGGATTTGCTCAACATTGGGATGGATCTCGAAGAGGAGGATAAAAATTTATTGCTGCTATGTTTGCTATCCAGAAGCTTTGATCTATTGGTGATGACATTGCTGTATGGTAAGAAGATTCTGGTGTACGAGAAGATCGTATCAGTGCTAAGGTCAACGAGCAGTAGGAATGGATGATGAAGAGGAAGATCTTCCAAGAGGATCTCATGGTTTCAGAGAGACCCAGGCAAGAAAAGAAGAAGGATCAGTGAAGAGGCAGCAAGGAGTCTAAGAGATGCTTCAAGTATGGTGAAGTAGGACACTATAAGTGAGAATGTTCGCTTTGGAAGAAGTGCAAGAAAAAAGAAAACTTGAATTTCATCGATTCAGTCACTACAAGTGAAGAGTCGAATGAACTCTTAGTAATCTCGGACGAGCCCACGGACTGTGGTATATCTGAGATGGTTTCGAACAGGTCTACAGAGTGTGGAGGATCTGAAGGGATAGCAATGATGTCCGAAATGCAATGGCAGGCTCAGTAGTGCAGTGTTGAGTGGTTGTTCTTGAGGAACTCAATTATGGAGTTGGCTTCTACAGCATCAAGGAAACTTTGGTTTCAGATAGAGCATCAGGTAGAGGTGGCTTCACAGATGGAGAGACATGTGATACAAGCTTAGAGCAGAGGAGTGCAGGAGGACCAATATTCTAGCACCAATGTCGGAGATGCACAGTTCTAGATGGAATAGCATGTGCGGGAGGACTAACGAAGTTCTGAGTAGATTGTGTCAGGATATGTAGCAGGAACAGGCATAGGATTGTGGCAAATTCTCCGAAAATATTTAGGACAGTTGATGAAGCTGCCAAGCAGGATGCTTACAACTCTAAGGGTGGTGCATAGAAGTAAGCCAAGGTCTTCAGCAGTGGAGGCAGTCATCCCAAAGATCTCAAAAAAAGCTCAACAGCTAAAGAAGAATGATGGTGGCAAGGTGTGCACAAGTAGCTATCAGGGTGTGCATCAACAGTGGGCTCATGTAGGAGAACATTGCCAGATGTGTCAGGACTTAGGTGCACCAAGATGGAGATTATAGAATTCGATGTGGTGCTCCCAAGCCTTGGGAGGCCACAGGAGGAGTCAGGATGTTGGCTTCAGAAGACTAGGATGGATGTGAGTCTTAGGGCTAGGACAGAAGTTATCCTAGGTGAAGGTGGCATGTAGCCCTATACGGACTCGAGGTTCAAGTGTGAGGATCCTAAGAGGCTTGGTGGGTATTTCAAAAATCTGGGACACAAGATGGAGCAAGAGACCAAAGCCAGGAGAAGAATCAGTCAAGATAAGGAGCTGACACATAGGCGAGCCGACTTGGACTGAGATCGAGCTAGCTCAGGGTACAATCTAGTCGGCTGTCTCAAACGGATAAAAGATAGGATTCGGATGAGATGCAGTCGAGCCAGCTTAGCTCTTGACAGAGCTAGCTCGACGATGGCGAACAGAACTGAATGAGATTTTCTTTTTGGATTTAGGATTGGCTTTTATCTTAGGGTCTTAAGGCCTGGACTAATAAGATCTTAAGGGGGCTAACTCATATATTGATCAGGTTCAGATCCAGGAGATGAGAGCATGTGAAACATATGTACATGGGCTTGGTGAGTGCTTTCATGTATTGGGTTAGTTTAGGAGAGTTTTTCAGTTGGAGTTTGGGTTTATTAGGGTTCATGTGGTATAGCAAAAATTATAGAATATATAAACTCAGGTATTGTATTTTTATAATAGAGTGGAATACAATTGAGTTTTTTTACCTAAAAGCTTTCTACTCTTCTCTCTCTGGTTCCAACTTTAAACCCTAGGTGCCAGCTATCTACTTTATTCTTCTTCTCTTCAATAATTGATATCAGAGAGGTACCAGGATCCAACAAGTGGTATCAGAGCTTGATTGAGCATGGAGGAGGAAGAAGATTAGATTTTAGTAGAGATCAGCAGCGAGGTTTAGATCTAAAGACTTTCTCTAGGCTTCGTGAGAAAAAAAGAGATGACAGAGCTGCTGTCCACCATCCCTAGTCAAGGTATTTTTTAGATCCACCTGTTTGCTATTTTTGATTCGTACGATCATAGAGAACAGTGGGTTGAAGGTAGAATTTAAGAAGTTTGATGAAAAAAAAGTTTTATGATGTGAAAGATTAGGATGGAGGATCTGCTGGTTCAGATGAGATTGGATTCGATCTTGGAAGATAGGGCGAAAGAGATGATAGATAAGAAGTGGGTGTCCTTGGAGAAAAAGACATGTGCCATGATTAGAACTTGTCTGGTAGATGAGGTGCTGTATGGCATGTTGGAGGAGAAGACATCCAAGGGTTTATGGTCGAGGTTACGCTAGTTGTACATGAGAAAGAATATGTGCAATAAGTTGATGCTGAAAAAGCAACTGTATAGTCTTCAGATGTAAGAGGGCGAGGATGTTGGGAGACATATTCAGTGATTTGACCGGATGAGCATGAATTTCCTCAACATTGGGGTGGATCTCGAAGAGGAAGACAAAAGTTTATTGCTGCTATGTTCGTTACCTGGGAGCTTCGATCTGTTGGTGACGACATTGCTGTATAGTAAGGAGACACTGGTATACGAGAAAATTGTATCAGTGCTAAGGTCTAACGAGTGGTGAGAATGGATGAGAAAGAGGAAAATCTTCCAGGAGGGTCTCATGATTTCAAAGAGGCCCAAGCAAGGGAAGAAGAAAGGTCAATGAAGGGATAGTAAGAAATCTAAGAGATGCTTCAAGTATGGTGAAGTAGGGCACTTTAAGCAAGAATATCCGCTTTGAAAGAAGTGCAAGGAAGGAGAAAACTCGGATTTCATCGATTCAATCGCTGCAAGTAAAAAGTTGGATGAACTCTTGGTGGTCTTGTAGGAGCCTACGGGGTATGGTGTATTCGAGATGGTTTTGGACAGGTCTGTGGAGTGCGGAGGATCCGAAGGAGCAGCGATGGTGTTCGAGGTGCAGTGAGAGGCTCAATAGTGCAGCATCGAGTGGTTGTCCTCAAGGAACTCGGTTACAGAGTCAGCTTCTGCGGTATTAGAGGGACTTTGATTTCAAATGGAGAACCGAACAGAAGTGGCTTCACAGATGGAGAGAGATGTGACACGAGTTTAGAGTGGAGGAGTATAGGAGGATCAATATCCTAGCACCAACATCGGAGATGCACAGTTTTAGGTGGAGCAGCATGTGCGAGAGGACAGGCAAAGTTCTGAGGAGACCATATCAAGGTATGCAGCAGGCGTCGGAATAGAATTGCTGCAAATTCTTCAGAAAAGTTTAGGATAATTGATGCAGCTTCCAAGCAGAAGGATGCTTACAACTCCAAGGATGGTGCATAGAAGCAAGCCAAGGTCTTTAACAGTGGAGGTGTTCATCCTAAAGATCTCAAAGGGAGCTTAACAATTGAAGAAGAATGGTGGTGGCAAGGTGTGCATAAGTAGCTGTCAGGGTGTGCATCGATAGTGAATTCGTGCAGAAAAATATTGCCAGGTATGCCAAGACTTGGACGTATTAAGGTGGAGATTATAGGATTTGATGTGGTGCTCCCAAGCCTTGAGAGACTATAGGAGGAGTCAGGGTGTTGGCTTCGAAAGATTAGGATGGGTGTGAGTCCTAGGACTAGGACAGAAGTTATCCTAAGTGAAGGTGGCCTGTAGCCCTGCACGGACTCGAGGTTCAGGTGTGAGGATCTTGAGGGGCTTGGTAGGTGCTCCAGAAATCTATGACACAAGGTGGAGCAAAGGACCAAAGCCAAGAGAAGAATCAGTCAAGACAAGGGGCTGACACACAGGCGAGTTGGCTTGGATACGCAGTCGAGCCGACTTAGGCTGAGATCGAGCTGGCTCGAGGTGCAGTCAAGCTGGCTGTCTCAGGTAGACAGAAGATAGGGTTTGGACGAGATGCAGCCAAGCTAGCTCGACTTCTGATAGAGTCGGCTCGACGGTGGTGAACGAAACTGGATGGGATTTTCTGTTTGGATCTAGGATAGGCTTTTATCCTAGGGTTTTAAGATCTGGACCAATAAGATCTTAAGGGGGCTAACTCATGTATGGGTTGGATTCAGATCCAGGGGATAAGAGCATGTGAGACATATGTACATGAGCTCGGTGAGTGTTTTCATATATTGGGTTAGCCTATGAGAGTTTTTCAGCTGGGGTTTTGGTTTATTAGGATTCATGTGATATAGCAGAAATTTTAGGATATATAAATCCAGGTATTGTATCTTTACAATAGAGTGAAATATAATAGAGCTTTTCTTCCTAAAAACTCTCTACTATTCTCTCTCTGGTTCCAACTTTAAACTCTAGGTACTAGCCATCTACTTTGTTCTTCTTCTCTCCAACAATTGATATCAAGGAGGTACCAAAATCCAACACGTATTTTTTTTCAACACTATGCAAAGCCACATCCAGGAGAACAACCACGAATAGTGAAGAGAACAAGAATGAAAGAAAAAAACTCCAAATCCCTTTGATTTTTCCTTTCCTTTTTTTATTCTCTCTCTTAGAACCTTCTAGACTTTCGACTCCTCCTTCATCCCATCCAAACCAAAAAATTGGACTACCTATTGCCATAGACCACCCTTAACCGACTTTGCATACACGCCACCATCGGATCTAGGTGACGCCACCTCTGGATTGCCATTGTGGCATGCTGTCGCTGCCACTATACGTGCACTACCACCAGATCGGTGCATCATTGCTAGATCCGTGCTCCCCCCAGTTGACTCCCCAAGCTTTCATTGCGCACGCGCATCACTGTTGCCAGATCTGACACCACTACGGCACCCGCAGCCACCAGACCCCATTGCTTGTGCCACTTCGCTGGATCTTGGCCACGGCCTTGAAGATGAAAACTCCCTGGTTGATTGCCGCATCCCAATCGATGCCATCGATGCCGGTGGTGCCCGAAAGGGGAAGAGCCAACCTGATCTCTATTGATCCTTCCGTCTTCCCGACTGGCTCCCGTTGTATGCACGCCACCACCTGCATTTCACCAGCCATCGCTGCCAGCTTGGTCATCTCTGCTCGCACGTGCACACCGCTGAATACTTGTTTTCTTGCGCTGGATCTATTCCTTTCTTCTTTCAAGCCTCCTCATCAAGAAGGCTCTAATACTAGGATCCCTTGATGTCATGTTGAGGGTGAAGGAAGAGTGTGGCACGCCTCCTTCCTCTTTGATTGGAGGCATGCCTCTTAGGGCATCTTGGCATGTAAAAGATTAGAGAGAGATGTGGGAGAAAATGGCTTTATTAATCTTTTCTATTCCTTTAATTAGGGTTTACAATATACATGTATATTTATATCTATACATGGACCAAAATCTAACCCATAAAAAATTTTCTAGGCTAACCCTATCCGAATGCACTCACCTAAACTCATTACACCCATGGTTTGATCATGCACTCAACCTCATAGAGCCAAACCTGGTCCGAACTTGGATTAACCCCCATATGATGAGGATATCATCCAACACTATTATTGATGCTAATCTACATATATTTAATTTTTTATTTTTACCTGGGTGTATATATGGGTGTATAGAAAATAGGTGTATCTTCTTGTTTTCAGCTTATGCACATATCTTAAAACATGAGGTGAATCAGTTTGTTAGATGGTTAGCTTGTTAGAATTTTATTTATTATTTTGTTGGAAATTTGTTAGGCGGTTGGAATCTGTTAATTTGTTAGGAATTAGTTAGAGAGTTGAAGTTTATTAGAAATTTGTTAGTAAGTTGCGAGTTTGTTAGAAGGTTAGAGGATTATTAGAGGCCTATAAATAAAATCATAAATCTAAATGAAAAAAGAAGAGTTAAATTTTTGGAGTGAAGAACTTAGATTCTCTTCTACTCTTTCTTAGATTTCTTTCTTTCTTCCATCTCAGCAAGTCTTATGCCATTCTTCTCTCTCGATGAGTCATGTGCTGCTTACTTCTGGGATAGATTTTTCTAACTTCTTTCCCCTCGTCTCCTCCGGGATGGACTTCCCCAACTTCTCTCTCTTTCCTCTTTACCCCAATCCTCATCTATTTTATGGGAGAAATCCCATACTTATTCCTTCTTCTTCTTTTTTTATCCTAATCTGGAGTAATTTCTTAGCTCACTCACAATCCTTTTCGTTATCTTATTCCACATCACCAGGAGACCCACAAACCTTATGGACCCAAACCTGGTCCAAACTTGGATTAACTCTCATGAGACCCACAAATCAGGGCCTCATGATCGTGGAGTGCTGAACCTCCACCCTAGGACCAAACTGGTACTAGTCCTAGGACCACACCTGTCCTATTCTCCCAGAGCCAATACTCTGATTCTTCCCGTGACCTCTCAAAACTTGGGAGCACCACTAATCCTAATAAGAGAATTCTTATAGGAGATGATGGTAACACAAAATAAACCCCAACTTATACAAGAAATCAAATCAAGGAGTCAAAGAACCTTGCTTTTTTTAGTTACTACCAGATAGAGTTTGAAATTCAAGTTTTCAATCCTGCCAAAGGTTTGAAATTCAAGTTTTCAAATTTTGCTGAGTTAACGAACCATGGTTAACTCTAGCATGGTTGAGGGTGGACTGGAGTTTTCTTATTCTGAATGGATGACATGATGAGTTATCATTGGGTGGTCCATCATCCTAGTTGGTGGAACTATTTTATCTAATAAATTTCTTGCAACCAAGACACCCACATGGCACTTGCCCAAAGTGAAAAATTTTAGATTCTCTGCTACATCTATGATGGAGAATCGTAAACGTTGTCCACACAAGAATGGTAACACGAAGTCAAGGGGCTCTCCTACTCACCTGAGGTGAAGGTCTTGATAGTTGAGGATGTGGCTAAGTCAAACTAGTTTAATATGGACCCAAACTCTAGTAAATGTTATTGGACTGGATCATACCTCAAATAGGTTGGCTAGGCAACAAAGCTATGTGCTCAACCTTTGTTGCTAATGCCAAGACATCTATTATGCCTATATCTCATGAAGGAACCATGGAGGAGCAAAATCCGACTTTTATATCCAACAACCACAATGAACATCAATTGCTTCTTTGTTCCCTTATAGAGGTCATGTTTGGCCGTTCATCCACCTAGGATCATATGGGAGAAGTGGAGGGTATAAGAGTTTCTAGTCTGTTACATGCTATGAAAGAATAAGGGCAGGATTCTAATGTGACTCCCATCAGGTCTTTTTCTTCTAAACTATACTGATCCTATCATGGAATTGTAGAAGGGCTACAAAGCCCTTTTTCTGATAATTTGAAGAATATCATGACGAATTAAGATCTTGATATTTGTTGCATCTTAGAAACAAGTCTCTAAAGAGATTCTATATATCTCTAGGGCTCAAAAAGCCATTGGGAGTATGTGAATTTTTTTATCATAACACTTATGAGGAGTTATGAGGGGGCATTATAATTGAATGACAAAATTGTTCTTGGCTATGTAAACTTTATCAATAATGACAGACTGTGTGCTTTTGGTGTTTTTTCCCTCTAATTCACTGGTGGATATTGGGTGTCATCCATACAAGTACTTGTGATCTTCAGCATTGGAGAGTATGTAATATTGTATCCATGTCTTTAGGGAAACCAACTCTTCTTGTTGGGGATTTTAATGTTATTGTTACATTTTCTAAGAAAAAAGGTGGTAAGATTTTTGTTTGAAAAGGAGAGTCATGGAATTTCGACATTTATCGATCTAAGCTTTTCAAGTGCTCCTTTGACATGGTGTAATAATTGTCAAGGATTGGCCACAGTGTGGGATTGTTTGGATCATGCTTGTTAGATTCAATTATTTTCCTGAAGCAAAAGTTGCTCATTTACCTCACATTGGATCCAGTCATCATTCAATTTGAATGCAAATAAAAATAGAAGTCATCAGGAAGCCAAGTTCCTTAAGACTGGAGAAATTTCGGTTAACCTATGATGTGCATAAAGAGATGCTCTGTAGAGCATCATGATGATCGGGGAATCATTTGTCAATGATGAGGATCGCTAAGTAGCTAAAGGGCGCCACAAGAGAAGCCCTGCTTAATTAGAATAAAATACAAGTTGATAGTCCTTCCAACAAAATAGCTAAGGTCAAAGATAAAACTAATAGTGTGAAAAATGAGGACATATTATTTAGTGGTCTAAATTTTGCGAAATACTCTATCTTGCTCAAGAAATTGGGAGAACATGAATGGGTATATTAAGGCAGCAAGAAATTCAGCAATAAAAATCTAGCATGAAGTGTCTAAAGGAGGGTGATTATAACATCAATTTCTTCCATAACACAATAATTTTGCGTAGGAGGAGGAATAAATTTACAGCAAAACCCACCATGATGGTTCTATTTAGAAAAAGAAGATGAAATTAAAAGTTTGTTTTTTCGTTATTTCTAAGGAGTTTGTAACATGTAGTTGGCAAACATCGACCTAAGCTTCTAGCAATTCCTAATAGACTGTTAACAGAGGATAATTGAATATTTGTTGCATCGGCTATGGAAAGAGAAATAGGGACTCATTGAGAAATTTGGCTTCAGGTGGAGCTCAAGGACCCAAAGGATTTCAACAAATGTTCTCCAAGGCATTTTGGTCCATAACCAAGGTGGATATAGTTGAGGCTGTGGATGATTTCTTTGCTACATCTACCATACCTAATGGATGGAGAGCAACATACATAACTCCTTTTCCAAAGAAAAAAACCTATTGTAGCTCAAGGATCACAGCTATCATTTTGTGTAATACTATATACAAAGTGATTGCCAAAATTCTAGTTAGCTGAATGAAACCATATATGCTCATGTTAGTGTTAGAAGAATAGGGTGCCTTCATCCAAGACCATTCTGTTACTGATAATGTGTTGATAGCTCAATAGATCATCCATGTAATGGAGAAAGTGATGCAACACGGTGCAACCAATGAGTATCATAACCAACTAAACCATCCCAAGCATCAATGGAGCCACCTAATTCGCAGATGAAGATTGCAATAAGCAAATTTTAGCCAGATTTCCATATTTCTAATAGAATAATTCTAGTATGTTTTCCTATTATCAAGTCCTATTTTTAATATGATTTTGTCTTAGGTTTAATGGCTGAATTAGGATTAGGGTATCATGTCCTATAGATATACGTACATACATTGTAAGGGACGGTCTTTAAGATATTAATAAATTTTTTTCGAGAAATTTCTTTCAATAAGTAAAGAATTCTTCAATCTAATTTTCTTCTATTTGCATGCTAATCTTTGAAGCATAACCTCGTCAATCGGATTGCCCTTTCTTCCTTTTCTTACTGCATCACAAAGCCTCTAAAACGAATTCTTTAGTGATAATAAAAGCAGATATGGAGAGGGAGAATATAATGAAATTAAGTGGGACTATATATTCTCTGCCTCCAATCCTTGGTTTTCATCATACAGTTAAATGGATTAAAGATTGTGGGAGAAACCCTATTTTCTCTATTCTAATTAAGGAACTGCCCACCGCCTCGTTTCCATCCACCCCTTGATTACAACAGGGTTGTCCTATCTCTTCTTTCTTTTTATTTTGTGCTTGGACATGTTGTCTAGAGCTTTGTATTAAGCAATTAACAAGGATGAATTTCAGTATTTTAGCATGCTAGGAAGCATGTTCATATTTTATAGTTACTATTTGCTGATGATTTGCTTTTAGTTAGAAAGACTACTTAGCAAAATGCTATATAGCCTTTAAATATATTGCGCTGAACTATTTCAACTTATCTAGGCAGAAGGTAAATATTGTTAAATCTCATATGTTGTCAACCCTAAACTAAGTTCAAATTCGCAACAGCTTATTAATAAAAGAGTTGGTGGTCTGGGCATTCTACTATTAGGAAGTACTTAAAGGTACCTAATTTTGATCCCTTTTTTTTTTAAAAAAAAGTAAAAGCTAGATTATAAGGGTGGAAATGGAAATTTTTATCTTAGATGGGTACGATTATGGTTCTTCAATCTATTCTTGTTTCAACGCCCCTATATTTAATGGCCAATTTGCTATCCCCACTAAGGTTTTGGATACGCCTGCAAGAATTTTCTAGTCATCTATTTGGGGGCACAAAAAAGGGAAGAGAGCTTTGCATCTTATATCATGGAAGGCCATATGTCAACTAAAATCCTATGGTGGGTTAGGAGTCCAAGGTGTCAAAGTGAGGCGCAACTTATTTTTTTGCAAAGTTCTGGTCATTTGATCCTTAAATGTAGAAGTCTATGGCCCAAAGTGGTGTCCAATAAGTATCACTTTAATGGATCATGGGAAAAGAACAAAGATGGTAGGAGTACATCTTCGATGTGGAAAGCCATTTGTAAAAATCTACTAGGTCTATACAATATGAATTTCAAAGGCAGATTGGTAGCGGCTCTCATGATCTATGATCCTTTGCCGAGCAATATTCCGTCAAATAGGTTGCTAATTTTCGTAAAAATGGATTGCCTTTCAGATATTGACCATGTGTCTCAGTTCATCATAGGGCAGCATACATTGAACTCTTCATCCCCCAAAGTAGTGTTTGGCCCCCCTTTGGTATTATAGATTCAAGCTACTGCTATTTTAGAAAATTATAATCAAGGTGCTTTAGTCTGGTGTTCAACAGAATCAAGTCACTCAAGGCACGGCACACATATAAGGAGCTCAGGCATGTACCAAATGTGGATCCAAAGTTGCACCTTGCACTGGAAAGTTATATGGCATCGTTTCCTTGCAAATTTTTATTGGCTCCAAGGATATACTCCATTGGCAATTTATATATTGCAACATTTGTGGCTTGGAAGAGATCATGTCCTTACATTATGTGAAATGATATTTCGACTTGAGGAACTTTCAATTGATGTCAACTTCGATTCCTAGGATTTATGATAGATGCTTGTCCTACTCAATTTAAATCTATTATATCTTACCACGAGTCGATACTATGAAACTCGAGAAATGAAGGGCTTTTTCGAAACTCAGTTTCTAATCCTAGGCAGCTGGCTTTATTGGCAATTAATCTGGCATTGGAATTTCATGGGGCATCACAAGTGAAGACTTCATTGGATATAGGTTACTAGGATACTTGCTACTCTAGTAGCCCATCTAAACTTTTTAGTATGGAGGTTTATTGTGTACCCTCTCTCCTTGGTAGGGTGAAGATTGATTTCAACTGATCCTTTCAATAAGGATATAAGGTTGGTGCTAGATTTTTGGTGAGGAACCATCATGATCGAGTATTATAGGCAGGCTCTAAAGTGTTTAGTGCTGCTTACGTACCTTTATTGGAGTTACATGCTATATGGGAAGGTTTAATGGGAGTCATCTATGGACTTCATTGTCGCAAAATCATTCTTGAAGGAGACTCTGCCCTGATTATTAATAGATCTCAAAGGCTTCAATTGCCAAGCAAGCTCATCCTTCACTCCAAGATATTAGCTAAGCAATATCCTGTCTACAACTCTTTGGGGTGCGCTATATATTTGGGGAGACAAACCATACTATAGATTGGCTCATTAGAAGACATTCAAATATTGATTTTATTGGCAACTCTTCTTTCCACCCTGATTTCTCTTGGTTGTTAATGCATCATGCCATGGTTGGGAGCTATTTATATTTCTTGTAAACATTCTTGGGTCCTTAACATGGTTTATCAAAAAATGGACATCTCATTAGAATGATACATAACTATATAACAAAGCATGTAAAAGATAATAACATGAATAAGAATCTCACAAAAAAATAAATAAATAAATAAATAAATTATTTATAATACTCAAAATTCAAGTAATTTAAGTACTAAACCAACTTAAAATAGAGTTGGTAATTCTTAGCCATAATCCAAAAAAAAAAAGGCCAAAAAAAGGTACGCTTGATGTCTACCATATATTTTGTCAATTTGGATATTTTACTAAAGCAAACATAATGAAAACTAAACACTAAATAAAAGTATATAATAATAAGACATGATAAAAGAAATTTTTTCATAAAAATAACTAATATCTTCCTATAACTTAACCAACACTACTGCCGTCTACAACACATAAATATTTATATTTTTCAAAATAAAAGAACTTTATCGTGAAAAATGCTGTCAATAAAGTTTAGCTAGGTTAATCAAAAATAATTTCAAATAGGCTTTCTAATAAATAAGATCCAACCAAGTAAGAACTGAAACGAAAAAGGGATTTTTGAGCTAGTAAGCTAGTAAATCAGTTATGCTGCTTTCATTTAACTATAATCATTAGTCCACATTTCTAGCTTAACTAGCACATCAACCATGCACGGAATTCTTTTTTGTTTATAACAATAATATCCCTAAAATATTTTCATTAACTACTAATTATTTTAAAAAGAATATATTTTATTAATTTATATAATGTTATAAATATTTTATTTATTAAAATATATATTATCCCAAAGATCATTTATTTATACTCACAAATGACTTGGCTTGGTTCTAAAACACATGTGCATCAACACAAACTTTAGTATTTTTTTGGGTTAGACACCAATGTTGGTATTTAAGGTAGTATCATTGTCAATTGATTTGGAAATTAGATCATACTTCACTCTAAATTATATTATGCATTTCATAAAAATATCAAAGTTGGTATAATAATGATAGATATATAGTACATGATTGTTATGATAATAAGATAATATTATTAAAATATTCATAACATGTATATAATGATTATCACATATGTATATATCTAAAGTAAAACTTTAACCGTATGCATTGGTATCATATTGCTTGGCACACCATATTCCAAGTTATATGGATAAATAGTACATGTTATAAAGTTACTTGAGATTTGACTTTTTGGAGCCGGTCATGTTGGTAATAGAAACAACAAATCCTTTATTTTTTGAAAGTGCTCGCTATCCAAAAGTAGTTATGTCCCATTTAAATCTATTAACAAAATCATGATGATGAGATTTAGTAAGTAAGAACTCAAAACCGAAAGAATTATTGAAAAAGAAAAAGATGGTGTTGCATAACAAATATAATAAAAAACTTTAAAATTATCTTTTTCTATGTGTTGTCTATTCCGTGTTAATATATTATCTGTAACCCGATTTTCTTGAGTAGGAGCTTTTTATGCCAACAAGAGCAGCAAATTTTTTTGTCACTACCTTGAAAATAATGGGTCTCTTTCCAAATAATCTTGAAGAGAATCTCTTGTGTTCATATTTTTGCTTTATTTCTCTCTCTACTAACAATCCCTTGAGAAGAAATTGTAATGATATAATTTATAGGATTTGATGAACAAAGCAGAAGCATGGATTTCAAAAATTTATTATGAAATCCTAACCATTAAACCTCAATCTAGGACTTTCTTGATGATTAACAATCATATATGTAATATTTGAATAGCATAATAATAGGTATAGTAGAATACATGTATTGCTAAATCCTAATTTCGGCAGAGCTTCCACCAGGCACCCAAGTATTCGCCCTCCAATGATGATCTACACAGGTTTTTTATCAAGGCATAAACTCTTTAAGATCTAGTTCCTCCCACTGAATTCTTACTCCAAGAATTTCTTTAGGCAGCACAACTTTTGACCTTTCTTCCTTCCTCCTAGCCTTCCTTTTCTCTATCTTTCTTTTCTTTTTATTTTTCTTAATTCTCTTCCTATGCCCTTGTTCTAAAGAAGACTTCTTGTTTTTTATAGGGCCTTATCTTAATAAGAAAAAGAAGAGACTAATAGGACAATAGGAGAGGTGTGTAAAAAAGAAGAGATAGGATTAAATGATTTAGATACTCGGTGCACCATCCTATTTATATTTGGTGACCAGATGCTTATCCAATCATCTTATGCCCATCCATGGTATTATCTCATGCCTCCTAATATCTCATGCCCCTTCTAAAATCTCATGACACGTGGAAGCATCTAGAATTAAATCTAAGAGTCACTTCATGTAGAAGGACTCTTCGGAGAAATAATTCTCCAATGCTTTTTGAAGTGTCATGAGGTTTTGATGTGCACCTACTCTATCCAATTGATAGAGTCAGATTTTATAGCCATCTAGTGGCCCATAAAGAAGGTGCAAATCAAATCTGGGTGTGGAAAAATTAGGAGGCCATAACCAATAGGTGATTAAGAGACAGAAGGACTCTTCTGCACCTCATAATTTGAAGTCCACGCCCACAAAATGTTGCATGGAATAGATAAATGGATAAACCTATTAAGAGGTAGAAGGACTCTTTTGCATTTTCATCTTGCAAATATGATCTAATCCTATTAGATCCTTGATAAATTTTCTTTGTATGTGATCCATTGGATTTCACATCTAGCCAACAGTAGGTCCAGATGCAAATTAATCGGATTTGATTAGAATCTAGTCTAACAAATTTAGATCAAATTGAGCTAACTTGAATTTAATAATTAGAATTCTTTCTAATTAATGATCAAATTAAACTCTTTAATCTGATTAAACTTACAAGACAAGATTGACATCTAGCAATATATTATGTCTACCTAGAAGATATAAAATTTTGATAGAAATATCAAAAATATTCTTTAATGGTGAGTTACTGTACAATTCAATCCTGCGATCACCTGCATCCTAAATATGACCTTGGATATGGAATTATGTCAAATCCAATATCATATTCATGTCTCTTTCAATCTTATAATGATGATTCAATTAATAAAATATTAAAAATTATTTTTAATTTTTATTCTACTTTGATCAAAGTCTTTCTGAATCATCATATGATTAGAGCACGTATGATGCGACCTCCTCTTACTAGGAGTGATCGATTTCATATTGACCTACTCATAATCTTTATATACAATCTATCATATCCAAAACATCTCCTACATGACTCAGTCATGAATAAATATGAACCAAAATATGAATTTATGTATGCAAGTTTTTATGGTAGTCTCAGGTTAGAGGATTACTTGTACAACTTCCACTAAGAGAAATATCTTTTGATAAGTATGTAAAAGTATTCCATAAGATGTTCTCAAGTCTGATCAATTTAGTGAACTTATTTTCTCACTACAAAAATTCAGACTATTAGCGATGATTAATTACCACCACTAATTATCCATCCATCATCGCTAATAGTCCATCCACCATCGCTAATAGCCCCACTTCCACTAATATCGTCGTAAAAATTCATCTAAAAAATTCTTATCGCTAATTACCATTATTAGCAGTGGAAGACCACATCGTTGCTAATAAAGCTATTAGTAATGGATTTAGAAATAGAATAATTTTTGTTACTAATTATCTTTTAATATTTAAATTAAATTTTAAAAAAAAATTAAAAAATATTAGGGAAGGCATTTTCATGGCTAATGCCATCGCTAATAATTATTAGCGATCAAAATTACTGTTGCTAATGCCATCTCTAATTTTTTAATTTTTAAATAAAATAAAAAATTATTTAAAAAAATATAATGATAGCAATTTGGTCTCTAATGCTATCGTTAATAGTTATTAGTGATAATAGTTGCCATCTCTATTACTGATGCTAATAATTATTTTTTTAAAATAATAATAATAATATTTTTAAAAATTTATTTTAATTAATCAGAATAAATTATAATTACTAATACCTATTATAATTAAAATTCAAAGATAATATGATAATCAAAAATTAAAAACTAAATATATTATATTAAAAATATAAATTATATAATTTTTTTACAAGTAGTATAAAAAATATAATATATCAAAATAAAATCAAGTCTGATCCTTATCGTCCTCCACCTCCTCCTTCTCCTGCTTCTCTTCAGTAGTTGGTGGATGAGAGTTGGATCTCTTAGCATCCTATAATGAAAAAATAAAATAATATTAGTAAGTTTCAATATGAAGGTAAGTCTTTCAATACGGAGGCACATCTTTTGAAATTTTTTTTTGATTCTCGAATAGATTATTACTATATATTCTATTCGATAATACGAAGCTATAGATACCCTCGACCCATTGATTGGATTGTTAGATTAAATTTTTAGCCCCTAAATCCTCTTCTTGGACTTAAACCTAAATATACGAAGCTTTTAAATATGAAAACTTAAAATAATTAAAAAAATTAATAATATAATTACTTGATATGATGGCTTGGACAATCAGTCTAGCTGGTTGTACAGCTATGGATCCTAGAGAAGCTTCATGACTGTATTGTGGATGGCATTTAGGAGGCTCTAAAGTTGCTAGCTTAGAAGTCTCTGCATGATCTCCTCTATGTGTGCATTGCTTCAGGTATGTTGAAGGATATCGAGATGGTGGAGGGTCAAAGCTATGGCTGAATCCTATGATCCAACTCCTACTCACCTCTCAGTGGCGCTGAGCCATCCCTCAAGGTCAAGGGGGCTGAGAAGAGAGGTCATCGCCGTACCTCTCAGTAATGTATGTTGCATAATGCATCTACATAGTTTAGAAATATATTAATTCTAATACAAAAATCAGATTCTGTAAGAACTTAATTAGTAAATAAAGTTTGAAATTCTTACCACGATCTATTGTGATGTAGAATCTAAATAGTCACCAATCCTTCTAGACTAGTGTGTGGACCATCACAACTGTAGCTTGTCTGTTAGATGACCTAGTTGCCATATCTATAATAAGTAAATAATAAAATTAAATTAATTAAAATATGTATATAAGAGATTTTATAGTTCTAGTGAAGAGTTTTGGTATTGATTTTTTATCAGTCTATCGGTCACAACATATGTGTCGACCGAGCTACCCATATGCTTGATCGGATCCTACTGGGTGCCTGGTTCTACTCGACCCTCTGCCGCTTATTGGAGTACTCCTTGCTGCTCCACTAGTCATAGAGGGCCAACCATATGTTCACCCGCTTCTAGTGAGCCATGAAGGGCCTCCAGTCCGATGGTGACTAAAATTGGAGTGCTGGATGGTGGACTGTCTAAGGCTGTAGAGACCATCTTGGAGCCTCTGTGTGGCCTCTCCTCAAAGATCTGATGGCCAGCCTTCTCATCCTGAGGAGTCTCAAATTGATAGTACTCCTGCAAGATAGAAGCAAGCATATATTAATATGTAATTAAAATACCAACATATCAAAAATTTAAAAATTAAACTAGTTTTGACTTTTCAAAAATATCTCGTAAGCTGCATCACGAGGTTCAGACGGCCAGCTGGAGAACTCGTTCATCAACCCTAGTATCAAGTATTGGATGATGCCAGTAACGACATGAGATACTCTAAACTCTCTAAACATGCTGCAAAATTGATTTTGAAAAATAAATGTTAACTCTAGAATGACTAAATTCTAAATATATTAATTGAAGTTGTAGTACTTACGAGTGGCTCTAAATGTCGATGAGTTATCTATCCTCTGACCAAATTGGAGGTGCCGTGAGCTGGATGGATCCTCAACCATGACTCTATGTCTGAGAGTCAGTCACTACAGCGTGTGACTATGGGATCACTGGTGACCCTCTATCATCCAAACCTAAGCATAAAATATCTAACATAAAGAATATTATATTAGTTAGTAAAGGATAAAATAATATAAATGAAAATATCTAAAGTGTTAAGAGTTTACCATCCTATGTGAGAGGCATGGAACCATATGAGCTGGCTGCATGATTACTCTCTTCTCGAGAGCTCTATCCTTGGCTGGAATGGTCTGACCTCTAGAAAATATGATGTATAATCTCTAAAAATAAAATAAAAATCAAAGCAAATAGATGATCTAAAAATTGGTTCAAATAAAATATCTATCAAAACATAACAAGACAATCAAAATTTAACTCACGTGTAATAAAAATTGTTAGTTAGCATCTGTAATATATCAGTAGAAAAATGATTCTCAGCCAGCAGTACATGATAATGTATTAGTTTGCTGATCCCCTAATTTAGGCATTGTCTAATTTTCATCCAGTGGTATATGATAATCTCAGTATATGAAAATGTGAAGAAGGCTCATATCTACCATTAAAAAATAAGGCATTGCAATTTTCTCTACATCTTTAACCATGAGATGGTTGCAGGCGGTTATCTACGATGTAACAGACCACCAACCTTGTCCTGCATTGCAAGTTCCTCTGCATCTTTAATCATGAGGTGGCTACAAGCGATTGTCTATGATGAAATAGACCATCCAAGCTTGACTATATAATAACAAGAATAGAATGCATCACTTTTATTTAGGCGCATCTTGCTAGTCATCATAGCCTCTCTGAGCCCCCGACCGCCTCCTCGAGCTATAAACTAGAAGTATAAATTTTATTAAAGAATAAAATAATAACTTAAAAATAAAATTTATGTGCTCGCGCGGTCTAGTTGTCTAGCACGCTCCAAGTCCACATGCACGGGATGCGCATCTTGACTATTCCTATTTGCAATGGTGTCCTTTACTTCTATGATTATGCTTTTAAGAATGCTACACTCTTAGTTCAAGGACAGGCTCGTTGTCCTTGTAAGAGATGTGTCAATAGAGAAATGCTTGATAGGGATACAATAGATACCTATTTATATATGAATGAATTTATGCCAAACTACAAGCATTGGTAGTTATATGGGGAGACATGAAAGATAAGATGCGCAGATAAGAGGCTCTCACTACTATAGAATAAGGCTATGGTAGTGGTTTACAATCGCTGTCGTAGCTCAAAAAATCGCTGTCATAGTCTATGACAGTGGTTTGATAACCACTGCCACTATGGCCAATACAATAGATTTATAGCAGCAGTTTTTATAGCGATTCTTTGAATCACTATCATAAAGAGCCTATGGTAGCGGTTATAAAACTACTGCTATATCATGTATGGCAGTAATTTTGTAACCACTACCAAAGAGTCTATAATAGCGGTTATGGAACCTTTGCCATAGGTCGGCTATGGTAGCAGTTATAAAATCACTGTGATAGACTTATTGCATTGGTTGGCACGTGATCTATGGCAGCGGTTGGCACGCTTATGACGGTAGTTTTGCAACCGTTACCGTAGATTTTGAATAATAAAAAAAATAAATTTTTTAATTTTTATTTTTTTACCTGATAAATAAAATTGAATATATATAATACAAGAAAATATTATAAACATAATAATATTTCTAAAATGCTCAAATTTTATTATTGAATAAAATTTATTATAATATTTTTTAAAAAATATCAAAAGTCTGCTAAATCTACATCACTACAATAAAATAGATTTTTAGTGACACAAATATTTATGATGAAATAATTTATGTTGTAAATATGATTATTAGCAATAAAAAAATATTTTCATCATAAAAAAATTATTAATGATGGAAATTTTTTTTTTGTTGCTAATAATTTATTATTTATGATGAAATTTTCTTTTCCATCATAAATAATAATTATTATTGATGAAAAATTTTCATCATTAATAAACGATCTTTAATAATTTTTTTCTTAAAAGAAATATTAGATTATTAGCAATGAAAATTTTTCATCACTAATAATTAATTATTTATGATGGAAAAGATAGTTGCATCATAAATAACCAATTATTATCGATGAAAAATTTTCATCGCTAATAATCTTTCATTAATAAATATTTTTTAAAAAATTAAATGATAGATTATTAGCGATGGAAATTTTTCATCGCTAATAATCAATTATTTATGATGAAAAAGATAGTTACATCATAAATAATCAATTATCAATGATGAACAATTTTCATCGTTAATAATTTTTCATTAATAAATATTTTTTAAAAAATTAAATAATGTATTATTAGTGACGAAAAATTTTTAACGCTAATAATCAATCATTTACAATGGAAAAGATAGTTGCATCATAAATAATCAATTATTAGCAATAAAAAATTTTCATCACTAATAATCTTTTATTAATAAATATTTTTTAAAAAAATAAATAATAGATTATTAGCAATGAAAATTTTTCATTGCTAATAATCAATCATTTGTGATGGAAAAGATAGTTGCATCGCAAATAATCTATTATTAGTGACGAAAAATTTTTGTCACTAATAATCTTTTATTAATAAATATTTTTTAAAAAATTAAATGATAGGTTATTAATGATGAAAATTTTTTGTTACTAATAATCAATCATTTATGATGGAAAAGATAGTTGCATTGCAAATAATCCATTATTAGCGACAAAAAATTTTCATCGCTAATAATCTTCTATTAATAAATATTTTTTAAAAAAATTAAATGATAGATTATTAATGATGAAAAATTTTTATCACTAATAATCGATTATTTGCAATGCAACTATCTTTTCCATCATAAATATTGATTATTAATTATAAAAAATTTTCATCGCTAATAAGCTACCTTTAATAATTTTTTTTAAAAAATAAAATGGCTGATTATTAGTGACAAAAAATTTTCATCACTAATAATCAATTATTTGCAATGTAAATTTACATCATAAATAATAATATTAACAGTAGAAAATTTCCATCGCTAATATTCTGTTGCAAATAAGTCGATCAGAGTTTTAAATTAAAAAAAAATTATGAACTCCTTTGAAAATAAAAAATTAAAAAAATATGGCATACAGGATCGATGCACTGGGGTTAAGGAGTCCGACCGCATCTACTGTTAGCTCGCCCACAAGCAAAATAAGTATATTTTTTTATAATTTTCTAAAAATTAGTATTCTTTTAAAAAAAATTTATTTTTCTCTGAATATTATATAATTTTATAATTTAAATCTCATCTTCACCATCCATTATTTAAGTAGTTATCGTGTAAGCACCATCATAAAATATCACCTCGATTTGATAGCTCTAGCTATGCAGATCGATAAAATTTGATTTCAACGATCACGAGCGATTGTATGATGATCTGATAGATAGAAACAACCAATGGGATCGAAAACTTGTAACGATGATCTCTGTGATATTTTTAGAATGCTATCAAAATTTTACTTCAATCAGACATAATTATGATAGTCAATTTAGTATAGAATAATTTGGACCGTTAATTAAAACATGAGTGATCAAGAGGTCAAACGACATCCGATTATAAGATAATTTATTGACAAATGATATTTGCTGATATTTGAATTAGCTGTATAGTGATGATCATAAAACCTAAACTTCATATATATGAATCATTCATGTTATGTATATTTTACAATAGCATAAGTATAATTGCTTAGAAATCTTAAGAATGCGTATCAAGAGACGTGTAGTTTTAGAGAGTTTATATACATGTGATTTACATTTTACGATCACCACCATAAAAATGATCAAACTATTAGCAAAGATCATTTATCTTAAAAAATAATCTAATAATCACATGCTAATTGGCATTTTAATCACTCATTTTTTATTTAACAGTTCAAATCATCATCCCATGCTAAATTAACTATTATAATTATATCCGATTAAAGTAAAATTTTGCTAGTGTTCTAGAAATATCATAGAGATCATCGGTGTAAATTTTTGAACTGATCAATGATTTCTATCTATCAAGTCATTATGCGATCATTCATGATCGTCGAAATTATTTTTTATCGATCTGCATAGCTAGTGCAACCTGATCGAGGGGATATTTTATGACGATGCTTTCACGATAATTACTTAAATAATGAATGATGAAGATGGACGTTAAAATTCAAAATTGCATGTAATATTCAGGAAAAAAGAATTAAATTTTAAAATGATACCAATTCTTCCAAAAATAGAAAAAAAATAATTTGCTTGTGAGGTATTTAACAATGAATGTGCTCGCACCCATAACCCCATTGCATTAGTAAAATACGATAATTTTTTTTCTTTCTTTGGTTTTCAAAATAGTCCATATTTTCTTTTTTTTTAAAGTTTAGTTATTTATGATGAATTATTAGCGACATAAATAATAAGTCTCTAAAAATTAGTTATTTATGATGAATAATTATTTTCATAATAAATAATAACTTTTAGTGATGAAATATTATTTTTGTCATAAATAATTTATTTTATTATTTTTTAGAGAGGGAAAAAAATTTAGTAAAATATTTGATGGGAATTATTAGCGATGAAATTATTTATGATGATAAATTTCATCGTAAATAATTAATATTAGTGATAAATTATTTATTATCATCATAAATAATAATTTTAGCAATGAAAGTTTCATCGCCAATGATTTCATCGCTAATAACCTTTAAATATCCCAACCCACTCCCACAAAATCTACTTCGGCTCGTCTCCCTCTTTGTCCCCCTTGATTGTTCTCTCCCCCTCCTCCCGGGCTTCCACCGATCGACAACCGCCTTTCCCATTTTCATCTCTGTTGTCACCACTATTGATGCCACCATTGCCGCCATCATTGTCGCCGCCGTTGTTACCGCCGTTGCCCTCACCGTTGTGCATTTTTGATTGATCTATCATCAACAAAGGTGAATACTTGCCGGCTATGGATTAGATTTTATTTTTTTTAAATTATTCTTTTGGTCTAGCGGCTGGTGACATGCATGTTGCCGTGTGGTGGTCGGTGGTGAATGCCGACCGTGGATGGTGGGTGCCTGCTGTCGTGCGTGGTGGTTGACGGTCCTAGTGGAGGCCATTGGTGGTGGGAGGCGGAGGGTTGGCACTGCAGGGGCTATGGGGCCGCCAAGGGTGGGGTGCCGAGGGGGCCACGATGGTCAAATGGAGGCGGTTGGGGGTTCATGGGGTATGGAGGGGCGTGCGGCAGTCAGTGTTGTCTCAGGTGGGCAGCCATGGAAAGTGGGCGGTGGAGGGGAGCTGCAGGGTGTTGGGGGCCATGACGATAGGTACGTGGGCGATACAGGGGCTAGGGGGCTAGGATGGGGGCCGCGATGGCCGAGTGGGGGGTGGATGGGGGTGCATGGGGTGTGGAGGGGCGGCGGTGATGGCTCGATCGGTGGGAGCCGCGGATGGTGGGTAGCGGAGGGGCGGCGCAGGGGCTGGAGGGACCGCGATGGGTGGGGGTGCGGCATTAGGGTACTAATAATAATAACAATAATAATTAAAATAATAATATTAATAGTAAGAATAATAATAATAGTTATAGTAATAATTAATAAAAATAGTAATATTAATAATATTAAAATAAAAAATAGTAGTAGTAATAATAATAATAGTAATAAGAGTAATAATAATAATAATAATAATAGTAGTAGGAATAATAATAGTCATAGTAGTAATAATTAATAAAAATAGTAATATTAATAATATTAAAATAAAAAATAGTAATAATAATAATAATTTTAATAATAATACTAAATTTTAAGATAAAATGATAAAATAATTAAAATTGGATATTTTAATAATTGAAATAGTTAGTTTTTTAATTATATTTTTATGCTTTTACTTGTTATAGTTTAATTTTATTATTTGTTTAGTTCCTATATTCCATGTTGATGATGATTTATTATTTTAATTTTAATTAATTGAATGTTTTAATTTCTAATTTATATAAAATATCTGATTTGGGATTCGGATCAAGTTTCGATCAAGAATCTGAGTTGAGATCTCAGTCTGAGATTTGGGTCATGATCCAGATCGGATCTCGATCTGGGATCCGGATTGAGTTTCAATCATGGATATGAGTCGGGATCCTGTCCGAAATTTAGGCCATGATCTGGATCAGATCTCCATCTCGGATCCTATCTAATAATTATATTATGCATGCAATCATGTAACCTTAAATTCCTATTCAAGAGTCAGTCATAGGATCCCCAAAACGGACTTTGTGAATGGCTTTTGGATGCCCCGATTTGGGCAGTTTAAAAATGCATCAATATTTTATTATTGTCATCATATTCTATGTTCTGTTATGAAAAACTCCATCGTAGTTATCTCATTCATTCTCTGGGTACATATTAGATGTGGTTAAAATATGATCCATCTATATCATGTACTTGGAGAACTATAAGAAGATGCTGCCGAATTTTTTTTTTGGATATGAAATAAAGAATAAAGCTGTGGCAACAATAAAAGTGATGCATTTTTTAAAGGGATAGGACCATACCTATTAGGAAGGAGTTGGTGGAGTTAGGATTCATGAATCTTTATTCTTTATTATCAGATGGATATCGACAAAAGTTGGATGAACGTCAGAGGTATTGTCTTGCTTAAATATCGAAAAGGTATCAAGATTTATTGAATTTGCATGGTGTAAGGCTGATAGTGCCAGTCGGATAAAGTGTCCATTTAAAAAATGTGTCAATCTGGTGTATCATCACAAATCACTTATTGAGGAGTATCTGCTACATTTTGGTATGGATAAGAAGTATACTTGCTGGATATGGCATGGGGAGGGTGATCCTAATGAAGTTGTGTACGACGATGACGGTATCGAAGATGATATTGATACTGCTAAACCTATCGAACATGATGGTATAGGTTCGCTACTGGATGATTTACATCAGGGTGTTAGCTCAAATGTACCATGAGTGCTGGTGAATCTTAAGGTAGTTCTGATCATGAATACAATATTAATGAGGTAGAAGGGACTTCAGAACAGTTTGCAAAGCTTGTTTGGGATGCACGAGAGCCACTCTACCCAAATTGTATGAAGTTCTCCGAATTAGAGTTTTTGATAAAATTGCTTCATATTAAAATTGTAAATCGATGGAGTCAGAAGTCTTTTGATTAAAAATTAGCATTGATTAAAGCAGCTCTTCCTGATGGATTGACACTTTCGAAATCATATACTGAAGTAAAAACATATATGCGAAAATTGAAACTTGGCTATATTCCTATACATGCCTACAAAAATGATTGTATATTAATTAAATGCATACTTTAAGGATTGCAGGTATGGCACCATAAGGGATACGACAACGTTCGACTTTCCAGCCTACCCTGAGCCTTCTCCCATTTCCACTACTGCACCATTGGAGTCATCGGAGGGCCCTGTATAGGAGGATCTGACTGAGATGGGTTTGAGTGATCAGGCAAGCCCGAGTGGTATTTTAATATTTTTGATATTATAAAATTTGATTTTAATTTATATATTAGGTTAATAGATGGCTAATATACTAATAATTTATTCATTATTTTTTTAGGCCATTCTATTTCGATGGTGAGGTGAGGGCAAGGTTCGTCGAATAACCTCGCCCTAGAGCATTGGAGATGCGAGCACGAGGGACAGCATCTCCGCATCGAGATTCCTCCAGGCTATACCAGACCTATTAGGGGATGGTGTGAGCCATGGTAGACTGAGCTAGGCATCATTTGCCATAGCTATGCCTCGACGATGCTCTTCAATTGACGTTAGGTTACACGACCTTAGAGAGAGATCTTCTATAGCCACTTACAGGTATAATAATATTTATTTAAATATTTAATTAGTATTATATTCTTATAATATTTATTATTCATAGGATATTTTTGACATTATTGATTTTGATCATGATCGTGTACGGTGAGCTGTAGATGATCATTTATGCTCATATTTCAAGAAGTACTGGCATTGCATTCATCACCACTGGTATGCTGTAGTGTACAACTAGGGGATGGAGGCAGCGTGATAGTGGCCATATGATAGCATCACTATGGAGGACTGGGCTGTCATATGCCGCACGTACAAGGATCAGACATATCAGGTAACTTCTTCTTATTTAAAATTTAATAATTAAATATTATTTATTTTTAAATTCACTTATTTACTGATTAATTTGAATGTTAACTATGTAGGATCGATGTGCCAAGAATGCCGCAAATCGGGCGAGACAGACAGTTTTGCATTATGGGGGTTCGAGGCCATTCGTTTGCCATATGGAGCAGATGGTAAGTAATTTCTATTTATCATAAATTAATTCTTTAACTATTTAAATTTTTTTTATTAATTATTCTCAAATTATAGAGAGATGTAGAGAGTGGCGAGTTTCCTAGTAGGATCAATATCTACCAGTGGACACATCAGCGACGGTCAGGAGGCTGGACTATCGAGAGCCAGGAGCTTTACGTAAGTTTTTCTAACTATTTGTGTATTTACATTTTGATTATCAGTACAAACTTAGAATAATTATAAATTAAATTTTCAGGATCGTATGATAGATATTAGATCTTAGTCTATCCTATAGGGCTCGATCGCACCCATAGATGATAAGATCTATGATCGAATGCTTGGTACGAGATCCTGTTATGTTAGGAGGCTAGGGCATTGGATCAGAGCTCCTCCATCTTCACATCCATCCAGGGTTGATATCCATATTGCCTGTGATGTCCGACTGACGGAGATACAGAGACAGACTATTGAGGATCGACAATGGGCTGCTTATTTAAGTGCATGCGTCAATAAGTACCATCTATTCCAGATGCAGATGATGGAGCAGATGGCACAGATGGAGCAGATGATGCACATGATGAGGCAGCAGCAGATCGGTTTGAGCTTTTCTAAGCTCTCTCCTCCTTCTTTGACCCATTTTTCTTCTCCAGATATTGCCGGTGCTTAATGGTCGGCTATCTATTTCTGTATATTTTTATTTTAGATATTTTATATTTATAAAAAAATATTTTTTATAATTAAATTTTTATGTAATAAAAAATAAAATTTATTTATGGATGAATGAAATGATGATATTTATTTATGAATTTTTTATTTTATTTTTTTAAAATTAAAAATTAATATAAAAATATTTTTTTATTTTTTTAAAATATTATTTATGATGTAATTATTTATGATGAAAAATTTTCGTCATAGATAATTATTATTTATGATGAAAATTTTTTATCGTAGATAACTGATTATCTACGATGGAATTATTTTCATCGCAAATAATCAACCATATACGATGAAAATTTTCCATTGTAGGTAATCAAATATCTACGACGAAAAACTTTTGTCGCAGATAATTATTAACTGTGATGAAATTATTTTCATCGTAAATAATTTTTTTATCTATGATAAAAATTTTTCATCGATAAAAATATTATTTGTAATGAAAAAAAATTATTTCCATCATAAATAATTTCATCATAGAAAAGATGATGAATGTAGAAATTTTTTACAGATGAAAAATTTTCATCATAAACAAATATTATTAGCGATAAAAAAGAAATTTCATCATTAATAATTATCTATGATCCTATTTTTTAAGATTAAAAATTAGCGATGAAAATTCTATTGCTAATAATTATTAGCGACGAAAATTTTGCATCGCTAAAAATCTATTTTATTGTAGTGCATCTAAGTCATCATCATCGGAAGGAGATGGAGGATGAGTTGGAGGAGCTGGAGCTGGAGCTTAGATGTCGGTGGAGTAGATGCTGGTGGTCTCTAGGTAGCTGATGCGAAGATGGATGGAGTATGCTTCACCTACGACTCAAATGTAGAGCTCCACGTAGACCGAAATGCCTGGTATGTGGTGCAACTCTGCTTGGAGGAAAAGAAAACTCTTTGCATCATATACTATAATTTATCGAATGTCTACGATGAGCTCAACCAGTCCATGTAAACATATCAGAAAGAACAATCATCTAAATTGACCAAAATAAACTTTTACAAATCTTAACATTGATTTTCAATGCAACATTTTCTAGATACTACTTATTTTTCCTACGGGATATGTGTATTGGTAAGTAGCATTGCTAATAATACTGCTTACAAAAGCACATATCTAGTAGGAGAAATAAGCAATATCTAGAGAATGTTGCATTAAAAATTATGATCAATTTAGTACAGGATAATTTCGACCATTAAATAAGAAATGAGTGATCAAAGGATCAGACGACATTCGATTATGAGATAATTTTTTAGATAAATGATCTTAGCTACTATTTTAATCATTTTTACGATGGTGATCATAAAATTTAAACCGCAAGTATAAGAACTATCCAAAACTATACGTCGCTCGATACCCATTCTTAAACTCTTTTAGTAATTATGCTTATGCTTTTGCAAGATTTATTTAACATGAATAGTTCATAGAGAAATGATTTAGATTTTATGATCATTGCTATATAAAATGATTAAAATTATAGCCAAGATCATTTAAGCAAAAAATTATTGCATAATTGGATGCTGTTTGACCTTTTGATTATTTGTTTCTCATTTAACGATTGAAATTATTCCATACTAAATTGATCATAATAATGATATCTGATTGAAGTAAAACTTTGATAGTATGCTATAAATATTATTGAGATCATCATTATAGGTTTTTGAATCCTCCGATGATCTTCATCTATCAGATCATCATGCCATCGTTCGTGATCATCGAAATCAAATTTTATTGATCAATGAAGTAGGACTATCGGATTGAGGTGACCTTTTGTAATGATACTCTAATAATAAATTTTAAGATAATGAATGATGAAGATGTGCATTAAATTTTAGAATTAAATAATATTTAGAGAAAAAATATGGAAAAAAGATATAACAGTAGTTATAAGGAACCGCTATAATAGACTATACCCATGGCAGCGGTTATAAAAAACTGCTGCCATAGATTTAGTCTATTATAGTGGTTATGGCTAATTGCCATCATAGGTCTGATCTGTGACAGGATCTATAGCAATGGTTCATTAACCGTTGCTATAGGTCGACCTATTGCAGCGATTTTATGTAACTGCTGCTATAGATCGACCTATGATAATGGTTAATAATAACTGCTGCTATATGTCAAATCTATGGCAGCGGTTATTCGTAACCATTATCGTAGAGTCTATTACAGCAGTTTTTGAAATTGCTGTAATAGTATGTGCTGATATAGCCCCATTCTATAGTAGTGTTTACTTGTCTAATATATTTATTGATGTGCAAGAGCTTAAGTGACAGCTCAGGCAGATGATTAGTGTATTTGGTGGATTTGATTTGGTTATTGGTGGAAGTCCATATAATGATATTCTTTTAGGTAGCAACCATCGTAGCCATGATGGACTACAGTGGTTGCTATAGTATAGCTTTGCTTAGCCTTTAGGGGGTAGCAACCCTATAGAGCACTATAACAAAATTTATTTTTTATGATGGAAAAAATTCATCACAAATAATCAAATTCTGTGGTTAATAATTATTAGCAACGAAAATTTCATCGCTAATTCTTCATCGCAAAAAATGGGGTCACAGATAATAATTAGCGACGAAAATTTAGTTTTCATCACTAATAATAATTTTTTATGATGAAAAATTTTCATCAAATTTTTTTATTCATTAAATTATTTATGATGAAAATATTTGTGATGAAAAATCAAAATTATACATCATAAATAATGATTTTGCAATAAATTTTTCATCATAAATAACTTATTATTAACCATGGAAATTTTTCATCATAAATAATATATTATTTATGATGAAAAAGATTCATCACAAATAATTATGTCATAAATTATTTTTTTTAAAAATTATAAATAAATATATTTTATAATTTATATTTTTAATATTTATATTTATAATTTATAAAATTAAAATAAAAAAATTTATAAAATAAATTCATAAATAAATTTCCATCATTCATCCATAAATAAATTTTGTCATTTCATTATATAAAAATATAATTATAGAAAGTATTTTTTGTAAATACAAAAGATCCAAAATAAAAATAAAAATATATAAAAATAGGCCACTGACTATCAAGCATTGGCAATATTTGGAGAAGAAAAATGGGTCGAAGAAGGTGAGCGCTCGGAGGAGCTCGGACCGATCTGCTGCTATCTCATTAGCTACATCATCTACTTCATCTATGCCATCTGCTCCATCATCTACATCTAGAACTGTTGGTACTCGTTGATACGTATAGTCAACTTAGCAGTCCGCTATCGATTCTCAGTAGCCTATCTTTGTATCTCCATGAGCCGGACATCATAGGCAGCATGGATGTTAGCCCTGAATGAATGTGAAGATATAGGAGCTTTGATCCCATGCCCTAGCCTCCTAACATAACAGGATCTGTACCAAGCATCTAATCATAGATCTCATCATTTGTGGGTGCGGTCGAGCCCTCTAGGATAGGCTGGGATCTAATGTCTATCATACGATCCTAAAAATTAAAGTTATATCCATTCTAAGTTAATTTGTATTGAAAATCAAAATGCTAATGAAAAAATAGTTGAAAAAACTTACATAAACCTCCTAGCTTCCAGCCGTCCAATCTTCTGACCATCCCTGATAGGTCCATTGGTAGATCTCGATCCTACTAGGAAGCTCGCCACTCTCTACATCACTTTGCAATTTAAGAAAAAATAATATTTTTTTAAATAGTTAAAAAGTTAAAATATAATTATTATAAATTACTTATCATTTGCTTCATATAGTGAGCGAATAGCCTCGAACCCCCATAATGTAGGACTATCTATCTCACCCGATTCACGACATTTTTGGCACATTGATCCTACATAGTTAATAGTCAATTAGGAAGTAACTAAATTTAAAAAAAATAATTTAATTATTAAATTTTAAATAAAAAAAGTTACCTAATTTGTCGGATCTTCATATGTGTAGTATATGACAATCAAATCCTCGATACTGATACTATCATATGGTCACTGCCGTGTTGCCTCCATCCCCTAGTCGTGCATTACCACATACCAATGGCGATGCCGATACTCCTTGAAATGTGAGCATAGATGATCATCTACAGCTTGTCGCATGCAATCATGCTCAAAATCAACAATATCAAATATAGCCTATCAATAACAAATATTATAAGAATATAGTGCTAATTAAATATTTAAATAATATTATTATATCTATAAGTGGCTATAGAAGACCTCCATCCGAGGTCGTGTAACCTAACGCTAATCGAAGAGCATCATCAGGGCAAAGCTATGGCAAATAATGTCCAGTTCAGTCTGCCATGGCTCACACCATCCCCTAGTAGGCCTGATATAGCCTAGTGAATTCTTGATACAGAGATGCTGTCCCTCGTGCTTGCATCTCCAATGCTCAAGGACGAGGTTCTTTGATGGACCTCGCCCTTGCCTAACCACCACCAATAGAAAATGGCCTAAAAGAATAATGAATAAATTGTTGGTATGATAGTCATACATAAATCTAATAGATAAATTAAAATCAAATTTTATTACATAAAAAATATTAAAATACTAGTCGGTCCCACCTCACTCGAACCGACCTCACTCAGACCCGCCTTTATAGGACCATCTGGCGATTCCAATGGTGCAGCAGTGAAAATGGGGGAAGGCTCAAGGGTAGGCTGGAAACTCTAATATCGTCGTCTCCCTCCTGGCACCATACCTGCAATGCTTAAACTATACATATAATTAAGTTGACATATAAATGAATATAATAAAAAATAATAATAGTAAAAAATACATAAATGCTAATGAATAGAATTGTATTGCATACCATTATTTCAAAAAAAGATTCAATAAAGGATATAGATCTACTTATCAATATTCTTATCCTTCTCGATTTCTAGATCCTCCTCCGAATCACAATAATCGACTAATGTATTGTCTTCTATCTCATCGTCATTTATAAATCGATCATCGTCCTTCGAATTAGCTTCAACTTCATTGGACGATAAATCAGTCCCATTCAAAGGAGCTGTCATAAGTTCTTCATCAATAAGATGCTCGATCAATATTTATTCTTCCTCTTGAAAAGCTTCCTCTTTATTCAGATCTGAATTATCATCCATCTCTAGTCGGGTTGGTATGTCATATACGCCTTTAGGTATTATTCTTTGTACGACATGCCAATCACTTCGATATTTTGGATTCTTTAAATATATTACTTATTTTGCTTGAGTTGCTAATATATATGGCTCATTCTGGTACAATATTTGTGCAAAATTTATATTGATAAAGTGTGGATCGATATAAATACGAATCTTCTTATTGCTAATATTCCACCATTCACACTGAAATAAGAATACCAAATTTTTGGACTCATACATCAATTTTATGATATCTATCAATAAATCAAGATATTCAATCTCCTCTTCTCCTTCATATCCTATCATAGTAATCCTACTATTTTGGATCCATCTTTGCATCTTAAGCTTTCTTGTATGATATAGATGGATCATATTTTAACCATATCTAATATGTACCCAAAAAATAAATGAGATAAGTACGACAAAATTTTTCATAATAGAATAAAGAATACCATGACAATAATAAAATATTGATATATTTCTGAACAGTCCAAATCGGAACATCCAAGAGCCATTCATAGAGTCCATTTTGGGGACCCTAGGACTGACTCTTGAATAGAAGTTTAAGGTTGCATCAATGCATGCATTAAATTATTACCGAACTGGACTGGATCCCGGATAGGATCTCGAATTGAATCCCGACCTAAATCCTGACCTAGATCATGATCTGAATCCCGAATCGGATCCCGAACAAGATCCCAAATATCAAATCCCAAATCAAATCCCGGACCTGATAGTTCATATGCATTAAAAATTAAAACCTTCGACTAATACAAATTAAAATATTAAATCATGATCATAATAAAATATAAAGATTAAATAAATAAAAATATTAAATTATAACAAATAAAAGCATAAAAATATAATTCAAAATCTAACTATTTTAATTATAAAAAATAATTTATTTTTAAATATTTTATCAATGTATTTTAAAATTTATTTATCAATCAAATAATTATTATAATTATAATTATCATTATTATTATTACTATTATTATTACTACTACTATTACTATTGCTATTATTATTATTACTATTATTATTAATACTATTATTATTACTATTATTATTATTATTACTACTATTGCTATTATTACTATTATTATTATTACTATTATTATTTACTAAATTTTAAAAAATAATTAAGGACTAACCTGGCTAACCCCTGTTGCCCCCCCCCCCCTCGCCCCCACCTATCGTAGCCCCCCACCTCTTATGGTGCCTCTTCGGCTCCCATCACCCACGGCCCCCACCCGACCCGTCATTGTCATCCCTCCACACCCCACCCCTCGTGGCCCCCCACCCGACCCATCATTGTCATCCCTCCACACCCCACCCCTCGTGGCCCCCCACCTCCTGTGGCATCCCTCCGCCCCTACCCCTCGTGGTCTCCCACCCCTTGCGGCACCCCTCTGCCTCCCACCACCCACGGTCGCCCATCTGACCCATCACCACCACCCCGCCCCCCATGGCCCCCCACCCTTGCGGCGCCCCTTCGCCTCCCACCACCCACGGCTGTCCATTTGACCCACCACCATCGCCCCTCGACGTCCCACCCCTTATGGCCCTCCACCTCTTGCGGTGCCCCTCTACGTCACACCACCTATAGCCACCCATTCGACCCGTTACCACGCCTCTCAATGCCCCACCTCCTATGCACTACAAGAAATATGGGAGTTTACAACAGAAATTTAGTAATAGATAGAAGTTGTTTCTAGTCCGTTGTTAATTGGCAACGGATTTGCAACGAAATATTTAATTCCATTGCTAATATTGAAAAAATAAATTTAGAACAGACTTACAATGGATTAGATACAAAAATTTTGCAATAGAATAAAAATGAATCTAAAAATAGTTGTTAAATATTGCAGGAGGTTCTTATGTATCATTGGCAACGAAATTGCAACGGATTAGCAATAGAATATAGCAATGGATTTACAATGAACTCAATTTCCATTGCTAATAGTTGGTTAAAGAAATTGTAGATTTTTTTTGATTAGCTTACAATGAATTTACAACCAAATTTATTCCGTTGCTAATCTGAGAATAAAAAAAAAATTATTAGTTGGGGAGCCATGATGATTTGCACTTTGAAACTTTAGCCACAATCTCTCTGCACCATGTAATCAAATATATTTATGAGCTTAACGTGCGCTTGTGCGGTTTTACCTATGATCTTTTATGTTCGCTGCTGCTGAAGATTGCTTATAATTCAATTTATACTTATCTTTATATACTTTTATTACTATATACATTTAAGATATTAGTAGTTTAATATGAATTTGATATTTATTAATGCAAACTCTGTTCATATGAAAACTAGGTGGTGCAATTGCAAAATAGTGGATGTAGTCCTGGGTAGGAGTGGACAGAGGTGTTGGCATCTGTTCACATCTACTCCAAACAAAATATTCAAATGAGTGCTTGGTTTTTTGATAGTCCAGTTTTCGAGAGTTTTGGTCCAATAATTGATTCTTTGAAGATATGGACCATCGCGGGTCATTCTGTGACCTATTCCTTTCACTGGATTTATGCACCAAAGGGCATATGAAGATACATTGGCTTGTTTCCTTTTTTGTAACTCTAAATTTGACCACAATGGAAACTGTTACTGAAGATGGTTGCTTTCATCAAATTCTCTAAATATTGTATACTTTATAATTCTAAGAAAAGAATGCCTTGTAGATATTACTATCTGCTTGTGGTTATGGATTCTGTGTATGAAACTGCATGATTTTACCATGAATGTTGCCAACCTTATGAGATTTTGCTTTTGTTGATGTTTTTGGTTGTTCACATTTGGCTGGTGTTGTTCCTTTATTTCAAATGTCAATACATGATATGTCTGAGTGATTTCTTAAAGGAGAAATGCAAAATTTAAATTTAAAATTAAGGTGGCATGAGGTAAAGGTTAGATGATTACTTATTCATGTAATTGTTAGATGTCCTAATTAACATACTCCTTATTTTTTAATAATATGTGCTGTTAATCCTTGGGCAATAAAATGGCACCTTTGATGTCAACAGTTTAGAGTAATTCTGCTGTTTTGCTATATTGGCATATTTTCCTTTTCTTACTAGGAAATAGATATAAAAGGCTACTCTGTTATGCATTACTCAATGGTCGTACTCTGGCAGCTAAAATCTCAAGCATAATCATTTTGTGAAAGGTGAATTTGGACTGTCGTAAGATAGGTTATGAGAGGTAATGCACCTTGAAAATCTATGTTGGCCATCTGATTCAGTAATATTGCCCCAGGATAAATGTAATTTATAAGTTTCACTCAGGTCTGATGGAGTGAGCCATGGATGGAGTCTGGCCTGGGATGAGGTGTTTTCAAGAACTTTCGTTCTATTATTTCTTCATTTTTAGTCCTGTTGGAAGAAGTTTCCACTTCTGTACCCTTATTTGGCTAATACTTCTTCCACACCAAGTATTCTTAGTTTCGTTGTGGAAGTTATATCATCCCTTGCATAAACTTGTTGCTGTTGGATATCAATGCCAAACCTATTTCATTCTAAGCATATCAGATGATACTAAATTAGTTTTTGAGTAGACTACGAGTATGGTTATCTGAGTTTTATCTCCATTCTTAGTTATTGAATCTTCAACCTTGTACAGCACAAACTTATGGTCATTATAGAGGAATTTAAGTTCATCCTTCCTTAAATTAAGTAGAACTTATGGTTAGGTTCTTGTTTGTTAGATGTTTGAAGATAGATGTAATTTTGATTGTTGAAATAGCAGAAGCCCGTATTTGTACTGCACCAATTTTAAGCATGTAGATTTTAGAAAATGATGTATCTAATTGTCTTGAGATAAGGGACATATTGTTTGATGAGTTCATGGTATGCATTAGATAATGTTTATTTCTTTTTTTCATTTTAATTTTTGAATTGTTCATATTTAATTTTTTTACTGTTTATTAATTGATATGATATAGTTGTATTATTTAATTATAGAAAAATATACATTTCCTGCTGGTGTTGATCGTGCTCTAGTGCGACATGTGTGGGAAATTGTTGCAGGAGCTCAGCTCCAGTATATGCTTTTTTGTATGAGGAAAGAGGTGAAGAAAGAAAAATAACAACACTCATGATTTAGCTAAAATGATTGATAATCCACCTCATGGTATGACCACCATGAAGTGGAGGTTGGTGGACAAATGGAAGAGAGAAGAGTGGCAGAAAAAGTCAAATATTGCATCCAAGAATCGCAAACAATCAACTTAGGTTGCCCACACTGGCGGTTCAGCTAGCATGACCATCCATAGTATGCATTTAGTTAGTATCTTTTTCCTATATAATAATCATCTTGGTTATATGCTTTCATTTATCTTGAAATTATTTTAGGGATCTGAGCTTGGTCGGCCAGTAATGTATAAGAAGGTATTTGACTGCATGCATTGAGATACACTACAAGAAAATAGAGTATTAGCAATGGACATTAGCGACGGTATTTTTGCCATTGCTAATAATGAATATTAGCGATGAAATTAGTGACGGCAATATTGTCGTCGCTAATAATCTTTTTTACCAATAACTTTAGCGTCGAACGTTTAACCATCATTAATAGTTATTAGCTGCGAAAGTGGTGACGACTTTGTCATCGCAATAGGTATTAGCAATAATATTAGTAAAGGCAGTTAGCTGTCGTTAATACTAAGTAATTTTATTTTTTTAATTAGATTTTATTATTATTAGTAATGATAAATAATTATTAGCAACAGTATTTTACCGTCGCTAATATAAAATAATATTATTTTTTTTAAATTTGGTTGTAGAATTATTAGCGATAGAATTATATTATTAGTGACGAAAAAAGCTATTGCTAATATTAATAATTTTAAAAAATATTTTTTAAAAATTATTTAAATAATTTTTTAATAAAATTATTAGCAACAGCAAATTGAGACGTCGCTAATAGCCTTTGATAATTATTAATTTAATTATAATTATAATTAATTTTTTTTAAAAAAATTAAATTTATTGGCGACGGCATTTTTATCGCTAATAGTCAGAAATATATTACTAATATGTATTAGCGATGGCAAAAATGCGATTGCTAAATGCCATGGCTGATTTTATTTTTTTATTTTTTTAAATATAGTATAATTTTAAAATTTAAAATTTATCCTATCATTTATTATTTAAATAATTATCATCAGAGTATCGTCATAAAAGATTGCTTCGATCTGATAGTCCTAGTTATGTTGATCAATAAAATTTAATTTCGACGATCACAAACAATCGCTTCATGATTTGATAGATAGAGACCATTGATGGGTCTGAAAATTTATAGCAATGATCTCGATAATATTTGTAGTACACTATCAAAATTTTATTTTAATTGGACATCATTATTATGATCAATTTAGCATGAAATTATTTAGGTTGTTAAATAAAATATGAGTGATCAAAAGGCCAAACGGCATCTGATTATAAGATAATTTTTTAGACAAATAATCATTGCTACTACTTTGATCATTTTGTACGGTGGTGATCCTAAAATTCAAACCGCGTGTATATGAACAATCCAAAACTATATGTCTCTTGATACTCATTCTTGAAGTGCTTAAGTAATTATACTTGTACTTTTATAAAATTTGCTTAACATGGATGGTTCATATACATGCAATTTAAATTTTATGATCACCACCATACCAATGATTAAACTAGTAGCAAAGATTATTTATCTAAAAAATTACCTTAATCAAATTCTGTTTGACCTTTTGATCACTCATTTTTTATTCAACGACCAAAATCATCCTATGCTAAATTGATCATGATAGTGATGTCCGATTGAAGTAAAATTTTGATAGTATACTATAAATATCACTAAGATCATTGTTGCAAGTTTTTGGATCCATCGACGATCTTTATCTATTAGATCATCAAGCGATTGTTCATGGCCATCAAAATCAATTTTTATTGATCGACATAGCTAGGGCTATTGGATTGAGATAGTCTTTTATGATGATACTCTAATGATAATTATTTAGATAATAAATAGTGAAGATAAATTTTAAATTTTAAAATTATATCATATTCAGAAAAAAATAGAAAAAAATATTAATGATGGATTTTTTATCGATGGCATTAGCGACGGCTAGTTTGCCATCACTAATAAAAATTATGAAAAAAATTTCTCTGATAAAAGTATTAGCGATGGACTTTTGTTTTTAGCGATGGAGTTTCGTTGCTAATGCTTTTATCGACAATATTAGCGATGGCAAGTTTGCTGTCACTAATAGTTTGGATCCTCAAAGCCACTGTGGGGAAAAAAATTTTTCATTCACCCATGCTCATCCTCTCTCATTCCCCCCCTCATCCTCCTTTTGCCGGTGCTTGAACCCCCTCACCCCCCCAATCCTTCTTTCCTCCCTCCCCACCGGTCCCTCCGGTGTCTTGCTGCCACTTTGACCTCATGCCGGTTCGACCCCTCGACCCTAAGCTCGTGTCCGTCCATGCCCTCGGCCACCCTACCCCCATCGACCCAGACGTCGTCGGTCCAACTCCACGATCGCCCCGACCTCGTCGGCCCCGATGTCCCCAACCCGATCTTGTAGCCATCCCGACTCTGCCACCCTCGACATCGTCGGTCCCACCCCATAGCCTCGAGCCCGTGTCCCTCCATGCCCATGTCTGCCCCAACCCCACCACCCCCAGCCCATGACCCTGCCTCACTAGCATGACTTCGTAGCTCCGACCCACACTGCCTTTCAAGGGTAAATTTGATCCTTCTAAGGATAAATTTGATAGGCCCAACGACTTCCATGTTGCTTTTTTTGAAATATTTTAAGTAATTAGATGATTAGAATTATGAAATTTGATGGGTGCTTTTGGTACATTTGTTACATATGTCAATGTATTGACTGTTCTCCCCACAACTCAACCAAGCTGATTCTTCATCTCAAATTAATTGGGGTCAGTCCTAGTTAACCCTTGTCCATTTTTCACTACACCTAGAGTCCAAAGCAGTGCATTACTAGTAGATAATGTTCTAATAATTCTATCTATAGGATTCATGTTCAAGGATTAGTTATAGTTACAAGTTTTATTGTCCCAAGAATTGATTTTGATGACTATAAAATATTTAAGTGGAGTACTAATTTTATTAAGTTAGAGATCAAGAAAATATATTTTGGAAGCCTCAAGAGCAAGTAGAAAAGAATTCTAATCTTTTGGAGGTAATTTCATATTTTTTGGATATCAAAATTAAAACAAAATCAAGTTTTAGCAAAAGAATCAACCATAAGGTCGACATTGACTCATGCTGAAATGGGCTATTTGGCACGTTGATTTCTGGTTGGTATGCCAAAGAGGATGACTCCAGGATTACGTAGAATACATCATTGCACGGTACGGTGATGACCCATCCACTTAGCCCATCCTTGATCTTAAGGGATAGCTCAGGGTCGCTGGAGGGATGAGTAGAAGTTGGGTCATAGAATTTGACCATAGCTTCAACCCTCCAATGGCTCGATCATCTTCGACGTTCTTACAGACCTCAATATCCTAGATCTGGAGTGATGCCCACATGGAGAAGGTCGTGCAGAGGCTTCTAAGCCAGCAACCTCAGAGCATTCAGGATGTCATCCATGATGCAGTCGTGGAGGCTCTTCAAGATCCATGGCTGCATGACCAGCTGGGCTCGTTGTCCCAGTCATCATATCAGGTAATTTTATTAGTAAACTCTTTTACTTATTTTAAGTTTTCATATTTAGAAGCTTCACATATTTAGGCTAGGCTTAAGTTGAAAAAGGGGATCTAGGGTTTAAAAATTTAATCTAACCATCCAATTGATGGATCAGAGATGGCTATAGTTCCATATCATAAAATGACATGTGTAGAAATAATCTATTCGAGAATCAGAAGAGAGTATCAAAAGATACGCCTCCATAGCGAAATATTTACCTCCGTATCGAAACTTATGAATAATGTTTTATTTTTCTTCGTTTCAAGATACTGGAATATCTAGCTCTTATTCATCAGCTGCTGGAGATGAGCAGAAGGATGAGGAGAAGGAGGACGTTACCTAATTTTTTTTTGATTTGTATATAATTTTGATACTTATAAAATAGTATCTCAATGTAGAATTATATAATTTATATTTTTAATATAATATAATTAATTTTATATTTATGATTATATTAAATAGTTATTATTTTATTTTTAATAAATTTTAAAAAATATTATTATTTGTTAGCAGGTTTAAAATTATTGAGTTATAATTTTTTTAAAAAAATTAAAAATTATTAGCAACGATATTAGCGATGGTAGATTATCATCGCTAATAGTTTCTTAAATTTAAAAAAATAAAAAAGAAATTAGCAATGGTATTACCGATAAAATTATCATTGCTAATAGTTTTTTAAGTTTTTTTAAAAAAATTAAAAATTATTAGCAAGGGTATTAGTGATAAAAATGCCGTTGCTAATAGATTTTTATCAGTTTAATTAATAAAAATTAAAATTTTAGCAATGACATCTTTGTCACTAGTGCCGTTGCTAATTAGTTATTAGTGACGACAATAGTTGCCGTTACTAATAATGATAATTAGCAACAAAAATTTTTCAGATTAGATTTTGTGACGGTATTAGCGACGGTAAGATTATTAGCAATGGCATATTGACTATTAGTGATAGCATTTAGCCATCGCTAATACTCAAAATTCTTATAGTGATAAGAATGGTGACTTTGTGAATAAAAATGTGAAGAAAGTTAGCATAAGTAATGAACATCAATTGTAATTATATGATCTTATATATGCATATGCTAGTGTATTGTCCTTTTAAGATCTTATTCCGAGTCTTGGTGTTGTGGGCCAGATAGATCTTTTTACATTGCTGCTTTTGCAATAATACTTGCACTGTTCTGTTGCTTTCTGCTTTGAAGAATTATTTAGTTAATTTAAAGATCAGGATCTACCTGATTTTGTCAAGTTTGAATCACTCCTTTTGCCCCTCTTTTTACTATCCTATTCATTTTAAAACAACTGTTATAAGGAATTGAATTATTTATATTTCTATAAATATATTTAACACTGTATAATTTTATTTGATTTGACACAGCTACTGTTTCAGGATTCTCTTCAAATAAAACAGCTACCAAACCATTGCCTTTGTTATCTTGATATGCTCTGCAATCAGGCTGATGGACATGCATCTCTAGCACTCTACTGCACTACTGTATAGACCACCATGCACTATTGCACTGTTAGGCCCCATAGCACTCCTATATTCCATATATGTCAAGACACTCTTCATGAACCTTATTTGAGACATGATTGTATACTTTGCTATGTGGTGGGTAGTATTAGCTTTCTTTGTATTTGCATTATGAACTGCACCAGGTGATGAATCAACATGAATGGAAAAAGATGGTTGAATGCATTTATTGAGTGGTTTCCTTTATATAATACATCACTAATTTGTGTTGTTAATTATAGTTTATATGTAGTTCTCAACCAACTTATGTAGAATGTATTTTTGGCATTAACTATTTAATTTACTCCAATGAGCTCTTTCCACCTGTTTAATTTATTGGGATGCTTTGGATTTTATTTATATGTTTTATTAAAATACTTAAGCATGCTATGTGTACTTGTATTATAAGAATCATATGATCAGATTATGCATAGAAAGTATGGTCAAGATCCAATGACCCAACCTCATTTTGATGTTGATTCTTGGGTAGAGGCGGCTGGACCATGCAAAAAGGGTAGAGTATTTAGATTGAGTCAACATACATTTATTTCTAGCAGTCCATCATCTATAGATGCATCTAGTACGGCAACCTCGAACCGAACAAGATAGCATGATGATCCATTGGCTCAGGAAATGCATGTGCTCAAGAATGATGTGCAGAAGATGAGCAATATTTTGAAGGTGATACAGCAAATCCTTCAGGCTATGACCACTCCACATCCATCATCGGTGACATCATCTTCTGCATCTAAGCATTCGGGGTCTTTAGAAAGAAATCCTGCCATAGTTCCTTCTTCAATTCCTCAGTCTGCACCATGGAATTGGCAAGGTACTTGGTGGACTGCTTCTTTTGGTTGGATATGCCCACCAATGAATACACAGGATACTCCTATTGCACCATCTTCAGCTCCATAAGAGGTAAAAAAAAGTCACTTTTATTTTTTTTTATTTATGCTTTTCTCTATTATTTTTTTATTTTTTAATATATGATGTTAGTCTTCTACTTTGGAGCATCATGCATCGGAGGAGAATAAAGATGGACAAAATATTGATGGCAGTGATATATACCTAGAAACTTCATAGGCCTCATTTCTTACTATCTTTTCTTTTATGTATGAGAATCTTGTGGGGTATATGTACTTTATTTTGATACTATATGTACTTTATGGGTGCTTTGATATACTATCCATACTTTTTAATCTAGGTACTTTATTGAATTCTGAGTGTCAAATGAAGAATTGATATTGTTGTTGGATGGCTTAAAATGATCCTGATTGTTGTTGGATATAAAAAACAGCACTTTAGCAATGGAAAGAAATTTTAAAATCCATGAATTAGCAACGGATTTACAATACATTAGCAATGAACATTTAAAATTTATGCAACGGTCTAAAAATAGAATTGAAATAAAATATTAAAATTTTAGTAACGTAGTAGAAATGGATTTGCAATGAAATTCAAAAAAAATTAGCAACAGAATAGAAATGGAGTTGCAATGGAATACTAAAATTTTAACAACTGAATAGAAATTGATTTACAATGGAACACTAAAATTATAACAACGAGACTTTACAATGAAATAGCAACGGACTAGTAATAAATATTTAAAAGTTTAACAATGGATTAGCAACTAATTTACAATAAAAATGAAAATTATGTGGTTCGCAAACTCGTTATTCAAAAATAAGCAACGGAATAATTCTATTGCAATTCCATTGCTAAAAAAATTTAGCAATGGAATAGCAACAGATATGAGTTCCATTGCTAATTAGCTATGAGAAATTTAACAATACATGCTGTTGATCTTTGGACTGATTTTGATGATAACAAAAATATTTGAGTATAATTTATTAAGTTACTAATATTATTTTTGAGGATGTATAGTTTAAATTTCAAGCATTTACAATGCTCTAAGTGACTTTCATCAATCAAATGGAATATCATCAATCAAAAGACTCTTGAAGAAAATCAAGACTGGATACACCCTAAAAAGCATGGTTAATAAGAGATAAATCAAGTTTAGAAAGCAAGTTTAGCCTACAAAAAAATTAAAAAAGAAAGGCTATCAAAAATCAAATGGCACGCTTGGCATGCATCTTAGTCAACTAAGCCAAGAGTTAGTCGACTAAGTATCAGAAAATAATAAAATATAAAAAGCACAAAAAATGAGTATTCGAAAACTAGAGGACTTAGTCGACTAGGTTCTGAGAGTTAGTAGACTATATATCAAAGAACAACAAAAGCAGAAAGCATAGAAAAATGAAACTTCTGGACCTAGGAGACTTAGTCGACTAAGTCTGAGAAGTTAGTCGACTAAGTTTGAGAAGTCTGCAGAAGATAGAAAGCGCAAAAAAGATGGAAGTTAAAGATCCAGGGGACTTAGTCAACTAAGTCAAGAAGGTTAATCGACTAAGTCACTATAATGGCTAGTTTTTTTCAAAATTATACTTTTTCAACTCCAACTTTTTTCAATGGCTGATTTTTGTACCCAACAGCTAGGACATTGAATGGGGCCTCTTCAGATGTTTTTGAATAGTGAGAAAGTCTTGGGATATATAAGGGACATTTAAGAACTTTAAGAAGTATTTTTTTTGGAATATACATTCAAGAGCCTTCAAGCCTATACCAAGTTCATTCATTGAGAGGCATTAAGTGAAGTGAAAAAATTATTTTCTTGAGATCATCTTGTCCTTCTAATCATCCTCAATATGAGAGAAGTCAAAAAAAAGTCATTAAAGAGCTTCACCAACTTCTTTCAAGCATTTAAGAAGAAGAGCAAAGAGCAACCAAGCCTTCCATTCACAAACTCTTCTCTTGAGCTTCATTGAGATTTTCTTTCTAAACTTCTTTTCTTATTGTAATTACATCTTTATTTGTTTACAAGTTTCTTGAGGTGAGAAGCTTGGGGTTGGTGCAAGTTTAGAGTTGGACATTGTAAATATTTGATTGATGAGCCTAGGTCAAAATCAATCAAGATTAATTATTAGCCCAGGAAAATAATCATTGTAAAGGTTATAGTTGGTGAGCCTAAGTCAAAACCAATCGAGTTGGATTGCCTAAGAAAAATAATCGAACTGTAATCAATTGAGTGATTATAGTTAAATTCTCAAGTGGTTTACTTGAGGAGTGGACATAGGTGCCGAGTTTGGTGTCGAACTACTATAAAAGCTTGATATTTTTGTTGGTCATTGTATTATTAATATTGCTTTCATTCTATACTTGTTTATCATATTTTTGCACCAAGCATACAACTTTAAAATTCAGTATAATTAGAGTTTAAATTTTTAAATATCCAATTCACCTTCCTCTTGGATAGCCATCCTTGGACAACAAGTGGTATCAGAGCATGTGCTCTGATATTAGTTATTGACCTATGGTCATAAAGCCAAAGATTTAATGGCAAATCCAATTGAAAATTTATTGGTTGAAGCACAATCAACCAATAGACCATCACTTTTCAATGAAAATCATTATACCTATTGAAAAACAAGAATGATGATATTTATTCAAGCATAAGAATATGACATGTAGAATGTCATAGTGAAAGGCTCTTATACATCCACAATCATAATTGATGGTATGTCCATTCCAAAGCTCGAAAAGGATTGGGATGAACATAACAAAAGAGAAGCACAACTCAATGCCAAAGCAATGAATGTATTATATTGTGCTTTGGATATAAATGAATTTAATAGAATATCAACATGTTCATCCATCAAAAAAATTTAGGATCGACTTAAAGTTACCCATAAGGATACTAATCAAGTCAAAGAATCCAAGATAAATATATTGGTACACAAGTATGAATTATTCAAAATGAAACCACATGAAACTATCATAGAAATGTTCACAAGATTCACCGACATATTAAATGGTTTAAAGAGTCTTAGAAAAGACTATCCTAATAGTGATATTGTATAAAAAATTCTTAGATCCTTGTCAAAGAATTGAGAGCCAAAAGTGACCACCATTTAAGAAGCAAAGGACTTAAACAAGTTAGCTTTGGAAGAGTTCATTGGATCTCTTATGACCCATGAGCTAAATATGAACCAAGGGAAGGAAGAAGAGGTGAAGAAAAAGAAAACCATAGTCCTCAAGACTACTGCCATCCATGAAGAAGAGAGTGATTTCGAAGAAGACTCGGAAGATGATGAGGAGATGGCCATGATAGTAAGAAGATTCAAAAAGTTCATAAAAAGAAGAAAGAAATTTGAGCCTAGAAGAAAATACAATAAAGAAGAAGGTAGCAAAGAGAAAGAAAAGGAACAACCACCTCTCTGTTATGAGAGCAAGTAATTTGGACACTTTCGGATGGACTGTCCTATGTTGAAGAAAAGCTCCAAGAGAATAAAGAAGAAAGCATATAAAGCCATATGAAGCAATGGTGAAGACTCTTCCTCAAGTAAAGAAGAATATTAAAGAGAAGAAAAGGCAAACCTTTGCCTCATGGCACACAATGATGATGAGGTAAATGATAACACTTCAATTTTAGATTTTACATTTAAAAAATTATATAATGCTTTCAATGAATTAATTAGTGACTTTATGAAGCTATCACATAAGAATAAAGAACTAAAGAAAGATAATGAACTCTTAACAAAAGATAAAGCTAAAGTAGAAGAAGATATGAAAGAACTACAAAATAAATTTGATGAATCTAATGAAAAATTATATCTTTACAAGATGAGAAAGTAAGACTAAGATCAATTATGGATAGATATATGATTAGTTCAAAAAATCTTCAAATATTGATTGATAATCAAAGAATGATTTTTGATAAAGTGGGATTAGGATATTATCCACAAAGAAAATAAAAATTCCTAAAGATTGTATTTGAAAGATCTCAAAATCAAAGTAAAACCATAACTTGTTTTAAATATAACAAAATTGGATACAAAGTGGTTGAATGCAAAATAAATGCAAATAAGAAGTTTAATACAAACCAATCAAAGATAAGGTAAGTTTGGATTCTAAAAGAAACTATTTGTACTAACCTTAAAGGACTCAAGTTAACTTGGGTTCCTAAATTTACTTAATTTAGTGTATAGGTGTGCTTGGCATCCGTGAGAGCTAAAAGAAGATGGTATCTAGATAGCAGATGTTTGAGGCACATGATGGAAAATAGATCTCAATTTATCTCTCTTGAAGTAATGGATGGAGGTGTGGTGATATTTGGAGATAATGATAAAGGCAAAATTATTGATCTTGATAATATTTTGATCACACCCTCTACTTGCATAGAAAATGTATTATTAGTTGATAGTTTAATGCACAATCTACTTAATATTAGTCAAATATATGATAGAAATTTTAATGTTTTATTTAAATCATCTCACTGCATACTACTTCATATGATGATAGTATTAAGTTCATAAGAAAAAGACATGGCAATGTATATGTTGTTGATCTTGACGAACTCAAAAATGAAAATGTTGAATGTCTTGTTGCTATGAATGCTAAAATAAATGAATCTAGTTGGATATGGCATAATAGATGAGGTCATGTAAGCATGGACTCATTGTCCAAATTAATTAAGCTTGACTTGGTAAAAGGCTTACCCAAAATAAACTTTGAAAAGAATAAGATTTACAAAGCATGTCAACTTGAGAAATAAATAAAATCATCTTTCAAATCCAAGAATATTGTCCCAACAACTAGACCTCTAGAGTTACTTCATACGAATTTATTTGGACGAATTTCAACTACTAGTCTAGGAGGAAAAAGATATAGCTTTGTTATAATAGATAATTTTTCAAGATATACTTGGGTTTTATTTTTATCTCATAAAGATAACACTTTTGATATATTTGTTGAGCTATTTAACAAAATAATAAAAGAAAAAGAATGCAATATTTTGCACATAAGAAGTGATTATGGTACGAAATTTGAAAATCAAAAATTTAAAAGTTTTTGTTCTAAGAATGGAATGAACCATAACTTTTTAGCCCCAAGAACACCCCAACAAAATGGGATAGTGGAAAAAAAAGAGTAGAACATTAATTGAAATAACACGGACCATGCTTTGTGAAAGTAATCTTCCAAAATATTTTTGGATGGAAACCATTAACACTGCATATTATATGCTACATAGAGCATTAATTAGACCCATCTTGAAGAAAACTCCATATGAGCTTTACAAAGAAAAGAAACCTAATGTTTCATATTTTAAAGCTTTTGGATGTAGATGTTTTATTTTGATAAATGATAAAGATAAATTAGGTAAATTTGATGCAAAATTAGATGAAGATATTTTTCTAGGTTATTCAACAAACAGTAGAGCTTATAGAGTGTTTAATAAAAGAACATTAGTTGTAGAGAAATCCGTGCATGTCATCTTTGATAAAACTAACTCTCTTAAAGTAAGAGTAGAAGAACTTGATATAGATGCAGGTAATCTAGAAAAAGAATTGAAGAATATGACACTTGAAGACACACCTTCACAAGAACAAGAAAGAGAAAAGCAAGATGTAGAAGAAAGAAAGCAACAATCCCAAGAAGAGCAAGGTACATCTAATTTATCAAAGGAATAGAGGTATGATCACAATCATCCCAAAGAATTAATTATTGGTGATCCATCTCATGGAGTTAAAACTGAAGAAAATTGGGCAGGGTTAAAGTATGCATTTTCAAAAATTTATAGCAGCAGAAGCAATAGATTAATCTAAAATTAACCTATGTATACATTGATCATATTAATAAATCTTACTCAAGATCTAGACATGCTAATATGTAATTTGAAATTCAAATGTGATTGATCAGCAAATCGAATTTGCTAACCAATTCGAGTTTAGAACTGGATACCTGTGCACAGGTAGCTGATCTCCATGATCTAAATCTATCCAAAAAATTTATGGTGTCGTGCTACAGCTGCACACTTATCCGACCTCTATGGTTGGCCCACATGGAGCTCCTGGTTCCGACCAGCTCCATCAGAGTCTAGCTCCTCGCTGGGGTCTTCGATGGCTTATCTCGATCGATCCAATTGATCATCTTTCTCTTAATCTCTGGGACACTCTAGAAGATCAGATGATGTATATTGGAGGATGATGAGGTGGTGTACAAAGTTTGGTGGTGATCTGATGCTCACAGCACTCGATGTCTCCACCCGAACCTAGAGTCCCAACTCTAGGGTTTTGCACTCATCGAAAACCCTAATGCCCGAAAACTCTCTCATGCCCTCTCTCTTTGGAATTTTCTGATGAAACAAATTTTCATGGGAGAAGGACACTCCTATCTACCATATACGCACTCCCAAAAAAAAATGAATGGGCATCCAAAGAGAAACAAAAAAAAGGAAAAAGGTAAGAAAAGAAATCTGGCAAAGAAAATTCCAGTTTGACTTTTCCACCCTAGATGGATGCGCCCCACTCTAATTTTCTCTCTCTAAGAAATCCTTCTTGTGCCCCTCTCTGCTTTTCTTAAGTCAACCCATGCATGCCCAAGCAAAAACTTTTTTAAATTAGTGACCATCCAATGGAGTTTGCACATGGGGAAGGATAAGAAGAGAGGCTAGGGTGGTTTTAACCATCCAACCATTTGAATTTGAATTCAAATGGTTCTTATCCCATTCCTGCACCCACATAGGTGAGAAGCATGTAGAAGGACTCTCCTTCTATGTGCCCTCTCTCTCAAAAATGCACAAAATTATGTGTGAGATGTCTAGGTGGCGTGGAAAGCAAATAAGGATGAAAGGGTAAAATAGTTTCAACCAAAAACAACCTAAGTTGAATTCAAAATTCAACTTAAATTTAAACCAGCCCAACCCTTGGACCAAGTCAAAGGCAAAAGAGAGGAGAGGCGAACAATCATTTCTACATGAGAGATCTCATGCAAAAATTTGAGATGGGGCATGGGTCAAGGTGGAAAAGTCAAATATGATGGGCGCTAGGGAGAGTTTGAATTCAAATCTCATTTGATTTGGTCCAAATTAGTTTCAACCAAACCAATTAATTTAAACCAATTAGACTAGGTTAAACCTAACTAAATTAGACTTAATCTAAATTAATTAATTTTTAATTAAATTAAAAATTAATTAGATCCAGCTCCTGATCAAATCAGGGTCAAATCTCCCATAGCGATTAGGTCATCTCATGACTTGATCGGATCAAACCCAATCGAATCAAATTCAATCAGACTTGATCAAATCCTCATCACTCAATCAAATTGAGCTAATTGGTAATCAAATTACTAATTAATCTTTTAATAAATATAGAATCTCAATCAGATGGATGTTCGGATAATAGAGTCCCTTCAACATGAAACTCCTAAAGAGTCCCAATCTAGTGGGACTCTTGACCCTAGTGTTCCAAATGAATAAAACTTGTGATCATAGAGTCCCAGACCAGTGAAACTCTTGATTAGAGAGTTTCAAATAAGTAGGACTCAGAGTTTCAGTCCAGTGGGACTCTTGGTCATAGAGTCTCAGTCTAGTGAAACTCTTGACCATAGAGTCCAAGGTCATAAGGACTCATGATCAGCCATCAGATCAGGTAGGAACTCCTTATGTATGTGACCCCATAGGTTCAAATCCTAAGTCAGTAGTATAAAAATTAATTTTCTATATCAATCGATGTGACCATCTAGCAATGGTACCCAACGTCTGGATAGGTCGAAAAGTTGCAACGCAACAATGACAAACCTATGGCATATGGTTACCGTATGATTCATCCTCTTGACCTCGATGCTCAAAGGATAATCTAGGATTTGCTACCAATCCTAAAATTTATCCATAGTATATTTCAAAATTCAGTGTCCATCACATGGACCACCTTGATCGAGGGTTTGCTAAATTGAAATACAGTGATGCACTTGCTCTAACACTTAGAGGGGCCAATCTCATCTTGACTTATGCACCGACTTCATAAGTACTTGACTGCACCCAATAGCCTTCCATCACTGAATTCAAAATTCAGATAGTTCGGTACCTAAGTGTAATGAGTTGCTTGCAAGTCACCATGGTGATCTCAGATCTAAGAGATACTTATACTCATATCCTTCGCGAGCAACTTTTAATAGTAGAGAGCTTCATAGTTGAATCACGTTCAATGAAATGTACCCCTATACTTCACCTGCATGCCATAACAGTATCTCCATACTTCTTAGTTAAAAGGACAACCAACACTTATGGCACACAGCGTCCTACACTCGATACATTGTCATCCTAGGTAACAATGAATCATTTGGTCGTGAATATGTTTAAGGACTAAACAACAAATCCTTCTTTGTCAAGTCTAAATAGTCCTAAGAACTTCATCACAGAAGAGTTCATTACAGAAAGATGCATAAAGTGATGAAAATACCAAAATAATAATTTTATTTATTAATAATTTAAGTATAATTATATTTAGCTTAACCATCTACAACCTAGATGATTGGCTTTAGGATATATTTTTCAATAACTTCCACTTAGACTAAAGCCACTTAGAATAGTATCGAATACCCATCTTTCATTTATTATCGTCGAACTCTTTGATTTTGAGAGCCTTAGTAAAGGGGTCAGCCACGTTCTCCTTTTCATTGATCTTCTGAAGCTTAACATCACCTTATTCCACGATCTCTTGTACAAGATGGTAGCAACACAGAATGTACTTGGTACACTGATGTGCTTTTGGCTCCTTTGCTTGAGCAATAGCTCAAATGCTATCATAGTAAAGCAGAATCAGACCATCCAAAGAGGGTGCCACTCCTAGCTTGTCGATGAACTTTCGTAGTCATATAGCTTTCTTCATACCATCAGATGCCATGACATACTCTGCCACACACACAGAATCATCTACAGTGTGCTGCTTGAAACTCTTCCGGTAGATCGCTTCACTATTCAAGGTAAACACATAATCTGACACACTTCTACTATCATCATGATCTGATTGAAAACTGAAATCTGTGTATCCTATAAGTTTTAAGTCAGTATCTTCATAGATGAGCTACTTGTTCTTAGTATTTCTTAAATACTTAAGGATTATCTTTACAACTTTTTAGTGATTCCCATTTGGATTAGACTGGTATCTACTCACTACCCCTAGTGAGTATGCTACATCTGATTTCGTATATGTCATGGCGTATATAATAGAATCCACTGTCCAAGTATATGATATTCTACTCATATGCTCTCTCTCTTGAGGAGTTGTCGGACAATCCCTCTTTGAAAGAAAAATTTCATGACCTATCGAGAGATAGCTTTTCTTAAAATTTGCCATGCTGAACTACTTCAGTACGGTATCGATGTACGTAAACTGGATTAATCCAAGCAATCTTTTAGATTTATCTCTATAGATCTTCATCCCCAGGATGTAGGAAGCTTCTCAGAAGTCCTTCATGGAGAATTGTGACGACAGCCAAATCTTTATTTTCTATAGAGCAGGGATGTCATTCTCGATTAAGAGAATATTATCCACATACAAAATAAGACATACAACTACAAAACTGTTAGCCTACTTATAGATGTAGGGTTCCTCTTCATTCTTAACAAAGCCATACATTTTGACCACCTTATCAAAATGCATATTCCAACTTTGAGATGTCTGCTTCAATCCATAGATGGATCTCTAAAGCTTGCACACCTTGGACTCATCTGTGGATATGAAACTCTCAGGCTGTATCATATACGCATCTTCATCCAGCTCTCCATTTAGGAAAGCTGTCTTCACATCCATTTGTCAGATCTCATAGTCTAGATATGCCGCTATCGTAAGCATGATTCGAATGGACTTGAGCATTGCCACCGAAAAAAATGTCTCATCATAGTTAATACCATAACGCTAATGATATCATTTAGCAATTAGATGGGCTTTATAGATCTCAACCTTCCCATCTACATCCCATTTTCTTTTGAAAATCTATTTACACCCAATGGATTTTATCCCTTCAAGTAAATCAACCAGTGTCCATACACTATTGACCTTCATGGACTTCATTTCAGACTTCATGGCTTCTAGCTATTTATTGGAGTCAGACCTCCATATGGCATCCATGTAGGTGATCGAATCCTCATCGTTCTCATCGAGTTCAATAGGATTGCCATCCCGAACCAAGAAACCATAATTTCTATCTGATTGATGCGGTACTCTACCGAATCTCCTCAAGGATGCATCTACAACGGGCTTTGGGTCTTATCAAATCCAGTTCTGTAAGTTTGCTAGAATGTGTCAGTTTTTTCACTTGTCAAACTTTACTAAGCTCAATATTAGAGATAGCTGTTCCTTCCATAAGGAACTCCTTTTTCAAAAAGACTATCCTATTGCTGACGAACATCTTTTGCTCTTCAGCAAGGTAGAAGTAATAACCCCTCATTTCCTTGGGGTACCCTATGAACAAGCATTTATCAGATCTAGGTCCAAGCTTTTCTGGTTGCAAATATTTTATATAAGCAGGACATTTTCAAACCTTAAGGTGAGAGAGTGTCAGCCTACTCCCAGTCCATATCTCATATGGAGTTTTTGTGACAGACTTGCTCAGAACATTGTTCAAAATAAAACAAGCAGTCTCGAGTGTGTATCTCCAGAATAAAATTGGTAGACTCGCAAATCTCATCATGGACCAAACCATGTCTAATAGGGTTCAATTCTTTCTTTTAGATACACCATTATGCTATGATGTTCTAGGAGGGATCCATTGTGAGAGAATCTCATTCTCTTCTAGATATGTCAAAAATTCATTGGAAAGGTATTTACCTTCTCAGTCAGACCGAAGAGTTTTAATACTTTTTTTAAGTTATTTTTCTACTTCATTTCGATATCGTTTGAACATTTCAAAGAAATCAGATTTACTCTTCATAAGATAGACGTACCCATACCTAGATAGATCTTCAGTAAATATAATGAAGTAGTAAAAACCACCTCTAGCACATATGTTCATAGGTCCACATATATCAATATGTACTAGACCCAAAAGCTTAGTATCCCGTTCACCTTTTTTAGTAAAAGGTGATTTGGTCATCTTACCAAGAAGGTAGGACTCACAGATATTCAATGATTCACAATCATCAATGTCAAGGATATGCTCCTTGACTAACCTATTAATCCTATTCTTGTTTATATGACCGAGCCTACAGTGCCAAAGATAGGCATCGATGACATTATCTAGTTTTGGACATTTGTTAAACATGCACATTACACTAATAGACTATGATAAAATATAAATGCCATTTCTTAATTATCCTTATATTATTGTGACATCATTCATAATGATATCGCAATAATGTTTCTTTATTAATAAACTATAACCATCCTGAGCCAAAAGCCCAATGGATATTATATTCATCATAAAAGATGGACAATAGTGAGTCACTTACAAGGACATTATTATTTTTGAAAACAAGCACAAAAGTTTCCAATGCTACGACTGGAATATTTCTTTCATTCCTAACATTAAAAAATATTTCACCATCCTCAAATTTTCTATCAATTTGAAGTTCATGCAATGAATTGCATATGTGAACTAGACTTTCGGTATCTAATACTCAGGTAGAAGTATCACAAATAATAAAATTGCAAGATATTATCATATAACATCCCTGCCCAGCAACATCTTGCTAGTTATCTCTGTTCAGCCTATTCGAGTCAAGATGACCATTCCTCTCTAGGTCTGTTTGATTAGAATCAACACTCGACTTCTTGTAATTAGGTCCTAAACACTTGCCACTGTCCAATAGTGAACGGAGCGGACTTACACTAGCCATTCTATTTAACTGAAAGAAAAATATGTAACCTTATTAGTACTCGAATTATTTAAACTCTAAAGACTTGGACTTTAGTCTAAAAATTCTTCTTATATTTTTAACGAATTGGTAGCCTCTACCTCCACTTTGAGGAATTACACTAACTCCTTAGTGGATACTGAAATTCATATAGACTACAAATGGGCCCGAGAAAAGCTCTGGCTAACCCGTGTTCATCTATAGGTAGGTTCATAATCAATTATTTTTTAAAATAATTTTTAGTATTTAGGTTTTGCCCTTGAAGCTAATTCAGTAGGCTATGGCTTCCACTGAAAAGGTCTGGTTAGGTCCAACCATTAACATGATTGACTTCGGTGCATCAAACCAATGATAACCAAGCCCGAGGAAAGCTTTGGCTAACCTAATCACCATTATGAGAGTGCGACCTAATCATTATATGATGGATAGTAATTTTAATATCCAGATGAACACCAGGTATAAGACACCTCCAATGTCTATCTAGAAAATTGGACTCATTACTATTCATCTTAATAGGAGGCTATGACTCAGTTATCTCCATAACTTAGTCATTTTAAGGATCTAAAAATTTAGAGGATTTAGGTTACTTATGATTTAAAAGAAGATACGAATCAATTTCTTCCACTGACTTCACCAAGTCAAATCCTTCCACTGACTTCACTAAGTCAATAGGTTAGGATTAGGATCAATTTAGGTCCATTGGCATCTAATTCAGTCTTACTGATTGAAATCAGTCAAACTAATTCCTAGTGACATGGGTCAGCTCAAATCACTAAGTGATCTAATCAAATCCTAATCGACCATGTTGGTCAGGTAAGTAAGATCAGTGGAAGGGATATGTCATTAACTCGTCAAAGATCGAATTAGTGTGAGTAGCTCTCCATTAAAAACCACTGGTCTAGACTGTCAAACTTACCTTAGACACCAACCTATTTATTAGGTTTAATCTGATCAACCTAGCAATTTCGGACTAGACCGCTTAGCTATGAATCAAGTCCATCTTGGTCTCATTAAAGACATGGACTCAATCAGCTACAACTATTGAAGTTGATTCTAGAGTGTCCTTGACCTAATAATTCAACAGTTTATTAGATTTAATCAATTACTTTAGATTACCATTCTTTAACTAACCTTAGGTATAACCTAATTTAATGGATCTAATTCATCTAACCCTTTTAACCCACGGTCTTATGACTTGATCTTAGAATCTTTAATTCATAATTCTAGATTCTATAAACAATACTTATTTTTTTTAATTAAGTTTTTTGGCTGATGGGTTGGGGTTTGACATTTCAAAAATAATTTTTAAATTTTGAAAGATTTTTATTTTCTATTTTTCAAATGGATTGACTCATTTCAGAAATAGATCGGCTCATTTCTCAAACAGCAACCTATTGCTAGTTTTAAATAGAAAATAAAATATACTAAAAATTAAACCATGAATTAACTTTTAAATGTAATCTAAACACATTTATGTTTAACTTTATAATTAAAATAATTTCAATCAATAAAATTTTTTCATTGTTCATCTTAATGAATGAGTTCACGGTAGCACCCCTACCGCTATAAGGGATCCCCACTAGATGGAAGGAGATGGCCTTTAAATCATACTTGTCGCTTATGATCGGATAGCTTGGTGGCTTATTTATCCTCGATTACTAAGTTATCTGGATCTAAAATATATCATATATGTAGGCATTTAATTTTTTTAATTACATATTAAAACATGTCAAGCAACCTGCTCTGATACCACTAAAGAAAATCGGGCAGGGTTAAAGCATGCATTTTCAAAAATTTATAGTAGTGAAAGCAATAGATTAATCTAAAATTAAGCTATGCATTCATTGATCATATCAATAAATCCTACTCAGGATCTAGACATACTAATATATAATTTAAAATTTAAATGTGATCGATCAGTAAATTGAATTTGCTAACTAATTCAAGTTCAGAACTCGATACCTATGCACGGGTAGCTGATCTCCATGATCTAAATCCATCAAAAGAAGTTGTGGTGTCGTGCTATAGCCGCACACTTGTCTGACCTTTAAGATTGATCCACACAGAGCTCCTGATCCCGACTAGCTCCACTGAAGTGCTAGCTCCTCAATCGGAGCCTTCGATGGTTGATCTCAATTGATTCAATTGATCACCTTTCTCTTGATTTGGATACTCCAGAAGATCAGATGATGTATATTGGAGGATGATGAGGTGGTGTACAAAGTTTGGTGGTGATCCGATGCTCATAGCACTCGATCTCTCCACTCGAACCTAGAGTCCCAACTCTAGGGTTTTGCACTCATCAAAAACCCTGATGCTCGAAAACTCTCTCACGCCCTCTCTCTTTGGAATTTTCCCATGAAACAAATTTTCATGAGAGAAGGACACTCCTATCTACCATATGCCCACTCCCAAAAATTATGAATGGGCATCCAAAGAGACAAGAAAAAGGAAAAACATAAGCAAAAAAATCTGGCGATGGAAACCCCTATTTGACTTTTCACCCTAGATGGATGCACCCCACTCTAATTTTCTCTCTAAGAAATCCTTCTCATGCCCCTCTCTACTTTTCTCACATAAACCAATGCATGCCCAAGAAAAAACTTTTTTAAATTGGCGGCCATCCGATGGAGTTTGCACATGGGGAAGGATAAGAAGAGAGGCCAGGGTGGTTTTAACTAACCAACCATTTGAATTCGAATGGTTCTTATCCTATTCCTACACCCACATAGGTGAGAGGCACGTAGAAGGACTCCCCTTTTGTGCACCCTCTCTCTCAAAAATGCATAAAAATGAGCGTGAGATCTCTAGGTGGCATGGAAAGCAGATAAGGATGAGAGGGTAAAATAGTTTCAACCAAAAACAACCTAAGTTGAATTCAAAATTCAACTTAAATTTAAACCAGCCCAACCCTTGGACCAGATCAAAGGCAAAAGAGAGGAGGGGTGAACAACCATTTCTGCATGAGAGATCTCACACAAAAATTCAAGATGGGACATGGGTCAAGGTGGAAAAGTCAAATATGGTGGGCGCTAGGGAGAGTTTGAATTCAAATCTCATTTGACTTGGTCCAAATTAGTTTCAATCAAATCAATTAATTTAAACCAATTAAACTAGGTTAAATCCAACTAAATTAGGCTTAACCTAAATTAATTAATTTTTAATTAAATTAAAAATTAATTAGATCCAACTCGTAATCAAATTAGGATCAAATCTCCAATAGCGATTAGGTCATCTCATGAGCTGATCGGGTCAAACCCAATCAAATCAAATTCAATCAAACTTGATCGAATCCTCATCACTCCACCAAATTAAGCTAATCAATAATTGAATTATTAATTAATTATCTAATAAATATAGAATCTCAATCAGATGGATGTCCGGGCAACAGAGTCCCATCAACATGAAACTCCTGAAGAGTTCCAATCCAGTGGGACTCTTGACCCCAGTGTCCTAAATGAATAAAACTCATGACCATAGAGTTTTAGACCAGTGGAACTCTTGATTAGAGAGTTTTAGATAAGTAGAACTCAGAGTCTCAGTCTAGTGAAACTCTTGATCATAAAGTCTCAGTCTAGCGAAACTCTTGACCACAAAGTCTTAGGTCATAAGAACTCATGATCAGCCATCAGATCAGGTAGGAACTCTTTATGTGTGTGATCCCATAGATTTGAATCCTAAGCTGATAGCATGAAATTAATTTTTTGTATCAATCGATGTGACCATCTAGCAATGGTACCCGACGTCCGAATAGATCAAAAAGTTGCAATGCAACAATGACGAACCTATGGCATACGATTACCATATAATTCATCCTCTTGATCTTGATGCTCAAAGAATGATCTAGGATTTGCTATCAATCCTAAAATTCATTAATAGTGTATTTCAAAATTTAGTGTCCATCACATGAACCACTCCGATCGAGGGTTTGCTAAATTGAAATACAGTGATGCACTTGCCCCGACATTTGGAGGGATCAATTCTATCTTGACTCAAGCACTGACTTCATAATTACTTGACTACACCCAATAGCCTTCCATCACTAAATTAGAAATTTAGGTAGTCTGGTATCTAAGTGCAGTGAGTTGCTTGCAAGTCACCATGATGATCTTAGGTCTAAGGGATACTTATATCCATATCCTTTACGAGCAACTCTTGATAGCAGAGAGCTCCGTAGTTGGATCATCTTTAGTGAAATATATTCCTACACTTCATCTGCATGCCATAACAGCATCTCCATACTTCTTGGTTAAAAGAACAATCAATACTTATGGCACATAGCAACTTACACTCGATATATTATCGTCCTGGGTAATAACGAATCATTTGGTTGTAAACACGTTTAAGGATTAAATAATAAATCCTTCTTTATCGAGTTTAAATAATCCTAAGAACTTCATCATAGATGAGTTTATTACAGAAAGATGCACAAAGTGATGAAAATATTAAAATAATAATTTTATTTATTAATAATTTAAGTTTAATTATATTTAGCTCAACCATCTACAATCTAGATGATTGGCTTTAGGATATACTTTTTAACAAAAACTAGATCATCCCTTAGGAAAACTATGAATCATGTTGCATTTGTATCACACTTAGAACCTAAGAATATAATTGAAACTAAAAAAGACTCAAATTGGATATTAGCAAAGCAAGAAGAGTTAAATCAATTTGAAAGAAATAAAGTTTGGAAACTAGTTGAAAGACCTAAAAACTTTCTTGTAATTGAAACTAAATGGGTCTTTAGAAATAAACTTGATGAAAATGGCAATATAATTAGAAACAAGGCTAGAATAGTTGCATAAGGATACAATCAAGAGGAAGAAATTGACTTTGATGAATCCTTTGCACCTGTAGCTAGACTTGAAGCTATTAGATTGCTCTTGTTATTTGCTTGCTATATGAATTTCAAACTTTTTCAAATGAATGTAAAAAATGCATTCTTGAATGGATTAATTAAGGAGAAAATTTATGTAGAATAACCTCCAAATTTTGAAAATCAAGAATTGCCAAATCATGTTTATAGGCTTAAGAAAGCACTCTATGGATTAAAGCAAGCCCCTTGGGCTTGGTATGATAGGTTGAGCAAATTTTTATTAAATAATAATTTAAAAAAAATATAGATAAAATATTATTTATTAAAAAAATAAATAATTTACTAATTATATAATTATATGTTGATGACATTATGTTTGGAGCTACTAATGAAGATTTGTGCAGAGAATTTGCTAGTCTTATGCAGGAAGAGTTCAAGATGAGTGTGATGGGAAAACTTAATTTTTTTCTTGGACTCCAAACCAAGCAATCATATGAAGGGATCTTCACCAACCAAAGCAAATACATAAAAAAATGCTAAAAAAATTTGTGATGGAGAATGTTAGAGGTAGTGGCACCCCTATGAGTACCAGTTGTAAGCTTGACCTAAATCCAAAAGAAAAAGTAGTAGATCCCAAACTATATCGAGGTATGATTGGATCTTTGCTCTATTTAACTGCAAATAGGCTTGATATAATGTTTAGTATATGTATGTGTGCACGGTATCAATCAAACCCCAAAGAGTCACATGTAGCTATAGTTAAAAAAATCTTTAAGTATTTAGTAAATATTCAAGATGTAGACTTATGGTACTTAAAACAATCTTTACTAGATTTAATTGGATATAGTGATTCAAATTTTGCTGAATGTTGCTTAGATAGGAAGAGTACAAGTAAAATATGTCAATTTCTTGGAGTAAATTTGATCTCATGGTTTAGTAAGAAATAAAACTCAGTAGCCTTGTCTATGGCGAAAGTCGAATACATTGCTACTGAAAGTTGTTGTGCTCAAATATTATGGATCAAACAACAACTAGAGGACTATGGTATCACTTGTAACAATATTCCTATTTGATGTGACAATACTAGTGCTATAAATTTAATAAAGAATCTAATATTACACTCAAGAATAAAATATATAGAGGTTAGACATCACCTCATTAGAGACCAAGTACAAAATAATAACATAACTCGGTAGCAATATTGCAGATATTTTTACTACACCCTTAAATGAAGAAAGGTTTTGTGCCATAAGAAAGCAATTAGGGCTATTTGATCCATTTTGCTAAAATTATTGAATATCATTGTATGTTAAAATGATTGTTGTAATGTGATAAATTTCTTCTAAATCATCTTTGCATTAATTCCATTAGAAAAGGCATGTATCATTGCAAAACCTGCTGGACTGAAACTTTAACCATTCAATTCTATGCCAAATTGAGCCGACTAAGTCTAAAATCTTAGCCGACTAAGACATAGTCAACTAAGAACTTAATCTTAGTCGACTAAGTATCGAAAATCCTATTTATAAAATAGAATACCTATGGGACCTTATGTATTTTCCTATTCACTCTTCTTACTCATCCCAACTAGAACCCTAGGGCATCCATTTTCTCTCTGAAAAATCTCAAATCAAAGTCCTAAAAACCTTGAGAACTCAGATTTGGATCCATGGCGCCGAGGAAGATGAAACTTTGCACTCATCCTAAGATTACTCCTTTTCAACTACGGTCGTATAAGCGGAGGATGAAAAATCATTCAGATGCCACTGAGCAACCTCAATCCAGTCTAATTCTTGTTCCCCCAGTTGCGTCTCCACCTTCCTCACCTCCTCCTTTGGCCACTCACACTGCTGGTACTCTACTATTCTCACTGCCCCATCACTCCACACCGTTCTCTACTCCTGTTCAACCCCAATCTCCGGTCATGCCATCCCCTTCAAAGGTAATACCATTTTCCTCAAGGGCTGTGACCACTGAAAGGAAGATCGATTTTGTATTTTTGGAAAAACAAGAATTTGAGATTGGGGAGTGCATCAAATTTCAAGAGTGGGAGTAGTTGTGTTCACTAAAATTGCTCACTTACCCAAATCTAGTAAGAGAGTTTTATGAAAATGTGAAGATAAGTTCTCAATCATTAGAAACTAAAGTTAAAGGGGTCCAGATACATTTGACAGTGAAAAACCTAGGGCAATTAATGAAGACTCTAATGGAAGGGGCTGAGAGGTTTGATGATTGGCAAGCAGAACTTCGTCTGCTATTTAATAGAGATGATGCTTTGGATTTTGAAGAGATTTTGGCAAAATATTTGAGTACTAAGCATCGCCTTTTGCATCACATGATTTGCAACATTTTTATCCCCCGAATTGGATGCTTTGATTATGTGACAAGGAATGATGTGGGGATTCTTTATCATATACTGAAGAAAGAAAAATTCAATTTTTCTATCTTGATAATGAAGACCATGCAAGAGGCAAGAATGAGAACAAAATCGGCTCTACCTTATGAAAAATTTCTTACTATCATATTCAGGAAGTTCAGTATAGACATGGAGGGTGAATCATTGAAGAAGATGAAACACTTTGATATATATGATGAAAACTCCTTGAAAAGGATAGGTTTCAAAAAGATGAACGAGCAATGGACCAAAGTTGATGATGAAGAGGAGCCTATGCCAGTGACTGAGCTCATGCCGAGATCTGCAGGTCCATCTATTCAGCTTGCGCCTTCTATCCGCCTTAAGGAAGATCAGATTATTGATATTGTGCGTCGAGTGGTTGATGAGATGTCTAATTGACTTTCTGCTTTGGTAGAGCGTGCCCTTACTAGGCAATATCCTTAGGCGGCTATGGATCCATCCTCCTCGACTCATCCTGACCTTACCTAAGATTAGGCCATCTATTGTTGCATACCCTTGAGCTTAAAACCTATTTTATATTTGATGTGATATGTGTAATGGTTTAAGCTCCTTTTGATCTTTTGATGTATTCCCATTTGGTCTTATGTTTATGATCAAACTTTTTAATATATATGTGAATGAAGTTTCCTATTTTCCTCATTTACATGTACAATATGTGATGGATTATCTCTTGTGTATAATATATAATGTCTAGTGCTTTTAATGTTCTTGATGTGTAATGTAAATATTTATCTTTTTGATAATGACAAAAAGGGAGAGAAAGATAATAATGAGTGAATGTAATATGAAAATTAATAACTAATTTAAAGCATTTAATTGATTCAAATATGAAAAGATGTATTTTGAAATCTCAAAAATTAATTGGCATACATTAAGGGAGAGAAAATACAAAAATTAAAACTTAATTTGAACATAGTGATCATATTCAGGAGGAGCATATGAAATTCAATATGATATAAATGAATATATTGCATATAAACTGATTGCATGGTTATGTTGAAATTTGAAAGTAAGGTATACTCAAAGGATTTTATCATCATCAAAAAGAAGGAGATTATTGACCCTTGGACTGATTTTGATGATAATAAAAGCATTTGAGTATAATTTGTTAAGTTACCAAAATTATTTTTGAGGATGTGTAGTTTAAATTTCAAGCATTTACAATGCTCTAAGTGACTTTCATCAATCAAATGAAATATCATCAATCAAGAGGCTCTTGAAGAAAATCAAGACTTAATACATCCTAAAAAGAATGGTTAATGAGAAATAAATCAAGTTTAGAAAGCAAGTCTAGCCTACAAAAGAAATTGGAAAAAAAAGACTGTCAAAAATCAAATGGCATGCTTGGCACGCATCTTAGTCGACTAAGCCAGGGGTTAGTCGACTAAGTATCAAAAGATAGCAAAATGCAGAAAGTATAGACAATGAGTATTCAGGACCCATGGGACTTAGTTGACTAAGTTCTGAGAGTTAGTCGACTATATATCAGAGAACAGCAAAAGTAGAAAGCATAGAAAAATAAAAATTCTAGACCCAGGAGACTTAGTCAACTAAGTCTGAGAAGTTAGTCGACTATGTCTCAGAAGACTGCGGAAGATAGAAAGATCAAAAAATGCTGAAGTTAAGGATCCAGAGGATTTGTCGACTAAGTCAAGAAGGTTAGTCGACTAAGTCACTATAACGGCTAGTTTTTTCCAGAACTATACTTTTTTAGCCCTAACTTTTTTCAATGGCTAGATTTTTGTACCCAATGGCTAGGATATTAAATGGGACATCCTCAGGTATTTTTAAGTGGTGGAAAAGCCTTGAAATATATAAGAAATATTTAAAAACTTCAAGAAGATTTTTTTTTGGAATATACATTCAAGAGCCTTTAAGCCTTCACCAAGTTCATTCATTGAGAGCCATTAAGTGAAGTGAAGGAATTATTTTCTTGAGATCATCTTATCCTTTCAATCATTCTCAAAGTGAGAGAAGTCAAAGAAAAGTCATTGAAGAGCTTCACCAACTTTTCTCAAGCATTAAAGAAGAAGAACAAAGAGCAACTAAGTCTTCCATTCACAAACTCTTCTCTTAAGTCTCATTGAGTATTTTTTTCTAAACTTCTTTTCTTATTATAATTGCATCTTTATTTGTTTACAAGTTTCTTGGGGTGAGAAGCTTGGGATTGGTCCAAGTCTTGAGTTGGATATTGTAAAGGTTTGATTGGTGAGTCTACACAAAACCAATCGAGATTGATTGTTAACTCGGGAAATAATCATTGTAAAGGTTGTAATTGGTAAGCCTAAGTCAAAATCAACCGAGTTGGATTGTGAGCTCAAGAAAAACAATCGAACTATAATCAATTGAGTGATTATAGTTGAATTCTCAAATGATTTACTTAAGTAGACGTAGGTGCCGAGTTTGGCACCGAACCACTATAAAAGCTTGGTTTTTGTATTGATCATTGTGTTATTTATGTTACTTTTATTCTATACTTATTTATCATATTTTTTCACCAAGCACACAACTTTAAAATTCAGCATAATTAAAGTTTAAATTTTTAAATATCTAATTTACTCCCTCTCTTGGGTAGCCATCCTTAAGCAATACACGCAAATCCATTGCTAAACAATTTAGTAACAGATTAGCAATGGATTTTATTTGTTGTTAAGTAGCCTTTTTCTAGTAGTGGTGGCCCCCCACCTCCTGTGGTGCTCCTCCACCCCACACCACTCGTGGCCACCCACCCGACCTGTCACCACTGCCCCTTGGCGCCCCACCCCTGCGACCCCCCTCCGCCAAGCTCCCACCACCAGCAGCCCCCAGCCGACCCGTCAACACCACCACCCATAACTTATCGGCACCCACCCCCCACATCCCTCCACCCACCATTGGCCACCGCACGGAAACACCCATGCACACGCAGACGATCGAAAGAACAAAAAAAAATTTAATTGGCCGACCGAGGATGGGATGGAACTTACCTTCGGTGCAAGCACGACAACAGTGGTGGCAACATAGGCGGTAGCAAAGGCGACGGCAGCAGGAGATGTGGTTGTCGATCGATGGAAGCCCACGAGGGGGAGAGAGAGGAGAGGAGAGGGTTTCAACCAAGAGAGTGGGTTTCACGGAAAAGAAGGCACGTAGTGGGGAGGGATATCTAAAGATCTTTAGCAGCAGAATTTTGGAGATAGAATTTTTGTCGCTAAAATGGTTATTAGCGATGAAAATACTATTTTCATCATTAATAATTCCTACCAATTATTTTTTTTAAAAAAAAATTTGTCTACAAAAAATATTAAAATATTTGATAAAATTATTTATGATGAAAATTTTCATCATAAATAATCTTCTATAAATAAATTATTTAAAAAAAATTTAAAAAGGCCATATTATTTGTGATGGAAATTTTATGTTGTAAATAATCCATTATTTACAATGGAAAATAGATTTGCATTGTAAATAATCGATTATTTATGATGAAAAATTTTTATCATAAATAATTCTTTATAAATAAATTATTTTAAAACTTAAAAAGATTAGATTATTTATAATAAAAATTTTTCATCATAAATAATCAGATTATTTTTGATGTAAATAATATTTGCATCATAAATAATCGATTATTTGCATCAAAAATTTTTCATCATAAATAATCTATCATAAATAAATTATTTAAAAAACTAAAAATTATTAAATTATTTATGATAAAAAATTTTATCATAAAAATTGATTATTTATAATATAAATAATATTTTTTTATAAATAATTGATTATTTATGATAAAAATTTTTATCATAAATAATCTGATTTTTATTTAGAGCATAGAGAAGCTAGACTATTTTTTTTAAAAAAAGAGCAAAGATGCACCATGCATGATCGATGCGATGGGGTTGAGAGGTGTAAGTGGGTCCACTGTTAGCTAGCTCACAAGCAAATTAATAATTTTTTTAAAATTTTCAAAAAATAGTATTTTTTTAAAAAAAATATTTTTTTTTTGAATATTACATAATTTTAAAATTTAAAATTTATCTTCATCATTCATTATTTAAGTTTTTATAAAAGATCATCTCGATCAAGTAGATCTAGCTTTGTAGATCAATAAAATTTGATTTCGATGGTCATGAATGATCGTATGATGATCTGATAGATAATAATTATTGATGGATCTAAAAACTTACAATGATAATCTCTATAATATTTATAGCATATTATCAAAATTTTACTTCAATTGGATATAATTATCATAGTCAATTTAGCACGAATTGATTTGAACCATTAAATAAAAAAATAGGTGATTAAAAGGTCAAATGGCATAATTTTTTTAGATAAATGATCTTTGCTAATAGTTTGATCATTTCTATAGTGGTAATCATAAAAAGTAAACCATGTATATATAAACTATCTAAAACTATATGTCTCTTGATACATATTTTTAAAGTCCTTAAATAATTATACTTAAGCTTTTGTAAAATGTACTTAACATAGATGATTCATAGATGGAAAGTTTAGATTTTTGAATTATCACTGTATAAATAATTAAAATAGTAGTAAATATTATTTATCTAAAAATTTATCTTATGATCGAACGTTGTTTGACTTTTTAATTACTCATTTTTATTTAATAATCCAAATCATCTTGTGCTAAATTGATTATGATAATTATATCTGATTGAAGTAAAATTTTGATAGTATGCTATAAATATCATAGAGATCATCGTTATAAATTTTTAAATCCATCGATAGTTTTTATTTATCAGATCAACATACAGTCATTCATGATCATCGAAATCAAATTTTATTGATCTACATAGCTAGAGCTACTAAATCGAGGTAGTCTTTTGTGACGATACTCGCACAATAATTACTAAAATAATAAATGATGAAGATGAATTTTATAATTTAAAATTATATAATATTTAGATAAAAATATTTCTTAAAAAAACTTATTTTTGAAAAAAATTAAAAAAAAATTAATTTGCTCATGGGCTAGCTAATAGTGGACATGCTCGCACCCCTCAATCCCATCGCATTGGCCATGCACGATGCATCTTTTCCCCTTTTTTAAAAAAAATAGCCTATTTTTTTTGTATTCTAAATGAAAATTAGATTATTTATGATGAAAATTTTTCATCATAGATAATCTAACCTTTTTAATTTTTTAAATGATTTAATTATAAAAGATTATTTGTAATAAAAAATTTTCATCATAAATAATCTATTATTTATGATATAAATTATTTTTGCATCATAGATAATCGATTATTTGTAATGAAAAATTTTCATCATAAACAAACTGACCTTTTTAATTTTCTAAATTATTTATTTATGAAAGATTATTTGTAATAAAATTTTTTTATCATAAATAATCAATTATTTATGATGCAAATCATGTTTGCATCATAAATAAGTGATTATTTATAACAAAAACTTTCCATCATAAATAATCTAACCTTTTTATTTTTTAAATAATTTAATTATGAAAGATTATTTATGATAGAAAATTTTCATCATAAATAATCTATTATTTACAATGTAAATCATTTTTATATTATAAATAATTAATTATTTATAATGAAAAAATTTTATCATAAATAATATGATCTTTTTAAATTTTTAAATGATTTAATTATGGAAGATTATTTATAATAATAAATTTTCATCATAAATAATTAACTATTTACAACATAAATTATTTTTGCATTAAAAATAATCAATTATTTGTAATAAAAAATTTTCATCATAAATAACTAACCTTTTTAATTTTTTAAATAATTTATTTATGAAAGATTATTTATGATGAAAAATTTTTATCCTAAATAAATAATTATTTACAATGTAAATTATTTTTATATTATAAATAATTATTTATTTATAGCAAAAATTTTTCATCATAAATAATCTAACCTTATTAATTTTTAAAATAATTTAATTATGTCAGCTTATCTATGATGAAAAATTTTTATCATAAATAATTAATTATTTATGATGTAAATTATTTTTTTATCATAAATAATTAGTTATTTATGATAAAAATTTTTCATCATAAATAAGTTGATCTTTTTATTTTTTAAATAATTTATTTATGAAAGATTATTTATGATAGAAAATTTTCATCATAAATAATCAATTATTTATAATGTAAATTATTTTTGCATCATAAATAATTGATTATTTATGATAAAAATTTTTCATCACAAATAATCTGACCTTCTTGATTTTTTAAATGATTTAGTTTTATCAACTTATTTATGATGAAAAATTTTTATAGTAAATAATTGATTATTTGTAATGTAAATAATTTTTGTATCATAAATAATTGATTATTTATAATAAAAATTTTTCATTACAAATAAGATAACTTTTTAATTTTTTAAATGATTTAATTATGGAAGATTATATGTAACAAAAAAAATTTATCGCAAGTAATCTATTATTTACGACATAAATTATTTTTGCATCCAAATAATTGATTATTTATGATAAAAAAACTTTTTCCATCGTAAATAAAAGCTATTTGCTATGATTTTTTTTATCATAGATATCTTTATTTATAATAAATTTTTTTATTATAAATAATTCTATCGTAAAAGATCAGTTTTCTTATAGTGGAGGGTAAGCATGGCTATAACTATAGCAACTCTATAGTCCATCGTAGCTATAATGATTATAATTTAAAAGATTATTATAAGGACATCTACCAATAACCAGATCAAACACACAAAATATGTTACCATTACCATTAAGCTCAAACCTATCACCATTAAGCTCTTGCACATCAGCAAGGTCTTGGACAAGTAGAGCCTCTGAAGCCTTTGCAATTGTCTCGCATGTGTTGATCCCCATACAGGTACCAATACTTATAATCTACTCCTATATAAATTGATAATTATTATATCTCTATCAAGCATTTCTTTATTGACATATTTCTTACAAGGACAACGAGCCTATCCTTGAGCTAAGAGTGCAGCATTCTTAAAAGCATAATCACAAAAATAAGAGACATCATTGCAAATAGGAACGGTCAAGATGCGCATCACGTGCATATAGACTTGGAGTGTGCTAGCCAACTAGGCCGCATGAGCACACCAGAATGGCATCTAGGCAAATCTCATTCTAGAGTCCGACCAAAAAATTTTATACTAATTAATTTAAAATTAATTTTTTAAAAATTAACATCATTGGTCTCAGTGTGTAGGGTGCATGAGGGCTGGATGCCTTGCATGCCAGCTGGGACCCGAGGCTCGAGCATGTAGGGCATGCCTCAGCTCCAAGTTTATATTACTACTTGAATCTTCTCTCAGTTCGAGCGCTCTGCATGTCAGAGCCAAGCATACAGGGCACGTCTTGGTCCTATGTTTGTAATGCTGCTCAGACCTTCCCTCGATTTTGAGTACTTTGCATATTGAGACCCGAGCACAAGGACACGTCTCGACCTCATGTTTGTAATGTTGCCCGAACTTTCCCTCAGTTCGAGTGCTTTGCATGTCGAGACCCAAGTTCCATACTATTTCCAATAAAATTAATATTTAATTAATTAGTTTTTTAATATCTAATTATACTTATTTAATATAATTTAAATAAAAATTTAACTTTAATGATGGTATTAGCCGTTGTTAATACCATCGCTAATACTCATAATAGAAGGCAAGCTACTGTACATAATGAAGTACGATCTAGCATGCAGGTATTGAGGTGCAAGGAGGCATAAGTTGGCAAGTAGGGACTGAGGCTCGGGGATGCAGCCATGAACGGGAGCTTGGGGTCAGGCCGGTGGGGCGGGGCTACAGGGTGGGACGTGGGTAGGGCTATGGAAATAAGGGTGAGGAGGTCGGGAGCTCGGGAGGCGGTCACGAAGAAGTGGGCTTGGGGAGGTAGGATGCAGTCAAGGAGGTGGCAAGCGGTTGGAGGCTCGGGGAGGTAGCCATGGAGAGGCCGGCCGGGGGAAGGTGGGAACGGTCGGGGGAGGTGAGAAGCAGTTGGGCAGTGGGAGATGGCTGGAGGCTTAGGGAGACAGCCATGGAGAGGCAAGCTGGGGGGAGGTGGCAGGCAGCCAGGGAGGTGGCAGGCGATTGAGGGCTCAGGGAAGCGGCTGGGGAGAGGTAGGCCATCTTGGAAATTATATCCTAAAGTCAATCATCTAGGTTGTAGATGGTTGAGCTAAATATAATTATACTTAAATTATTAATAAATAAAATTATTGTTCTGGCCTTTTCATCACTTTATGCATCTTTTTATAATGAACTCTTCTGTGATGAAGTCCTTAGAGCTATTTAGACTCAATAAAGAAGGTTTTGTCGTTTAGTTCTTAAATTAGTTCGCGACCAAATGATGCACTGTTACTCAAGACGACAACGTATCGAGTGTAGGTTGTTGTGTGCCATAAGTGTTGGTTGTCCTCTTAACCAAGAAGTATGAAGATACTGTTATGGCATGCAGGTGAAATGTAGGGGTACATTTCACTGAATGTGATCTAACTGCAAAGCTATCTACTATCAAGAGTTGCTCGCGAAGGATATGGGTATAAGTATCCCTTAGACCTGAGATCACCACAGTGATCTTTAAGTAGCTTACTGCATTTAGATACCAAACTACCTGAATTTCTAATTCAGTGATGGAAGGCTACTGGGTGTAGTCAAGTACTTGGCTTGTCGGTGTGTGAGTCAAGATGAAATTGATCCCTCCAAGTGTTAGAGCAAGTGCATCACTGTATTTTAATTTAGCAAACCCTCAATCGAGGTGGTCCATGTGATGGACACTGAGTTTTGAAATACACTGTGGATGAATTTTAAGATTGATAGTAAACCCTAGATCATCCTTTAAGCATCAAGGTCAAGGGAATGAATTATACGGTAACCATATGCCACAGGTTCGTCGGTGTTGCGTTACAATTATTCGACCTATCCGAATATTGGATACCATTACTAAATGGTCACATCAATTGGTATAGAAAATTAGTTTCTATGCTACCAGCTTAGGATTCAAACCTGTGGGGTCACACACAATAAGAGTTTCTACCTGATCTGATGGCTGATATTGAGTCTCAATGATTTAAGACTCTGTGGTTAAGAATCTTACTAGACTGAAACTATGTGACCAAGAGTCCCACTGGATTGGGACTCTATGTCCTTCGTGTCCGGGACTCTCTGATCGAGAGTCCTGATGACTTGGGACTCTATGGTCAAGAGTTCCACTAGACTGAGACACTGTAACCAAGAGTCCTAGTGGATTGAAATTTTAAGTCCTCATTTGAGACTCTTTGATCAAGAGTTCCATTAATCTGAGACTCTATGATCACAAGTTTGATTCGTTTGAGACACTGGGTTCATGAGTCCCACTGGTTTGGAATTCTTCAGGAGTTTCATATTGATGAAACTTTATTGTCCAAACACCCACCCAATTGGGATTCTATATTTATTTAAAGATTAATTAGTAATTTAATTACTGATTAGCTTAATTTGATTGAGCGATGAGGATTCGATTAAGTTTGATTGAATTTGATTCGATTGGGTTTGACCCGATCAGGTCACGAGATGACCTAATCGCTAAGGAAGATTCGATCTTGATTTGAGCAGAATCTGGATCTAATTAATTTTTAATTTAATTAAAATTTTATTGATTTGAATTAAGCCTAATTTGATTGAGTTAAACCTAGTCTAATTGATTTAAATTAATTGGTTTGCTTGAAACCAATTAGGACCAAGTCAAATGAAATTTGAATTTAAATTCTTCCTAGCGCCCACCATATTTGACTTTTCCACCTTGACCCATGCCCTCCTCTATTTTTTGCATGAGATTTCTCACATAGAAATGAATGTGTGCCCTTTCTCTCTTCTACCTTTGACCTGATCCAAGGGTTGGACCAGTTCACACTAAGTTGAATTTTGAATTCAACTTGGTTGGTTTGAAATTTGAAAAACCTAATCTCTTCCTTATCTATTCTTCATGCCTACCTATCTTTTGTTGTATATTTTTTTGGGAAATTTTAGATTGAGGGCAAGTAGAAGGAGAGTCCTTCTACTCATCATCCTCTGGGATAGGCATTGGAAAAGGATAAGACCCCATTTGAATTCAAATACTAGAAGTTGGTTGAAACTAGTTCAACCAATCTTAACCTATCCACTCTATACAGAATTTCCACTTATTTTTCATGCAATAAATTATGAGAATTTTTATGCGTGAATCCTATGGGGTTACCTTTCCATGGTAAAAATTTGAAAGCAATTAGGTATTGGTTTTGGGTGAAAAAAAAATCTTGGAGTGAAGGTGAGCAGAGTCCTATAGCACTTTAGTTTTTCTTTATGCCTCTATTCTCTTCTAATTTTTGTATCTAAAGATACCTAATTTTTAGGTATAATCTAAATAAGGTTTATAGATTCAAAAATCATCTTTTCAAGAAAACTTATTTCATGAAAAAACTCCACACAGAGAGGGCGTGAGAGGGTTTTTAGTGCGTCAGGGTTTTTGGGCCGAGTGAAATCCAAGACTTGGGAATCTAGGTTCGGATGGAGAGATCGAGTGCTGTGAGCATCGGATCGCCACCAAATTTGAAACATCTCTTCATCATCCTCTAAAGCATGTGTTTTGATTTTTTAAAGTATCTAAGAGATCAGAAAAAAGGTGATCGATTGGATCAATCATGATCATCCATTGAAGTCCCCAGCGAGGAGCTAGCACTCCAATGGGGCTGATCGGGATCAGGAGCTCTGTGTGGACCGACCATAGAGGTCGAACATGTGTATGACTATTGTGCAATACTAGAACATTATTCGATGGATTCAAATTATGGAGATCAGCTACCCGCGCATAGGTATCGAGTTTTGAACTTGTATCGGTTAGCAGATTTGATTTGCTGATCAATCACATTTAAATTTTAAATTACATATTAGCATGTCTAGATCCTGAGTAGGGTTTAAATTGATTAGATCAATGCATGTAGTAGATTAATTTTAGATTAATATTTACTTTCACTGCTATTTTATTCAAAAAAGTTTCGAAAATGCATGCTTAAATCCTACGCGATTTCCTTCAATGGTATCAGAGCAAGTGGGTTGCTTGACATGTCTAATATGCAATTAAAAATTAAATGTTAGTATATTTGATATGCTTAATCTAGATAACTTAGCAATCAAGAATGAATGAGCCACCAAGTCATCCAGTCATAAGGGACAAGTATGGTTTAAAGATCATCTCCTCTCATTTAGTAGGGATCCCTTATGGCGGTAGGGGTGCCACCGTAAACTCATTCATTAAGATGAACAGTAAAAAAATTTTAATAATTAAAATTATTTTAATTAAAAAATTAAATATGAATATATTTTAGATTAAATCTAAAAAATTGATTCATAGTTTAATTTTTATTATGTTTTATTTTTTATTTAAAACGAGCAATAGGTTGCTGTTTAAGAAATGAGCCAACCCATTTCTGAAATGAGTCGATCGATTTAAAAAATAAAAAATAAAAATCTTTCAAAATTTAAAATCTATTTTTGAAATATCGAACCCTGATCTATTAGCCCAAAAACTTAATTAAAAAACTTATGTATTGTTCATAGGGTCTAGAATTGTGAATTAAGATCCTAAGACAAAATCATAAGACTGTGGGTCAAAGGGTTAGATGAATTAGGCTAATAAATTGGGTTGACCTAAGGTTAGTTAAAGAATGGATTAATCTAGAGTAATTGATCAAATCTAACCAAGTGTTGAATTAGATTAGATCAAGAACACTCTAGAATCAACTCCAACGGTTGTAGTTGGATGAGTCCATGTCTTTAACAAGACCAAGATTGACTTAATTCATGGCTAAGCGGTCTAGCCCGAAATTACTAAATTGATTAGATTAAACCTAATTAACCGGTTGGTGTCTAAGGTAAGTTTGGTAGTTTAGATCAGTGGTTTTTAATTGGAAGTTACTCTCACTAATTCGATCTTTGATGAGTTAATAGCATATCCCTTCCACTGATCTCACTTACCTGACCAACATGGTCAATTGGGAGTTGATTAGATCATTTGGTGATTCGGACTAAGCCATGTCACTAAAAATCAATTTGACTTATTTCAATCAGTATGACTGAACTAGACGTCCATGGACTTAAATTGATCATAGTCCTAACCTACTGACTTGATGAAGTCAGTGGAAGAATTTGACTTGGTGAAGTCAATAGAAGAAATTTGGTTCGTATCCTTTCTATCCTTAAATCACATATAACCTAAATCCTCTAAATTATTAGATCCTTAAAATTATTAAGTTATGGGAATAACTGAGTCATAGCCTCCCATTAAGATGAATAATAATGAGTTCAATCTTCTAGGTAGACATTGGAGGTGCCTTATACCTGGTGTTCATCTAGATATTAGAATTGCTATCCATCATATGATGATTTGGTCGCACTCTCTTAATGGTGATCAGGTTAGCCAGAGCTTTCCTCGAGCTTGATTATCATTGGTTTGATGCACCAAAGTCAATCATGTTAATGGTTGGACCAAACCAGATCTTTTCAGTGGAGGCCATAGCCTATCGATTTGGCATCTGGGATAAAACCTAAATATTAAAAATTATTTGAAGAAATAATTGATTGTAAACCTACCTATAGATGCATACGGATTAGCCAGAGCTTTCCTCAGGCCCGTATGAAATATATGTGGATTTCAATACCCACTAAGGAGTTAGTGTAATTCCTCAAATTGGAGGTAGAGGCTACTAATTCGTTAAAAATAGTGTAAAAATCTTTAGACTAAAGTCTAAGTCTTTAAGATTAATTAATTCAAATACTAATAAAATTTCATATTTTTCTTTCAGATAATTAGAATGGCTAGAGTTAGTCCGCTCCATTCACTATTGGATAGTGGCAAGTGTTCAGGACCTAAGAACAAGGAGTCTAGTGTTGGCCCTAATAAGGCAAATCCAAAGAAGAATTGTCCTCTAAACCCAAATAGGCTGAATAGGAGAAATCAGTAAATGGTTGCTGGTCAAGGCTATTATGTGATAATATCTTGCAATTTCTCCGTATATGATACATCTACCTAGATATTAGATACCGAAAGTCTGATTCATATATGTAATTCATTGCATGAACTTCAAATTGATAAAAAATTTAAGAATGATGATAGATTTCTTAATGTTGGAGATGAAAGTTAAGTTTCAGTTCTAGCATTGGAAACTCTTGAACTATTTTTTAAAAATAATAGTATCATTTTAAGTGATTATCACTATTGTCCATCTTTTATGATGAACATAATATCTGTTGGGCTTTTGGCCCAAGATGGTTATAGTTTATCAATAAATGAACATTATTGCGATATCATTGTGAATAATATCACAATAATGCAAGGACAATTAAGAAATGACATTTATATTTTATCACATCTTATTAGTGTAATGTACACATCGAATAACGACCAAAACTAGATAATATCACTAATGCTTATCTTTGGCACCGTAGGCTCGGTTATATAAATAAGAATAGGATTAACAGATTAGTCAAGGAGCGTATCCTTGATATTGATAATTATGAACATTGAATACCTGTGAGTCCTATTTTCTTGGTAAGATGACCAAATCACCTTTTACTGGAAAGGGTGAGCGGGCCACTGAGCTTCTAGGTCTAGTACATACTAATGTATGTGAACCTATGAACACATATACTAGAGGTGGATTTTACTACTTCATTACATTTACTGACGACCTATCTAGGTATGGGTATGTCTATCTTATGAAGAGTAAATTCGATTTGTTTGAAATGTTCAAACGATATCGAAATGAGGTAGAAAAATAACTTGAAAAGAGTATTAAAATTTTTTGGTCTGATCGAGGAGGTGAATATCTTTCCAACGAGTTTTTGACATATCTAGGAGAGAATGAGATTCTCTCACAATGGACCCCTCCTGGAACACCACAGCATAATGGTGTATCTGAAAGAAAAAATCAAACCCTGTTGGACATGGTTCGGTCCATGATGGGATTTACAAGTCTGCCGATTTTATTTTGGGGTTATGCACTAGAAACTATCTATATTATTTTGAATAATGTTCTAAGCAAGTCTGTTGCAAAGACTCCATATGAGATATGGACTAGGCGTAAGCCAACACTCTTTCACTTTAGGGTTTGGGGCTGTCCAGCTTATGTTAAACATTTGCAACCAAAAAAGCTTGGACCTAGGTCCGATAAATGCTTGTTCATAGGATATCCCAAGAAAATTAGGAATTATTACTTCTACATTGCTGAAGAATAAAAGGTGTTCGTCAGCAATAGAGCAGTCTTTTTGAAAAAGAAGTTCCTTAGTGAAGGAATAGCTGCCTCTAATATGGAACTTAATAAAGTTCGATAGGTGAAAGAACCATCACATTATAGTGAATCTGCAGAACTAGATTTGAAAAGATCAAATCTAGAGCCTATTGAAATGGCACCAAAAAGATCTGATAGAGTACCGCATCAATCGGATAAATACTATGATTTCTTGGTCCAGAATGATGATCCTATCGAACTCGATGAGAATGACGAGGATTCAATTACCTATATGGATGCCATGCAAAGGTTCGACTCCGATTAGTGGCTAGAAGCCGTGAAGTCCGAAATAGAGTCCATGAAGGTCAATAGTGTATGGACACTAGTTGATCCACCTGAAGGGGGTAAAACCCATTGGGTGTAAGTGAATTTTCAAAAAAAAACGAGACGTAGATAGAAAGGTGGAGATCTATAAAGTCTATCTGATTGTTAAGAAATATCGTTAGCATTATGGTATTGACTACGATGAGATATTTTCTCTAGTGGCAATGCTCAAATCTGTTCGAATCATGCTTGCGATAGCAGCACACCTAGACTATGAGATCTGGCAAATGGATGTAAAAACAGCTTTCCTAAATAAAGAATTGGATGAAGAGGTGTATATGATATAGCCTAAGGGTTTCACATCCATAGACAAGTCTAAGGTATGCAGGCTCCAAAGATCTATCTATGGATTGAAGCAGACATCGTGGAGTTGAAACATGTGTTTTGATAAAGTAATCAGAACGTATGGCTTTGTTAAGAATGGAGAAGAACCCTGCATGTATAAATGGGCCAATGGTTCTATTGTTGTATTCCTTGTACTGTATGTTGATGATATTCTCTTAATCAAAAATGACATCCCTGCATTACAGGGAATAAAGGTTTGACTATCATCTCAATTCTCTATGAAGAACTTGGAAGAAGCTTCCTATATCGTAGGGATGAGGATCTATAAGGATGGATCTAAAAGATTGCTTGGATTGTCCTAGCCACGTACATCGATATCGTGTTGAAGAGGTTTAGCATGGAGAATTCCAAGAAGGGCTATCTTTCGATAGGCCATAAAATTTCTCTCTCGAAGAGGGATTGTCCGACAACTCCTCAACAGAGAGCATATGAATAGAATACCATATGCTTCGATAGTAAATTCTATTATGTACGCCATGATATATACGAGACCAGACGTGGAATACTCACTAGGGATAGTAAGCAGATACCAGTCTGACTTAGGTAAGAATCACTGGAAGGTTGTGAAGATAATCCTGAAGCATTTGAGAAATACCAAGGACTAGTGGCTCATCTATGGAGATACTGACTTGAAACTTATGGGATATACTTATTTCAATTTTCAATTAGATCATGATGATAGTAAAAGTGTGTTAGGTTTTGTGTGTATCCTAAATGATGGAGCGGTCTGCTGGAAGAGTTTCAAGCAGCACACGATAGCCTATTCTATGTGTGAGGCAGAGGATGTCATGGCATCTAATGCTGCAAAAGAAGCTGTGTGGTTGCGAAAGTTCATCGACGAGCTGGGAGTGGCAACCTCCTTGGATGGTCTAATTCTGCTATATTGTGATAGCACTGGCACCATAGCTCAAGCGAAGGAGCTGAAGGCACATCAGTGCACCAAACATATTCTGTATCACTATCACATTGTATGAGAAATCATGGAGCGAGGTGACATCGAGCTTCAGAAAATCGATGGAAAGGAGAACGTGGCCGACCCCTTTACTAAAGCACTAGGAATCAAAGAGTTTGATAATCACAAATAGAAGATGGATATTCAATACTGTCCTGAGTGGCTTTAGTCTAAGTGGGAGTTGTTGAAAATTATATCCTAGAGCCAATCATTTAGGTTATAGATGGTTGAGCTAAATATAATTATACTTGAGTTATTAATAAATAAATTTATTATTTTAGTCTTTTCATTACTTTGTGCATCTTTTTGTAATGAACTCTTTTGTGATGAAGTCCTTATGGCTATTTAGACTCGATAAAGGAGGTTTTGTTGTTTAGTTCTTAAATTAGTTTGTGACCAAATGATACGCTATTACTCAGGATGACAATGTATCGAATGTAGGTCATTTTGTGCCATAAGTATTGATTGTCCTCTTAACCAAGAAGTATGGAGATACTGTTATAGCAAGCAGGTGAAGTATAGGGGTACATTTTACTGAACGTGATCCAACTGCAGAGCCCTCTACCGTCAAGAGTCGCTCACGAAGGATATGGATATAAGTATCCCGTAGACTTGAGATCACCATGGTGATCTGCAAGCAACTCACTTCACTTAGGTATCGAACTACCTGAATTTCTAGTTCAGTGATGGAAGGCTACTGGGTTCGGTCAAGTACTTGGCTTGTCGGTGTATGAGTTAAGATGGGATTGATCCCTCCAAGTGTTGGAGCAAGTGCATCACTGTATTTTAATTTAGCAAACCCTCGATCGAGATGGTTCATGTGATGGACACTGAGTTTTGAAATACACTATGGATGAATTTTAGGATTGACAGTAAATCCTAGATCGTCCTTTGAGCATCAAGATCAAGGGGATGAATTATACGGTAACCATATGCCACATGTTCGTTGATATTGCGTTACAATTACTCGACCTATTCAGACGTCAGGTATCATTGCTAGATGGTCACATCGATTGGTATAGAAAATTAGTTTCTATGCTACCAACTTAGGATTCGAACCTATGGGGTCACACATAATAGGAGTTTCTACCTGATCTGATGGCTGATATTGAGTCTCAATGATCTAAGACTCTGTGACCAAGAGTCCCACTAGACTGAGACTCTGAGTCTTTCATGTTTGGGACTCTCTAATCGAGAGTCTTGATGATCTGAGACTCTGTAGTCAAGAGTTCTACTGGACTAGGATACTATGACCAAGAGTCCTAGTAGACTGGAACTTTGAGTCCTACTCATTTGGAACTCTATGATCAAGAGTCCCACTGGTCTAGGACTCTATGATCGTGAGTTCGATTCATTTAGGACACTGGATTCATGAGTCCCACTGGTTTGGGACTCTTCAGAAGTTTCATGTTGATGAAACTTTATTGTTCAGACACCCACCCAATTAGGACTCTATGTTTATTGGAGGATTAATTAGCAATTTGATTATTGATTAGCTCAATTTAAAATTGTATCCTAAAGTTAATCATGTAGGTTGTAGATGATTGAGCTAAATATAATTGTACTTAAGTTATTAATAAATAAAATTATTATTTTGGCCTTTTTATTACTTTGTGCATCTTTCTGTAATGAACTCTTCTATGATGAAGTCCTTAAAGGAGAAATCCTGATTTTTCGAATCAGGTTCGTTCAGATCTGATTGGATCGAAAGGTATATTTCAAAAATCACCTCTTAGATCCTAATCAGATCTAACACTTTTCAAATCTAATTTTATGATCTGATGAATAAGAAAATAATACTAAATTAATTCTAAATTAATTTTACCTTGATTCTGGGTAATCTGATTATCCGTTGATGATCCTGCCGAAGTCCTGAGGTTCTGGATCTTGCCACATAAGCGCCTAGCCTCTACTGGTATCCACTCAAACTGGATCTAGAGATCTTCTCCTTTTCTTTCTTTTCTCCAAAAATTAGATCTGGATCTGATTTGGAGGATCTTCAAAACTTCGTCTCTGCAGCAGTACTGCCTTCTTTCTTTTTCGTCAGCCTTTTCTTGCCTGACTCGCACTAATCTGAAGGCCCAACATCCTTGAGCATGGAGAGGAGAGAGAGGGCCAGATGGTGGCATGGAGAAGGGAGAGGGAAAGTCTTGGGGCATGGCTAAGCGGAGGAGATTTTAAAAAGTGGGTGCAGACAGGGTCTATTTATAGACTCTGCTGCACCATGCAGTGCTGCATCACCTCGGCCAATCATGTTGCTTCGTGCAATCAGATCTAAATCTGATTGATGGAATGATATCATCTGATCCAATTAGATGAGAGACCCATAGGTTCATTCTTAGATGGCACCTAAGACTGGTCAAAGTAGATACCCAAGGGCCACCTAAGTAGAAACTAAGAAGCAACCTGGAGTCCTATCCGTATGGGACTCCAGTGTCCCTATCCATGGGTGCACACCATCCTAGGCATGCGCCCCTTTTCTTTCCAATTTTTAGAGAGGGGACAAGCCCCTATCTACTCTCTAATAAGTGCATGACACATGGGCAAATGTCCAAGGGTCAAAGGCTAATATTTGACCAAGTCAAAGTACAAGAATTAGCAGGTGATGAAAAATGGCAGGTGTTGTCTCAAATTTATCTCATAAATTAAGACAACCCTTTTCTGACTTGGACAATCTCCAGCCAGACTAGGTAAAGATACCTGAGTGAGCACAAACTCATTTGACTCAGTCGAGATAACTTTTATGATAGAAAAAGGAGAACATTAGGCTCAATCGTGTGCTAACATGATTTTCTTAAACCTAATTAAATCTTTTATTCAAATCAATCAAACTGGGTAAGTCCAATTGATGATATCCAGATCCAAATCCTTGTTTGTGTGATCCAGTTAGATTCAGTTCTGTATGGTAATGGGATATATCATGATCTCCATCATCGACATCATCAAAACTCCTTTCGATGGATTAGAACTCTTCTGATTCAAACAACTTAGAATGATCGATCATCTAAATCATTCTAATTGCTCTCAAAATCCACCAATGATACCTAGCAGTATATGGTAGCAATTCATCAAAACTAAAAATGAACCTCTTGGTGCAGCTATTTGTGTGATTAAGTTCTTCTATCTTGAGCCCCGATTAGAATAGGGTTAAGGTGAACTCGTCAAATCCTAATTTCTATCATATGATTTAATCATTCGATTCAAGTCCGATGTGGAAACCTTAAAAGAAACTCTTTCTATTATTTCACTCTCTGTCATGGCCATGGGCTTATGGACTTGATTCTTATGATCATCATAGGGCTGCTCCTTATCCACCGAGATAGATAGATTCCATCTTGGTGCAATCCAATTTCTACAATAAACATGCTATAGCCAATATACACCTCAGGGTTCCGAATGGCTAGGAGATCGAGTCATGGTGTAGTCAAACTATAACACCCTCAAGGTGAACTGCCGATGCACCTCAGATCAAAGAACCAGACACACCACTGCAGCATCGAGTTAGTCATCGACGAGAAGGTAGATTTTCTTATGACTACTCGAGGTTGTCATGCTCAGTGCCCTCATTCTCTAATGAGTACCTGTACTCTCACTCCGGTGTCTCTACACCGTAGACTTAAGACTCATCTACTATAAAGAAGCGATTGTACACTAACCTTCTGGATCAATCACCATCCTCATGATGATCCTACGGTCAGGAGCATTTTATGAGTTAATAAATAAAAATTCATATCTTAAATTTTTAACTCTTGAAAATATGAATTATCATTACCATTAACTCAAGGGATGTATCATAGACACTAAATACACTTATGTGATAGAAAATAACCCATTTTATTATTTATAGTCAAAATTATAATTTTGCCCCTAGAAGTGTATTACAAGTGTCAGCCAATTCTGGCTTCTAGGGCACACATATCTAACAAACTCCCACTTGACCTAAAGCCAATTGGCTACAAATCTAAGTCCCATCTTCTCAAGGTGGGCTTCGATCTTCTGCTAGCCCAATGGCTTTGTAAGTGGATCCACCGCATTATTTGTGGAGTCGACTCTCTTGACCTCGACGTAACCCTTCTCGAGGTAATCACGGATGAGGTGGTATCGTCGCTCAATGTGCTTGGATTTTTGGTGAGACCTCGGCTCCTTAGCAAGGGCTATGGCACCATTGTTATCGCAGTATAGAGGAATGGCATCTGATGGCATCACTCCGATCTCTGCGGCAAACTTCTTATACTAGAATGCTTCTTTGCAGCTTCTGACGTAGCGATATATTCTGCTTCCATGGTGGAATCTGCTATCACTGTCTGTTTGAAACTTTTCCAACTAACAGCTCCACCATTGCACACAAATAGACTTTCAGATGTCGACTTTCGATCGTCTACATCAGACATAAAATCCGAGTCCATATACCCCTAGACTTGGAGTTCTTCATTACCAAAGACCAGTAACATATCCTTAGTTCTTCTTAAGTACTTAAGGATACATTTCATAGAAGTCCAGTGTTCTTCATCTGGATTTGACTGATATCTGCTCGTGACACTCACAGCATGGGCTATATCAGGTTGTGTACATAACATGGCATACATGAGGCTCCCTATTGCTGAAGCATAAGGGATCTTGCTCATGCATTCTATTTCCTCAGGTGTGCTAGGGCACATCTTCTTGGAAAGATGAATGCCATGCCTGAAGGGTACTAAACCCCTCTTAGAGTTTTCCATACTAAACCTCTTTAGTACTTTCCTCTATGTACATCTTCTGTGAAAGTCCTAGCATCCTATTCGGTCTATCTCTATAGACCTTAATTCCTAGAATAAAGGATGCTTCTCCTAGGTCTTTCATGGAGAATTCTTTAGATAACCACATTTTAACTATGGTCAACATGGGAATATCATTCTCAATAAGGAGGATGTCATCCACGTACAATACGAGGAAGACAACAGCGCTCCCACTGACCTTTTTGAAGACACATGGCTCCTTCTCATTTCTTGATGAAATCAAACATTTTGATCACATCATTAAAATGAGTATTCCAGCTCCGAGATGCTTGCTTAAGTCCATATATGGACCTTTGCAGCTTGCATACCTTTGTGATCATCATCACTGGATGTGAAACCTAGAGCTGTTCCATATAGATATCTTCCTCAAGATATCCATTTAAGAATGCCATTTTCACATCCATTTGCCATATTTCATAATCGAAATAGACTGCAACAGCAAGCAATGTGCGGATGGATTTTAGCATAGCTACTGGCGAAAAGGTATCCTGATAGTCAATGCCTTCGCATTGACTATAACCTTTTGCCACTAATCTAGCCTTGAATGTCTCCATATTTTCATCTGCACCAATCTTTCTCTTATAGATCCATTTACACCCAATAGGTACTATACCTTCTGGTGGATCTACCAAGGTCCAGACTTGGTTTGAGTGCATCGAGTCAATTTCTAACTTCATTGCCTCTAACCATTTCTTGAAGTCGATATCTGATATCGCCTCGTTATAGGATTTTGGGATCATCACCATGAACCCCATTACCTATGAGGAACATTTTTTCTACATCCTCTGAAATAGTACCTAAGTACCTCTCAGGGGGATGGAAAATTTTTTTCGATCTACGAGATGGAGGAGGTAGTGTATGGATTGGCTTAACCTGATTTGGTTCCATTTGGTCCTTAGCTCGTTGCTCTTGTGAGACTTTCTCATCGAGCTTGATCTGCTTTCCAATGCCGCTATCTTGAATAAACTATTTTTCAAGAAAGATGGCATGTCGACTCACAATCATATTATGATCTTCTAGAATGTAGAAATAATATCCTAATGACTCTTTAGGATATCCTATGAATCGAGCTCTAAAGGACCTAAAGTCTAACTTGTCCGCTTGTTGTCTTTTGACATGAGCCGGACAACCCCAAATTCTGAGATGACTCAGACTTGGTTTCTTACCATGCCATATCTCATACGGTGTGGTAGGAATGATTTTAGAAGGAATCCTATTCAGTAAGTATATTGCAGTTAACAAATAGTATCTCCAAAGAAAATCAGGAAGGTCTGTGAAGCTCATCATGGATCGGAACATATCTAATAGGGTTCTGTTCCTCCATTCTAAAACCTCGTTGAGTTGAGGTGTTCCTGGTGGAGTCCATTGAGAGACTATGCCATTTTTCTTGAGATAGTCCAAAAATTTTCGACCAAGGTATTCACCTCCTCGATCTGATCGAAGAATCTTAATGGATTTTTCAATTTGCTTTTCTACTTCATGTCTGAATTCTTTGAACTTTTTAAATACTTCAGACTTGTATCTCATAAGATATGCATACCCATATCTTGATAGATCATCGATAAAGATTATGAAGTAGACTAAATTGCCTCTAGTCGGCACATCGAATGGGCCGCACACATATGTATGTACTAGGGCAAGAAGATCCGTGGTCCTTTCCCCATATCCTACAAAAGGGAGCTTAGTCATTTTGCCATGAAAATAGGATTCGCAAATTGGATATGACTCAGAAGTCAACGGACTCAATAGCCTAATTTTCTTCAATTTGTTAGCCCTATCTTCTGCTATATGACCTAATCTTAGGTGCCACAGATATCTATCATTTGGACTATCCCTAGGTCATTTTGATTTTATGGCATTCACATTTTGCTCAAAGTTAAAAATAGATACATCAATATGTAACTGATAAAGACCGTTAATAAGAAAACCATTTATAATTTTATTTTTTTCATAAAGAATGTTACAATGGTCCTTAAGAAAACTAATTACATAGCCTTCTAATGAAAGGCAGAAAATAGAAATCAAATTTCTGCTTGCTACAGGCACATAATAATAGTCTTTTTGAAGGAAAATCCTGATTTTTCGGATCATGTTCGTTCAGATCTGATCAGATCAAGAGATATATTTTAAAATTTTTTCTCTTTGATCCTAATTAGATCTGAGATGTTTTAGATCTAATTATTATTATTTTAGAAATTAAAATAAAATTAGATAAATTAAATTAGATTTAATTTATCTTGATGTGGGTAATCCTATTACCCATTGATGATCCTATAAGCAGCGGAAGGTTCTGGATCAAGCCACGCAAGTTCCTGGCCTCTATCGATATCCACTCGGGCTGAATCTAGAGATCTTCTTCTTCTCTATCACATCTCCAAAATTAGATCTGGATCTGATCTGGAGGATCTTCAAAACTCCTTTTGAAGATCAGTAGTCGTCCTGTGCAGCAGTGCAGCCTTCTAGCTTTCAGTTGCCTTTCTCTCATTTGGATTGCACCAACCAAGGTCCAAAACTTCTTTTGGATGTAGAGAGGAGAGGGAGAAGGTGGGATTGGCATGGAGGAAGAGTGAAGAGGCAGCCTTGGGGCGTGGGG